>CAMQGK010000028.1:15302500-15765000 GCA_947000775.1 Pterois miles
CTGGTACCAGCTATATCATACTGGTTTGTCACGGAGGCTAAATAAGGAGGCTAAATAATGCTCCAAAGTTACACTAAATTGAGGCGAGGACAAACCTCATTTGCAATTAATCACAATTAACTATGGACAATCATGCAATCAATCATGATATTCGATAATCGGCCTTAATATTGATATGTTGACTTTTTAAATCTTTAAATCTTAAAATCCCGCTATTAAACATTTATCAACCCCACTCTTTTATTTTTTGGATGCAGTCTTAAGCTGTGACTATATGGTGCTCACTACATAGCGTAGCCATTGTGTTGTGAGCTGTGAGCTCCACCATTAAGTGATTGACAGCTGGGCCCGGCCTGGAAACTCTGCTGAGGGCTCAACACTACGGGGAGGCTGCCATTGATATCCGTTGTGTAATTTTCTATTGGCAGGTGGGTGATGGCTGTGATTAAATCTGGGCTTTGGCCCCTGCCATCAGCATTATTGTGTCGGGATTCCCCGAGTCCCCGCTCTCCGGATCCTCTGTCACATTCTGTCATGCCAGCTTTGGACCCTGCCAGCTGGCCCCGTGGCACGGCATAAGACGGACTATGTTAGGGCCCCCGCCCATCTCTCACACCCACATACACACACTCTCAATCATGCCCCCCCCCCCCCCCCCTCCATTGCTCACCATTTAAAGCCCCACGCTGCCATCCGGCAGCGCTGTTTTATTTATTTTAGTCTCTGCTGTGCTCTCAAGCCGTGCATCTGTCCATCATGCTTTGCAGATCAGCTGGGCACAGCCACCGATGGCGGAGGAGGGTCACAGCAGGTTTACGATGTAATTTACGTGAGCAGGCTACGTGGGTGTTAGTGATTACTGCTAAATGTGTGGGACATGCAGGTCTGGTCTTGGTGGGCATAGACTGGGACGACGGCTAAAGGTCAGCCGTGCTAAAACAGAGACGCTTCCTACTGATGTCTGACTGGCGTGTTTGTTTAAGTGCGAGCAGGCGAGGAGAGCTACAGACGCTCTCATTGGCTTTGGCTGAGGCCACTTTACCTCACACACATAATTGGAGAGGCTTCAGCATGAGCTGGAATCATCTCAGGGCCGTCAACATCATAATTACCCCATTTACCCTCCAAACACTGACAAATTATTCTGAGCTAATCTGACCTCTTCTGAAAGGGCAAATAAGGTTGATTCAAATACTTAAGAGACATAAAATAATAATTACAGACGTACAGAAAATAAGCTTGAATCCTTCAAATAGTTAAGAACTATTATATGCTAACAGTCTCTCTAAAATACTGTTTATATGATTTTATTATCTGCTAAGTATGGCAATTTAAAAAGCAATGTGACCATGAGCTTAATGCCTGAACTGCACATGTACAAGAACATCACCAGAGGCTGAACAAAATATTTGGTTGACCCTAAAAACATGGGGTTTAGAGGAAAATCTGACAGCTAGAAATAAATGTGTAGCCACATAATGTGGTCTTTATTTTTTTTCACTTTTCCAACAACAAACATTTCTGATCTCCAAGAGAAATCACTGTAACCATCAGAGCAACGTGTCAACTTATTTATCTTCAAAGCATTACTAGCAATTATGTCATCTAACCCGATAATTATTATTTTAGGAAAATTACAGGTAATTTGCATATTGTGCAAAACAAAAATAATCTATGCCTGTCTCCTTAAAAATGACTGACGGTGCCCGTAATCTCCTGATAGTGTGTTATTTTAAATTAGCAATCAGAGCCGCAACTACACGATTATTTTCATTGTCAATTAATCTGTCCTCTATTTCTCAATTAACTGATTAGTTGATTAGTCTATAAAAAGTCAGAAAATGGTGAAAAATCAGTGTTTCCCAAAGATGACGTCCTCAAATGTCTTGTTTTGTCCACAAATTAAAGATATTCAGTTTACTGTCACAATGGAGTAAAGAAACCAGAAAATACTCACATTTAAGAAGCTGCATTTTTCTTAAAATAAAATACTCTAACCAATAATAGTTAATTTAATAGTTGACATCTACGATTGATCGTTGCAGCTCTAAACTCAATAAATAGCTCCATCTATTAAAACTGCATTGGTGCTTTTGACTGTTGCCCAGGGCCCCAAATACATTTGTATTCTTAAAAAGCAATAATTAAAACAGAAACAGAAAAAATATATGAAACCATTCAGAACAAATTCATTGACAAAGTCATAAAAACTGGTATGACAGAATAAAGCAAGTACAGTCTGCCTCTGGGGTCTGCAGGGACCCCAGCTGGCAGGATTAAGGTTAAAGCAAACACATGCATGTTCAAATATGCCCCTAAATATGTATCAAAACTATTTCTCAAGTATTAAATGATTATATAAATATATATCTAAATTCCTGAGCCTTTAAAACATTATAAAACATGGATTAGACAGTAGTATGCATGTACATACTGTATGTGTGCATGTGTGTGTTGTCTGTCAGAGTTACATTAGAATATAATATTCCCATAAGGCTCAGCTTTCTCTCGTTTTGTCTGGTGACTGAGCCGGTTTCAAAATTAGCCTGTGACACGTCAGGTGCGTACAGTATATCATCGCCGCGGTGACCTCTTGAATAGCACACCTCATGCTGCGAATGTGTCAATATTATGAAGTGCTGTCATCTGATCTAATGGGGTCCGTGTCGGTGGACAAGCTGCGACCCATGCCTGCGTACGCACACGCACACGCACACGCACACACACACACACACACACACACACACACACACACACACACAGGGACAGAGCCTGTGTCTAACATCCTATTCCTGGCTATTGTTTTAACAAAATGGTTTACCCATGTGCAATTTGTTCTCTGCTGTATTTGTGACTGGAGATGTATCTGATTACATTTTTCCACGCCATAAGACTGTGGCTTACTCGGGCGCTCTAGCTCTGTTGACAGGAGTCTTTGTATTTGCAGATTCGGTGATGGCTTTCTTATGTTGTCAACTCAAAGTCAGAGCCAGAAAGTCAGACTTATTGCAGCCTTTGCCAATCGATCCTAGAGCAAAGTGTAATGCAATGAGCTGTCTTGGAACGCACTATCCCTGGACAAATTTGCCATTACTGATGTAAACTCTAAATGTGTGTGTGCGCGGCCGTTTCCTATAAGTTACAGTATGTTCCCATACAACTAAACTGCATTTGCAATTACGTTTGGAGGGACACATGTTTTGAAGCAGATAACATTTATCTTTGATGTATCACAAGTTATCTGCAGCAGAACGCAGTAAGTGACGTTTTACAAGAGACGCACAATGCAGATGACGTAATATATCGAGTGACCGTTATTGACAGTTATGTGGAATAATAACGGTATTGAAAGTGGTATAATAACAAGCATAACAAGGCAGGAAGTCCACTATGGATGGTTGATGGGTCAAACACAGACCTTTACTCCAGAAGGCCGCTGAAAGTCAATGTTCACTTCCGTCATCATTTCAAGCAGTTTTTTACTAGGGCTGTCGAAGTTAATGGAATAATAATGCGTTAACAAAAAATTATTTTAACGCCACTAAACTAGTAAATCTAAGGAAACCACTGGGACCAACCATGTCTTATTAGTTCATCATGACGGAGGATAAATAACGCGCTACATTTTGGTGAGGAAAAACTGTCATGGCCATTTCAAAGGGGTCCCTTGACCTCTGACCTCAAGATATGTGAATGTAAATGGGTTCTACGGGTACCCACGAGTCTCCCCTTTACAGACATGCCCACTTTATGATAATCACATGCAGTTTGGGGCAAGTCATAGTCAAGTCAGCACACTGACACACTGACAGCTGTTGGGTTTGAGTTTGCCATGTTATGATTTGAGCATATTTTTATGTTACATGTTGTACCTGTGAGGGTTTCTGGACAATATTTGACATTGTTTTGTGTTGTTAATTAATTTTGAATAAGAAATATATACATACATTTGCATAAAGCAGCATATTAGCTCACTCCCATGTTGCTAAAAGTATTAAGATACTTGTCAAATCTCCCTTTAAGGTACATTTTGAACAGATAAAAAATGTGACATTTATTTGTGTTTAATTGCGATAAACTACGGACAATCTTCAAAATATTTTAATCTTGGCAGCCCTATCCTTTATTAAACCCAACCCAGTGGTTTTGTTGCCTAAACCTAAAAACGTCCACCACGCATTTAAATCTGTGACTGTAATCCGGCAGAAAATGAGCTTCCCTCCAACCGTATTTGCGAATGCAGTTTAGTTATATGGGTATGGCATGTTGTAGGAGACAGGGTTGGTGTGTGTGCGTCCACGCCCTGTACGGCTGCATGCATTTTCATTTCTGCGTGCACACGAGTGACGCCTGCAAAAAGCAACAAATGCCAAAACACACAGGAGACATTAGATGTGTGCTCGAAGAGGGCCTGCCTGCCTAATTTCAGCAGCGCCGACATTCAAAGACGTGGAAAAATAGATGTTGAAAATCATCATTATTACCGCTTGTTTTTATTTCATCCGCTGAAGCACAGTGTCTGCCATTGATGTTGCCTACATCTGACTCTCTTTATTGTTTACCTTTAGTATCTATATCTGTTTATCTTGGGTGTGGGTGATTCCTTTGGGTGCTTAAAATGATTTTGCCGATGACCTCATGCAGTATACACACTTGTCAAATGGGAATTGGTTCATACAGAACATTTTGGTTCGTTTTTTTTTTTTTTTTGAAAGTGGACGTAAATGATATTTTTTCTCACATAGTTGAATAGTCCGGGAGTCGGGAGGGTTGTCACGGAGGTAGCCAGCTCAGCTCTGCTAGCAGACGGTAATACTGTCAAGTGGAAGAGTGTCTTTGTGCCACATGAGCATACCAAAGCTGTGTCGTACACTTCACCCATAATCTCGATCCAAACACACCAGACAATCAGATTTGTTTAATACGTGAAATAATTCTGTGCGATTCCTATCCACAGACTCGCACACCGGCTGTGTCTGGGACTCGGTGGATCCCGACGGTGAAAGCCACATTAAAAGGTGAGTGCTGTTATTCTGCCTTCAGTCCTGCTAGACTCATCAGTTATCCTCTATGGCCTCCAGGATGTCTGCCATCCCCTCCCCTCCCTCCTGTTTGTTTTGAGAAAAATCTCAAAGTGAGGAGTATGGAGTGGGTGCGCCTGACGCAAAAGTAAAAACACATCTTTCACGTCTAAATAAATCTGACAAAGAAATGCTTTATGAACTGCCACCTGAAGGTAGTCCTAAAAGTCGCGGTGAGCAAAGTGGCCATAACGTTTAATCCAATTGGCTTCCTAACCGTCTTAGCAGATGGTCGGCTGTAATATGAAAGTTATTCACCCACTCACTACGGCGGTGTGTCTGTTATATCACCATGTCCTGTTATTCTTTATGGCTTCCATAGGCACTAAAGAGGAGAGAAGTTATTTTCTTTTCATTACTTCTCTCTCTTGGGGGACTGGGAGACTTGGTCCAGCTCTTCCCCTTCGGTCCAGAAATTCTTTTCAATTAAAGGCCTATCCTACCAGATGGTAGAGACATCAGGCCGGTGCTCTGTTCATGTGCCGCCCCTGCAGCCCGATGGACAGCCATTTCATTTACCAGGCAGTAAATCTTAAGGCACCTAATGCCCCGCAGCACTGGCCGCCAGCACCCGACAACACACAAGTGTTACGCGTCGAGCTGGACTTTTACCGCGCGATCCTTCGCTCTCTCTCAATCGCACACATATTGTCTTTGCCGCCGATCAATTAAAAGGGATGAGGGCTAAAAAAAGGGGCTCCATTTGTAGGATGGACGTCCTCTAAGAAGCGAAACAGCGGCAGAGAGCATTGGAAGCGTGAATAATTTATCCCGAAACCCTATCACAGTGTTTGTATCAGTTTCCATCATAAAGCTTGGAGAGGGAGAGGGGGGCGGAGGGGAATACATCAGCCTGGTGACAGGCTCTGCAGGGAGGGTACAGTACAGGGTCTTCTGGGCAACCACATACACATAAATCCACTTGCTGTCACCGGATGAGAGGAAATGGCACAGTGAGAGCGTGGCATAAGGACTTTGCCAAACCTTCACAAAACATTTTTAAAAGCTCCATTTTACGATTTTTTTTACGCTATAAAGGTGATAGCTTCATGTGTTGTAGGGCCGTAAACCTCCTGAGTGTATAAAAGAACACCATAAACAAAAGCATGAAAATCATCAAACTTTACACTTTTTTTTTTTTTTTTTTACATGACATCCACAATTTACAGCGCAGTCTATGTAGTTTTATTGAGGCATGTGAAAGCACATGAATCGCCAGGTGATGCACATGATTTTTTTATTTTAGGGAAGCTTTTTTTTTTTTTTTTACAAAAAAGTGTAATATCTACTGCAGCTGCTGCAAAAATATACAATGAGAGGCAAGAAGCTTCTGGAATCACAATTAATATCTTCCCGACTTAATCTCGACTTTGTTTAACAATGAGCGGTGTCAAAATAGACACTACATACTTTTCCCAGTTTGGGAATCTGGGATAAGGTTCGCATTTAACGTGAGATACATGTAAGAGAGGAGTAGGAATCTCTCACTGTTTTCCTTTGTGTTTTCACCGACATGGTGAAAAGATTGTTTTGCATTTGGGAGCAAATCTGCTCTGAAGCAATGTCTGATACCATAATACACGCAGCAGACACTGATTGCTTATCAAAGGAAATTGCCTAGCATGTTAAATTTCGCAATATGTTTTTCTCTATTGTTTGAAAAAGAGTATGATGAGAGAAAGAGAGGCAGGGAGGCAGAGGTACGAGGGTGGCAAAATGCCAGGGCTGGGATGATACACCTAGCTCCTGATTCAATACTATCACGATACTTTGGTGCCGGTTGGATATGTACTGCCGGTTTTAAGTATTGTGATTCAATATCACAATTTACTGCGGTTTTTGTTAACTTTTTAAACACTTGAACATGGGAAAAAGTTTAATTGTACACTTCTAGGGACTTTTACTTTGGAAAGTATCAGAAATTAATACAGGAAAAACTTTTAATTTTCAGCCTGTATGTAGTCAGAGATGTCCTGAAGTCAAATATATCAGTCATTGGAAGACATTATTTATAATTTGTTTTCCAGCAACCCAAACACCAAAGAATAAAAACATTTCTCTCCCAAATTAGTGTTCTTTTCCTTTTAATCTATAGGGGAAATGTAATGTTTTACACTTCTGGTAATAATCCAATCACTCTTATTTCCATATATGTATTCTGTAAATGCAAGTCCCTTTGTTAACATCTTATTTTGAAAACTGGATGTAGTCATGTTTGGACTTCTAATTGGGCCAGTTTTCTCATAATCGGCACCGATGTCTGAGCATATTAAACCGATTAGCAAGCAGGCGCGACTGCAGGCAGTCCGGTGTTGTTGCTGTAGAACATGTGACTCCGCCCCTTGCGTCAATCAAATATCCATACTGCCAGCAGACCTCAGTAGATGTCGCCCAGTGGGCCAACCTTTGCTAGAGTGCGTGAGAAGAACAACATCTTCACTGTTGTTCAATAAATGTTCACCTAAGTTAAGACATTTTGTGTATAATTTGTTATTATTAAGATGTTATATTTTTTCAGATGGAAAAATTAAGCCAGCCAGATATCGGAAATCTGCATCATATATCGGCCATCGGCTGTCCGGATTCTATAAAAAATCGTCCATAAAAAACCCATATCGGTTGACCTCTATATACTACCACTATCGCTAGCTCTTACAGTCGGCTCCGTTCTCTTCATACATCCATGTTCAGCTTTGCATTGACTCAAATGAAGCACATATTTTTCCCAACCCCACAAAATACGTCTGGTTTGTCTTTTGAAAACACACAATCATAAAACACCGCTTTCTTCCCTCAACTGCAGAACAAAAGCAAAAGAAAGGGAGGGAAGGAGTCCCTAAAGGAAAGGGGGGGGGTCTGAAGATGCAGATGTATACTGTTTCCTGTAGCCTGTACAGCTGATATGGTAATGTTAGCTAATGTGTATATACTGTCTCTGCTGTTTCTTGAACATAAATGCAGATTTGATATTTGATACCAATCTTATGTGCTGATTTACATCTCTATCAAATGTCTGCTTTATATACAGTAGCTTGGAATAGAAGGTATACAGTATGTAATTGTTTGATATATTTACCCTGGGAAATTCAAATGTAGTGTGTTTTGATGAAGGACATCATAGCTCATTTGCTACCCATTTCCTGTCACGTTCGGAGACTTGTAAAAACAAGAGCTCCCGTTGAGTGAAAAGCGGCGAGTCTGAGCTCACCTCGCCTCCGTCCCGGCCAGTAATCGCAGCCCGCAACTCCCACTGTTCCTAGCTGCCGAGGAGGGGGGAAGAGGAGCTGGGGACTGACTGGCTGCTACTGCCAGCGAGCTGACCGCGAGCTGCGTCTGAAGCCCGGGCCAAACCTCCCCCCGTCCCAGCGGAAGGTGCCATTTTCTGCAAGAGCGAGCGAAAGTCTGGTTTGAGACGGAGAAGGCAGCTTGTTAGGCTGTACCCGCTCCTCGTTCAACGGGAGCGCTGGGATATCGGAGGAAATCCCACAGAGTTGAAAAGAGACTCAGTCAAAACAAAGGCGGCTCCTGTCAGGGCCAGAGCCCACAACCGTTTTCACACATTGTTCTACCTGGTAAAGGTGTTTGCAGGCACTTTACTTATTACATGCATGGGTGGAGAGGGGGCTAAGTTATTTTACCTGATGTGCTTTACAACTAAGGGAAAATTCCAGTTTTTTACAATTTGAGTCTTACCTCAGTTGTTCCACACACACACACACACACACACACACACACACACACACACACACACACACACACACACACACACACGAGAGTGTACTGTAATCCCATACTGTATTGGACTACAGTCAGGAAACAATTAGCTTATCTTAGCATTAAGACTGGAAGCTGGGAGAGATAATTAGCCTAGATAGCCTAGCTCTATCCAAATATTTAACTAGCACTCAAAAAGCTTACTAATTAACACATTTTATATATTTTATTTCATCTGCATACATGCAAAAATGTTTTTATGGAGAGCTACATGCTGGGACTATTTCTTCACTGGGTGCAGGGACTTTCCAGAGTCTTCTCACCGCCCTGAAAAGCGGAGACTCGAGGAAATTACTGGAACTGGCCCCTGGTCACCAAAACCCGTTTCGACTGCAGGAACTTTCCCCGGTACTAAGAACCTTTTGAGGGAAGAAACAAATCAGTCACACATATATGAAAGGGTCTGTCTTTGTTTATTCTGGACAAAAAGATGAACATGTTTCAGCTTCTAGCTGAATCGTGATTTGTTTCTTCGGTTCTTACTATTAAGGGGCTCCACATACTGTTCGAGATTTGGAGCTGTGCTTGCTGCTACTTTCTACTTTAGCCTTTTGAGAGACTCACTGTGCTTCAACAGCAGGAACCAGGGTCTAAATTAAGATCCAGGGACATTTTTTGGGGAAGTTTTCCCACCAAAAGGCCCCGGTCTAAGGGTAGTACTCTTGAAAGTACAGGAGCTTTTGGGGTGGAGTTTGCAGGGATGACCATCACTGATCAATGAAACACACACAGTGCTGCTGCTTCAACTGTTCTGCTTCATTCATAAAACAAGTATCGATTTAGGACCATTTTAGGACGAGGGGAGAGCATTTCTCATTGTTTGATAACATTCAAAGTCAAGTTAGGCTTCGATGTCGGCTCCTCAACTCATTTATGAAAAGACAGAAAGATCGCTGAAGAGAAAACAATGCTGTGACACTGTGAATCAATCAGAAAATGAAGTTATGTTCTGATTGTTTCAAGGCAGTTACGTTAAAAAATAAATAACCAAACACTCAACAGATGATCTACTGTGGAGACAGACTTCTTAGTTTCATCCTCCTCTGCTGAATTCATTACATCCGATGTGAATCAGTAAATATGATGCAGCAGTAAATGTCTTTGCAGAGAGTTTAACGTTTTGTTTTTTTAGATGAAACAGGCGGACACACTGACCTGCAGGCTACAGAATATGTTTACCACCATGACCACCGGCAGCACTCCTCTCATGTCATGCAGACTACCGTATTTTCCGGACTATAAGACACACTTAAAATCCTTAAAGTTTCTCAAAAGTCGACAGTGCGCCTTATAATCCGGTGCCTTATGGTCTGGAAAATACGGTCATTTGCTTATTCTCGCTGTGGAAACGCAGACAACAATGGGCTGAAGGAACCTTTCAGTTCCCAAAAAGTTGCCCGGGACTAAAAATACGAGGAACTTTTCTGTGGAAGCTCAAAAAATAGTTTGGACAGCTGTTTCTTCCTGCTTCTAGTCTTTCTGCTAACCTAAAATAATTATCTCCTGGCTGTGGCTTCATAATCAATAGACAAATATGAGATTAGTATTGATCTTCTCACCTAAACCTTGGCAAGAAAGGAAATAAGTGACTTTCCCAAACTAAAATTAGCTGACAGCGTCTCCTTAATGTCTTAAATGAAATCTCAATCAAAGAAGGATTCACTTCCTGATGGATGTTGTTTTTTTTTTTACATGACTTCTGTATGTGTTGTCCATCTCTTGTCCTAATCCGTCCTGCATGTTACATATGAGAATGGTCTTTTTTCCCTTTCAGACAGAGGGGTTTGAGGGTGAAGTGTCATTTTACTCAGCATCCATAAATAGTACGTGCGGAGCATATCCCCCATGGAGGTGAATGCATATCATGTTAGCAGGGCTGAGTAGGTGCTAACCTGCTGCTGGCAACCTCCACACTAAACAATACTTGTTACAGAGAAACACAGAAATTGGATCGCTGTTGTGTGAAAAGTGAACTAATGTTATGTGGAGTAAAACACAAGAAAGTGTAACGCAATCTAATGCTTATTGTTGTCAAGTGCTGGTTCCCTGGACAGAATTACATTACAAGTAATTGAATAACAACAGGGGTGTATTTGGATTGGATACTGTGAGATGTCTGATTTGGCAAAATTCTCAGCCTACATAATATTAAAATCAAATTTCAAATGTTCCCACTCCAAACAGAATAATAATAAAAAAAATACTTAACTGAACTAATGGGATATTTTTCCTGTCTCCTGTTTTTTCCTATTTTAAGTGTGAAAACAGAAAAAACAACAAATCCATTCAAATTAGGTACAATAGGTGATGCTGTGTTGGTGACAGATGTGCAGTGAAAATGCCAAAAACATTTGGCCAAGGCAAGTGGACGTAGTCACCTCACTCATTCGTTTGTGGACTGCTGTTTTGAAGCCTCGAGTTCAGCATTTTGGCCGTCGCCATCTTGGTTTCTTGCAACCAGACGTGACACAAGAGGGTGGAGCTTAGTACAACCAAGTTGTAAGACGAAAACAGACCGGGCACCCGTGGTAGCAACCTGTCAATCACAAGGTAAAGCATCCCCTGCTTTATGGTTCATTTGACTCTAACTGGGACCATAATTTACTAAATGAACATCATGCTGTACTGAAGAAGACTTGAAACTAGTGATTGAGACATAAACTCATGTTTACAATGTTTACTAAGGTAATACATCAAGTGAGAAGTTGGCTCATTTTCTCATAGACTTCTATACAATCAGACTTCTTTTTAAGAAGAAGATAGAAGAAGAAGAAGAAGAAGAAGATAGTCCTTTATTAGTCCCGCTAGGGGAAATTCAATTTTTTTCACTCTGTTAACTAATACACACACATGCACAAACAGGTCCATATACATGCAACAATTGGAGAGGTGTCAGAGTGAGGGGGCTGCTCCTGACAAGCGCCCCGAGCAGTTGAGGGTTTGGTGCCTTGCTCAGGGGCACCTCGGCAGTGCCCAAGAGGTAAACTGGCACCTCTCCAGCTACCAGTTCACACTCAGTTTTTGGCCCATGTCGGGACTTGAACCGGTGACCCTCCGGTTCCCAAGCCAACTCCCTACAGACTGAGCTACTGCCGCCCCAGAAAAATGTGGAAACGCTTCACGGTTATGCGTGTCATCCTTTCGCAGGGGCCATGCTAATCTTCTCTGTATCGATTCCAATTTGTCATATGTGCTGCCAGAGCAAGCCAGAGGAGTCGCCCCCTGCTGGCTGTTAGAAAGAATGCAAGTTTAAGGCATTCAGCATTGGCTTCACTTTTCAGATCCAAGTTACCCACTGCATTTAACTCTGTAGTGACAATTTACCTCAAAGCAAGACTATGTAACTTTTAGCCACTGCTATTAAACTATTGTTTAGCTAAATGCTGCTAAAGCTAATGCTTTTTTAAGCAGTAGTTTAGCATTTAGATGAAATACTTAGTTACTGTAACAGTAACACAAGTGGAAAAAAAGCCATAAAACCTGCAAAATTAATCAGTCATATGGTTTAGGCTATAGCTACAACAAAATTTAAATATTTGCTAATTTCAGCGAGTAATGTTAGACGCCATGCTGCAGCCAAACCTCTCAATGTGTTGAATTGAGCAATAATATGTTTAGTCTTACAATTCAACTTTTTAATTTTAAGGAGGAGAAGAGTGCTATTTATTCTGCCACAAGTTACGCAGTCTCACTTTAAAGATTAGGGTTTGACCGGAGGTTTGTTCAAAGAAATTAAGTGGTAAATGTCCCTCTGATATTATCTTACAGTTTTACTAAAGTGTTGCCAAGATTAAATCTGTAACAAATTATCCCATCCTGTTTGTTCTTTGCAGGCTTAATCACCCCAGATCCTTGAACACAGACTGGGTCTGTGGTTAGTCGAGCAACAATGTGTAAAAATGGCACATCTTAAGAAAGTGTCAATTACAGAAACCTCAACATCGCTATTAACATAGAACAGACACGCCACCATTTGGAGTTTTGACACCGTACACGCCCTGATATTTACCTGAGCCGGTGTTGGAAAGTCATTCGCAAACTAAAAAATATCCCGGGGCATCGAACAAGCCGCCTGAGAAACCACTAACAAGTCTGCTTCCTTCCGAAACACCCTCCTCCTCCTCCTCCCCCCCACAGTAAAAGTCTGCGAGCCATGCCAGCGAACATTAAGACATAAAGACGTAAAGACGTGATAACTAATATAGCCTTGGCTACCTCGGCGTGCCCTGCAGCCACAAGCCTATTGTTGTCGTGCTCTTTTGAAGCCTGGGAAAAATATCAAAGTGTTGGAGGCTGACAGAGCTTTGAACAATTAGATTTTGGCTCGGTGACAGGAAAACCTTAGACAACAGGAGAGAGGGATGGAGTGAGAAAGAAAGAAACTGACAGACAGAGAGGGAAAGACTGGAGTGTGTGCCATGATTTTGGCTTTCCCACTTTCTGACTGATGGGGCGAGGAGCAAAGAGGGGGGACCTCAGATATTACTGTCCTGAAGAATGACAGCTTGACAAGGCAGCCTCCATTTGAAGCAGGAAGGAGCAGGCTGCTCACAAGCCCTGGCGCATGGATGAACTGCTGCAGATAGACATGCAAACATGCAATAGAGACACGAACACTGCAACCACACGCATATAGACACGCTCAGGAATGTGTGTCAGTCTGAAAAACAGTGTTAGACGGTGGACTCAGTGCATCAAACAGGCCAGGGTTGATGCCAAAGACCATCCTTTTTCCAATAGGAACAAGCCTGTCAAATTGGCATCGTCTATGTGACAGACGGGGCGAGAGAGGAAGGGAGAGAATGGCACAGGAAGGGAGTAAAGAAGAGGACAACGCCTGGTCTAGCCTGTGCTGCTCCCCTGTTCCCAGCCAATGCAGGAAATGAAGAAATAGGATCACATCAAAATATGCAAGCCCTATCATCCTGAGCACACCTTTCCAAAGGCCACAGGCAAGCCAGCGTAGGATTTAGGAGATTAACCTTTTGCCAGATGAAACAATTCTATGGAGTTTATTAAGCAATGTGTTTTAACGAAGAGCAAAAAATGTACGTGGTGGCTACAGTAAAACAAAGCCAAGGTCTGCGAGACTTGCCAACCACCACAAAACTTCCCTAAAAAGATATTACAAAGCGATAATTACATAATCAAACCAAAGAACAAACTCTAATCACTGCAAGGCCGTGCTCGAAGGAACAAAGCCTGCAGGTGCAAACGCCGACTTATGTCAAAGGCTTGTAAAACTATTTGATAGGGGTGTAAAAAAACATACACGAGTATCATGATATTATGTTTTGCGATACTGCATCGATTCTCCAAAACACTACTGATTTTTAATTAACCCCTGCCATTTTTTGGAGGTTGTAGCTGGATAGAGAGTAATGGTATGCTATGAAACTAGAAAATCTGAGGAATCAGTGGGTACCAACCATGTCATACTAGCTGTAACAAAGACGGCTGAATAACACTCCACATTTGCGCAAAATTTTGGCGAGGAAAAACTGTCATGGCCATTTTCAAAGGCACAAACTATGCAGTTTTTCTTGCATGCAGTAAAAATGTATTATTTTGACTTGTTAGTGGTTTCTCAGGCGGCTTGTTCGACCACAGCCCTACTTCAGACTATGACAGTTTTCCTAAAATTCAATTTTTAAAAATCACAATATATTGAATCATGACCCCTGTATTATAGTATGCATCGTATCGCCTGATTCTTAGCCATACACAGCCCTACTACTTACACTAAGTAATAAAAACACATATATAAGCCACACTGTCACACAGGGTGTCATGTTTTCAGTACAATTTACGTGGGCACTGTAGTTTACTTTGATTTGACAGTAAATACTCAATGCCACATTACATGTATATTCATCCACAACGAAAAATAGTCCCCGGCAAATGTAGATATACTCCTGCTTGAGTAATATTTCCTAAAAACCAGCTGTTTCAGGAAATCACTGAGTCTTTGTAAAAAAAACATCCCCAGATTTACATCTTCAGCAGGAATGAATGGGCTTGGAGAGCCACAGACAGGGAAGGGAAGTCATAAAGTATTGAGAGAAAAGACTATGAGAGATGGTGGGTGGGATGGTGGCATGAATATACTGTACAGCGCGAGCAAAAGCTGCGAGAAGAGGAAGCTTGCATGCCATGGTTTTGAAGCAGGTGGGGCTGTTTCCCTCCTAGTGGGCAGTGATTACTGTTGGCTGACGTCCACCCAGCCTGCAGCTAGCTAAACATTATCTGTGGCTCAGTAAATTCCCTTTTATTTGATTTCATTTCTTCAGATTGAGAGTTACGTCGGGTTCCGTGACAGGAGCCCATAACGCGTACACACTTTGAAGCCTCCGAGTTTAAAACACGTCTTCATAAATCCCGCTATAGTTTATAAGTTTGTATGTACTGTGTGGTGTTATGGAGGGGAAAGTACATTTAGGAAGCGTAAACATATGTGTGACGCTGTAGATCATCTGTGCTATAATCAGGGAAGCGAAGCCTCGGCTCTGATTAATTTACCGCTGTGACACAAGCAGACGCATACACATCTATGGTGATTTATAAATGTTTTTTTCTCATTGTAACATGGTAGATGATTTTTACGCAGCAGTGCCCTAAATCACTTTGAATAGTATTGTTTTTTTTATTACAGGTTTGAAGAAAATGTGTACGTTTATGGGATACGTGAAAAAACACACACATGGGTATCAGCTGGGTTTCATTGCTCTCTTTTTTCTCCTTTCCGTTGCTCTCTTCATTGAGACGTGGGGAGCTCATAAAGAGGCCAAGAGAGAGAGCGAGAGAGGATCTGGGTGATGTAATTTGCTCTTAGCATCAGTGAAGAGCAGTCCGGTGATTTAGCGGGAGTGTGCTGAAGACATGACAGAGACTAATTGCTTTCATTAATCACGTTTTGCCGGGCCCATTTCGAGGTAAACTAATTGAAATCCTCTTACCTGTCAGGGCGCCAACCATTGTGCGCCTGGCAGGAGTCACGCAGGGAGGAGGGGCGGGCTGGGGGGGGTAAAGGTGCAGGGAGAGAGTGCAGGAGAAAGAGCGGGCAGGAAATGAAGCTCTAACTACAAATAAACCATGTCTTTGTCTAGACAAATCTCTTTTCAAGCCGTAATGCTCTCTGAAATGTGTTAATGTCATGTAAAGTCTTTCAGGGGGCTGCAGGGCCGAGGAGAAGCCAAGCGCAAATGTGGCTTGGGAAGAAAGGCTCTTTTCCAGCATAAAATACCAAATCAAATTATTCCCTTGACCCAGCTGCCAGTGGCGTCGGAGAGAGAGAGGCTTTAGGCCTTGATACCTTTGTGTGTGACAGGGGCCATTACTGAGGCCCCTTTATGGAGGAACAAAACAGACGCAGCACAACTGCCCGGCCTCTGCAGACAGACGGAGGAAACGGACAGTAGAGATAAAGGTGAGTGGACTCTCTGGACAGCATGTACAGTACAATGTAAGAATCAATTACAATACTACTCGCTTTGTACTTAAAGTGCTAAAGAGTGTCGAGAAGGAAGCTTTGCTACCACAGATACAGGCCAGTGGATTAGTTGCATGTATTCAGATTTTTTTGTGGACATTTTGTACATTTAGAAGTCAATACACCATGTAGTAAGACCAGTCCTTTAAATACCCAATTACATTAAGACCCAGATGTGTTAGGTGAAAGGAAGGCAGATTTCACCTGAATTTACCTGCTCAACGTACGCCATGAATGAGGTGATTGACTCAAGGTATGCAACGATACTAGAAATCTAGTAGTAGTAGTCAATACCAATACAGTGACCTTTCATGATTCTTGATACCCAGTTTGATGCCACGCTAAAAAGCTATAAACACGTAGAGCTAGAGTTAGAATGTAAAACATGTCAGAATTTCCTTTCTATTATTTATTTTATATTTCTGTGAAACAGTATTTACTCTCCAAAAACTATGTTACAAGATAACATCGAAATCATCACAATAATGTTATAATTTAACTTTGTCTAATGTCTTTACTGAATAGAGCTGAACGTATCATAACTGCTTACATTAGCTGTTATGATGCTTTCAAATGGCGTCGTGTTTATTACATATTTTCACGAAAAAAGTCCCTATGAACGATCTCATAAGTGGAAATTTTCTGAAAACTGCCGAGGCCATGGAAGTTCATTTTTCAGTGCGTAATAAGTAAATATACTGTAATTTTAGTCGTATTTTGTTTTTCTTCATAATTTTATAATATGCCTGAGGAAAATGTTGATGTTCCCAATGACCTCATCTTTCTCCTCTGTCATTATCTCTTGTATTTCCTGCCTTTAGATACCCACTTGCTAGCTTGCTAAATCGTTAGCCTCTGTGGCTTCTAGACTCAGACAGTAACGTTAATACTGTTGTTGCTTAGCAGCAATGTTCTCACGATTTGAATGCCAAGCATATCGTATACACGACTTTCCATGTTGTAAACACGCTCAACGAGTTGCATTTGAAGGCACCATTTGCTCCGCACCGGCTGCTAACAGCTAACATTAACTAGCTTTCCTCCTGCCGATTTCAACACAGGTTTGCTGTTCACAACGCAGCATCACCAGGACACGTCAATCTGGAGTTTACAGCGTCCTTTCAGATTTTAGACACCGTTTATTTGGAGCATCCCCGGTAACTACGGTACTGTAGAAAAACGAGTACTGTCAGCTTTTCACCTCGGTACCAAACTATCCGTTTTCATAACTGTTTGACGCCTTTGATTATTTTCTGCTTATTGGAATAACTTCTAACACAGCAAGTATAATTTTTCTATCTCTTATCCTCCGCCTTGTCACAGGTTTTCACAACAAATAGAGCCACATTTAATATAAGCTGTCAAAGAAGTTGTTGCCATTTTTACTATTTAATTTTGTTTGTCCTAGCTCACATCGCGTGTGCAACAACGGTGGTACAAACATATTATGTTGTAATTATCACAGTGTGTCTAATCCAGGCATACCTGTCCACCTCACATATATTGTACCCCAGTGCCATTAAGCAAGGGGTTTGGATTTAAAGAAGCGGTCACACCTGCATATACATACTCTCTCACACACACACAAAGAGAGACACACACACCTCTTTTTGGCAGTGGCACTCAGGAGTTGCATAGAGGACAAATCCAAAAGTGATTGCCGTGTGAAAGGCCCTCCTCCTGCCTTGAGAGTGCGTCTCCGGTTACGAGGTCACAGACAATTAGAGAGAGAGGATCAGACGGCCTCACTGTTGTCATGGTGCTGCCGAGTGACTCCCTACACACACATATACACACATGCACAAATACGTTCACTGATACAGTACATGACAAACGTACATTGACAGACATTGGCAATCCCTCGCACACTTTTTAAATCACATAAAACATGCAAACGTACAATACAGTCAGCTGACACTTTGCACTTTCCCATCCATCTGTGTCAGACAGACACTGCCTCGGGCTTAAAGAGCAGACATTTTTTGGGAGGTGAAAATGTAATTTAAGGTTCAGGAATGACTTTATTTGCCAGAAAAACATTATCTGCTGATCTGCAGGGTGTTTGCTGCTTCCTGAACACCTTGTGTCACCGCGCTGCCTTCCCTTGTGGTGTAGCGAGGAGGGGAAGGGCCTGCAGGGACACGGACCGACTCCAGATCTTATCACCGCTACCATCCCGGATTAGGTTACATCCATTTTTTAATTTAGCATACTAAGAGACAAGTCGGTATTCACAATGAAGCCTTTATGATCTGTGTCAACTCAGTGCCAGGGATGAGTATTTCTCTTCATCGCCCTGCGCATTAACAAACACACAGCAGTCCAACTCCTTCAGCTTCGACTTATCAGGACATCACAGCCCTGCTATTTTTGAAACTAGTAATATTACATTTTTGATGAGAATATGTCAGTGGGTGTTAACTTAACCACTAAAACCCACCTGTGGGTTAGGGTTTAGGGTTAAAGGTGCTAAATGAAAGATTGAGGCATTTTGTTTGCCTCCACATGGCTCTCAACATGGAAACGACTGAGCAGGCGGCTTGCAGCTAACAGTGCTAACAATGGCAACACTGTTGACAAAACAGTGTTTTCCTGGGACTAGGGATGCCCGCTTGACCTATAACCAACATTATGCATTTTACCAGTAAAAACGGTTAAAACAGATGTTAATAATTAATTAAAAAGGTGAGACAAACACAGAGGAGCAGCTCGTCACTTTAAGGAGAAAAGCTGGTCCACCTTAAGAGAGAGCTGGCACAGATACAGGAAGTTGGCTCTGGACTTCCAGCTGAGGGTTAGCTTGTAGCCTTGTAGCATTTATTCACCGACAAATAAACTGTACACACACTGTCTGCTACAGCTACATTTACAGCTTTAACTCTACCTACAAACCCACACTCACCCCGCCACCGCACACACACACACGGTCTGTCGAAAACTCACTGAGGTTACGCAACAGCGGGCACAAAGCCACTGGCCACACTAGCGGCTAGCAGCTGCTAACAAAGCACAAAAAACATTCTGTTTGTTGGACAATCGCTTATGTTAAGCCAGGCGAAACAGTGCTGTTATGCTGGGCAGACACATAGTTGATAACCTGAATGGGTGCTACACTTCTGCAACAGCGCCATCAGTCAGTCGGGACGATGTTACCAGCCGTAACTGCCATACAAGAGCAGTGTAGAGTGGCGGTCATGATCTAGCAAATGGGGCACGCTCACATGCACTAAAAGCATGTTCTGCTGGCCCGGCTATGTCAACAAAGCACGGAGAAGCTGTGATTACAACATACAGAGGGAAAGTGATTTCATTCTCTGTTCAGGTAGACATTCCTCCCCTAAATCTTTACAAAGCTAAAAGTTGTTTGCTGATCATTAATGTTCTGAATATCACATAGAACACTTAGAAATGATGATTGACAGTGTTTTTACTGATGGTGCAACACCCTGCACTCCAGTTTAGGGGTTTAGGCTCAATGAGGAGATTGGCAGTACCTTACTTGTCTGATGAAATAGACATAAAACAGCTAGCCCAAATAACGCAAACAAGAACTGACCATGTATAAGGAAAGTGCATTGTAACCAATGAGACACCCTTAGACAAATCTCCAGTCACTGTCAGCATGGTAAATGGCTAAATGGTGCTGTGACAGTGACTAGCATGGCTAGCTTACATTAGTTTGAGCATACAGCTGCAGCAGTAATACCGTCACACATTATTGTTGTGGCAGCAACAGACTATTAAAACATAGCTTATTTACTGACAACACACCCTAACGTGATTCAATCAAATATGAAAAGAAGTCTGGATAAGCAATATCTGCCACACGGTGTTGGACAGGGGAAGGGAAGGGACATGACAGCAATCAACCTTATTTCATTATGGTATCATGTATATATAAATTTTAAAAATCAAAATCACAGCTGCTAGCAGAGCTGCATTCATAGTTTACATAAGGCTTACCTCCGTGAGAGCTCATGCTGTCCTCAGCACCACGTGACACCTAGCTAGCCTACAAGGCTAACTAAGGTTAGCATGCTAAGGTGACAGACGCTGAGCTACGAGCACTGCTACTCACCCCGATATCAAATGTTTGTAGTTTTAAACATCTTCAGACGCAGTCACAGCTCCTCCAACAAACTCTTGTTGTTCAGAGTAAAACTTAAACTCCCAACTGTAAAGTTATTATCAAGCTTTTCACTTTAACTACATAGTGGGCTGAACCTCAGACGGAGTAACACAAAGATTTTACGAGAGACAGATTACCACTCCTCGCGTTTTCTGCGCACCGAGGTAGACCGTAGCAAAATGATCGACCTATTTAAAGTGATAGTAACATAATACCAATGTAGGTTTTCACAAACTACTCTGTTTACAGTGACAAAAAGGTTTTCATCATAATGCTTCAGTAGGCTTTCCATATACATTTCCTTTTACAATTCTTTGTCTTCTTCTGTGTATTTATGCCTCATTATGCAAATGAGGGGACTGTCATTCAACGTGTGTTACAGGGGTCACCGCATAGATCAACTATATGATAGCTTAGCTACCGATATTTGAACATTTATCGTTGAAAATATTATCTGTGACTACTTTTTTTAAAGGTTAAACACAGTATATGTGAGAGATTATTTTCTAATCAATGTCATTGTCATTGCCGCAAATGCAAATTTCTGAGAATTAAACATTATTTTAATGTTTCCAAGAAAGGAATGGAGCTACACATTAAGACTATTTTCTGCAAAAAAAAAAAAAGGTTAGTAAAACAGTGAGTTAGTGCTCCTATTTTAATGTTTTTACTGAAGTTTATTTATTTATTTATTTATTTATTTATTATTTATAATAACTCCTGGCATTTTCATGTTTTATATTATTTTATTTATTTAATTTTTATAATTTTATATTTTTTTTGTTTTCTCCATCTATCTATCTATCTATCTATCTATCTATATATGTATTGTGATGCCTATATATTGATTTAATTTATATTGTTTACAAAATTACAACACAGTCTATTTAAAAATAAAAAACAACTAAAAAACAACTACATGCTAGCAACCTAGCCATTTCTCAACTCCAGTCATCATCTCCAGCTCCATACAGTGGGTCGTTGGCTTGGCGCTGCTCCCGCCGACGCCGCCTCGTACGGTACAGGTACTGTATGTTGATCAACCGTCTGATGCTGAAGTGGGAACCTCCAAGTTGAAGCTGCCAGAAATACAGAAACACATGCTAACATTTGCACATACAGTTTAGTCCATTCCTCACACTTTTACTGTGTTTATAATTCTGAAAAGACAAAAACAAAAAAAAATAGGAAATACCCTCAAAACTCTTTATATAGTTTTATATGAGTATCTCTCCTACTGCAGCTACTTGCATATCCTAATGACATAGCATGTGCAGACCTGCTGTGTCCAGTAACGGCTGCTAAACTATGATTATACAATCGCTGTTTTTGATCCATACATGCCTTACTCCTCTGAGCGCTCTCTCACTCTCCCATGCTAACCTTTATGGTGTAACAGTAATAGGACTAGCAGCTTTTTGTCAGGAATAATATCCTTCCAGTAGGCTACATTAAGTGCTGATGTGAACTGGCGTAAGCTGAAACAATTAACATAGTGAACCCTGTCAATGCTCTGAGTCTCTTGGCTGCTGGTTCATGGTGAGAATCATGAATTATGGATTTAGGTTTAAATACTCACATCCCCGTTTTATTCAGATATAGGCCTTTAAATTATGTTTGGCAATCTTGCTGTGGAACAAGCCAGTGTCCCCTCATCAACTTTACCTGCCGGTGTGTGTGAGTGTGTTCTGAATGACATACTGTACAACATGCCTATTCAGGTCGGAGGTATGAGCGATCAGAGGGCAGAGGTGGCGTACAAGAGTGGGCATAGCAGGGGGTGAATGTGGGTTGTGTGTTGTGGGGCAGCTGGGGGCACAGGGGAAGGGGAATGGGTGAGGTGTGGGGACGAGGGGAAGGTGAGGGGGGAAGCCTTGGTTTCCTGTTCCCCAAATTCCCAGCTCCTGTCTGCGGAGCAGGTACACAAAGCCTCCCTTGAAGGGTTTGGAGAGGGGCGGCAGGATGAAACGTAGCCACTGATGGTTAACAGATCTGTCCCCCTGGACGCCCCCCTCCCTTCCGTCCTTTCCCCTCCTGCACCACTATAGCCAGCGCCCCGTTTGTTTACACTCTCCCAAGCCTTTTTAGCATTTTCTGGCCAGGCCGGGGGACTTGGCGGGGCTCCACGCTGCTGATTGCCATATTCCCAGACCAGAAATGTCACTTACCACTTTGCTCTCCTTCATCCGCCAGTTAAAGCCTTTGTAATCCCCCAGAAGAGCGGAGTCACCCAGGATATCGAATATTTTCTCCTGTCCCAGTGGCTCCTCACCCCCGTTCTGCCCCTCCATCCCCTCCGTGTCCCCTCCTCAGACAGAGGCAGAGAAAAGAAACCATTTCAGCCGACTGGAACGAAACATTAACATTCCTAATGGGGCAGTATGGACCAGAGAAAGAGACACACACACCAGGAGAAAAAAATGTGGCACAAAACAACTCCCATGTTCCTTTGCTCCATTTACAATCTGAGTGTCTCTCTGGATCTTAAACTGTTTAAAGGGCCTTTTACCTAAATTACTAAATAGCAGATTTTCTCTCTTAACCCCCAGTGGTATCTACCATATACTGTATATAGAGATGGACGACACGTCCCCAGTTCCTCCCACTGTATAGAGGTGAAGCCAAAATATCCTGCATACAGCTGCCATCTTGAAAATTTGAGGTCATTTGGAGCCAGAGTCTGCACAGTATTGATCAGGTGGTCAGGCCGCGGCATCCAGGTCCCGCCCACACACATGTCCCAACCAACTGCATGTTAAGCCACAGCTTGATGGCGGGAGAGGATCACAGCTGTCATTCCTAATGTCATGCCACCTTTTTATAGCATTAAATAACTATTTAAAAAAAAACTTCTCAGAAAAATTAACACTTGAACATAAATTAGCGTGATAAGAACTACCTAAAATGACAGAAACCATCTTTGCGGAAAATTTATTTGATGTGCACTTTGACTCTTTAATTTGGCCCATCCACTAACATGGAGGCGGCAGGATTTGTGAGTGATACTGCAACCAGCCACCAGGGGGCGATCAAGATGTTTTGGCTTCAATTTTGTGGAGCTGTCATGTCATCCATCTTTATATACGGTCTACATTTCTACATATGCAAATTTTGATGGAGTATTAGGACCAGAATTGAGGGAGATTTCGTGAATAAAGTCATAATATTTTGGGAAAAAAGTTGTAATTTAATGACAATAAAGTCATACTATTGAGAAAAAATTTAATTTCCTCGACAAAAGAGGCAGTTTCCCCCGTGTGGTTCTTTCTGCAGAATATACTCAGTTTCTTGCACAATCTTTTCAAGATCCTGATATTTATGATAATATGCTGCTGATGTGCCAAAAGATGAAGTATTTATGAAACCTTTTCTAAAGTATAACTTCACAAGATGCTCCATGTTCCTCATTTTCACACAGGCGGCATGCTGCTCTATTTTCCCTCTAAAATAACACATAAAATTACTAATTTGAAATATTATGACTTTATTCTCATAATAATACAACTTTTTTTTCTTGTAAACCTATGACTTCATTCTCTCAATATTTTGACTTTATTCTCAAAATCTCTGATTTATTTTTTTCCTCAATGTGGCCTTAATACTCCGTCGTACCAAATTGTGCCATATGTGCCCAGGTTTTGTCTATTTTGACTTCTGTCGCCATTTACGATTTAATGAAGGTAAATATCATTTGTGCAGCTATAATATAATAATAACATGTCAGGGATACTGTGGATTATCCACAGACCTCGTTGTGGACAGTTTTCATCAGAACTACTTTCTATTAAAGATGTTGTCTGTTGACCGTGTTTTTCAAATATAATTTAAAATGCTGCGAGCCCCACAAACTAAATTTCATTAACTCACATTGTAATGGAGGTGGAAGCAGAAATCTCACTGCCAGGGGTAAGTGGGAACAGTATTAGGCAGGTTATTCCATTACTATTCACTAAAAAAGTAATGACATTACTTTATCCGAGTAGCCACTGGCAAAAGTAATAAGTTACTTTCAACACTCAGCCGGCAGCTCCATTGAACTCCAAAGCCTCAATAGCAACACTTCACATCTACGGTATTTAATACGTGTAGAAATAGAAAACAGACATCCTGGTTTAGCGAGCAGCCGGCTCTGGGTTTGCAGGGATTACTGACCATCATCAGCTAGCTTAACGTCGGCTCACTCCAGAAGTCTGGTCTGCACACTGACTTTTTGTAATCAGATGAACTGACCCTTTAGATATAAAGGAAAAATATCACTTTGGGCTCATACACACACCTCAGTCCAATGCTAAAACCTCTTATCATCTCAAATTGCATTTTGCTCCTTGGCTATGGTTATATATTAATATGTGATTCTGGTGTAAAATCATTAAATAAATGATGTCCACTGTAGTCTTTCAGGACATAAACCAGCAGCAGGACTAAGAAGGATAAAAACATACAGCTGCTACCTATGAAACACAGTTCACCTTTCCTTCATTTCTACTTATAGAAAAACAACATCACCCGTGACTTATTGAGCAAAAACAAGCCAAGGTGGGACGCAAGGCTGTTTTATTAACCATATGACACTGACTTTATTAAACTGGCTCCTTCTGCTGCCAGACTAGAGGGAGCTTGGCCCGGGTCTGAAACCCGACTTGGGAGAGCCAGCCCAATTAACACCCGAGATGGAGGTCCCTGCAAACACACACATAAACACGCTGCGTATGCTCACACACACACACACACACACACACACACACACACACAGCGTACAGGGAGGTCTGCAGGGGCAGCCAAATAAACCCTAAGGGACCCGGTAGCTCATAGCTCAGAGAAGTCATGCACGTGCACATTTACACACACACACTCACAGTTGTAGGGTGGCCTAAGCTTGCCATATAAATCTCTGCCACTCACCTTCAAGTGGAGTGGTGCGGTGGGCCCAGTAAATACGGGGGAGTGTGTGTGTTTGACCACAGACGCAGGTGGAGCTGCGGTGCGGTTGGGCAGACGGTGAGCATCACTCCAGGCCCCGGGCCCTGGCATCGCAGCGCTACGACCTCATGGTGGTTATGAGCCATGGTGGTGAGATGTTACGTGAAAGTGTGTTTTTGTTGCTGAATTTGCTCGGTGAATGAACTTCAATAGCAGCTGTTGTACAAGTATTTATTTTTTTGCAGGAGGCACACAGCAGGGGGTTAATGCTTCAACTACAAGCAAAGAAAACTGAATTTAAAAAAATGCTCTGCAATCAGGAGACAAAAAAGACTAATACAGCATCTTGATGACCGGCAGACATTTCAGCATGTTTCTGATTTATGATATTTGCAGCTGAGCCGATGCAGGATACATGCCTGATGAGAAAATGGCTACCACTGTATCTCGGTACTTTATTGAAACAGCATGGGTTTTGTCAAAACAACGACTTATAGTAAAATAACACATCATTTGCAATGCTGGATTCCAGAAAACCCTAACAGAGAGGCGAAGGCCCGCCCCTTCTGGTGGACCACCAAGAGACCTTATTTTGGAAAAATATGAGACAAATATTTTTTTGATTCCGTTTGAATTATGCCATGAATCACACACGATGTTTGTCAATATAAAACATACTTTTGCAAGTCAAGAAAGTTGCAGTGACTGTGAAAACACATAGAAAGACAACATACCCAAAAGTTGCATAAGTGACGTCTCTCTCTCTGAAGCTACGATGTCTGTGTGTTTCATACTAGTGTTTCATTCATACTCACACCAGCTACTGGTCTCGCCTGTTCTTTCACTTCACTTCACACTTCACTTAAAAAGACCAGGAGTCGCTGGATAAAACACGTCAGGTAAGATAACGTTACATTTGTGCCTGGAACATAGCTGTATATTACAGTTCACTGAGTGGATTCACACAAAACTAAATGATACTACGACAAACTGCGACTGTCTTGACTTGCAAATTTCTGTTTTAAATTGACAACCATCTCTATTGTTCATAGTTTTCCTGAAATAAGGTCCCACAGGCTCCACCGGAAGGTGCAGGACTTCTGCCTTGAGACTTGTGGTGCCTTCAAATGGAACCGGAGAACTCATGCTTACGAGATGGGAAGTCGTGAACATGACGTGTTGCGTTCAAGTGGTTAAGTCAGAGATCAAGAACACTGCTGCTAAGCAACGGCAATATTAACGTTACTGTCCGAGTCTAGAAGCCACAGAGGCTAACAAGTTAGCAAGCTAGCAAGTGAGTAACATAATGCAGGAAATGCAAAGGCGTAATGACGGAGGAGAAAGATGAGGTCGTTGAGAATATCAGCATTTTCCTCAGACATATTATAGAATTACCAAGAAAAACAATATATGACTAAAATTACAACATCCATCCATCCATCCATCGTCAACCGCTTGTCCCATTAGGGGTCACGGGGGGGGCTGGAGCCGATCCCAGCTGGCTTAGGGTGAAGGCGGGGTTCACCCTGGACAGGTCGCCAGTTCATCGCAGGGCACATAGAGACAGACAACATATAGACAGACAACCATTCACGCTCACATCCACACCTACGATGAATTTAGAGTAATCAATTAACCTAAACAGCATGTCTTTGGACTGTGGGAGGAAGCCGGAGTACCCGGAGAAAACCCACGCTTACACGGGGAGAACATGCAAACTCCACACAGAAGAGTCCCAAGCCGGAATCAAACCTGCGACCCTGTTGCTGTGAGGCGACAGCGCTAACCACTGCACCACCGTGCAGCCTAACATTACAACATACTGTGCAATATTAACTTATTATGCACCTATAAATAAACTTCCACTGGCTCCACCATTACTCACATCAGCAAACACGTCACAAGTCTTGAACTCAGAGCTTTCAGAAACTTTCCACTTACGATGTCGTGAAT
The DNA here is from genome assembly GCA_947000775.1 of Pterois miles. Lineage (NCBI taxonomy): Eukaryota > Metazoa > Chordata > Actinopteri > Perciformes > Scorpaenidae > Pterois > Pterois miles. The sequence continues at coordinate 15,329,847 of CAMQGK010000028.1, forward strand.
ACGACATGAGGGGGGCGTTCATATGGACTCAACTCAAAAACACTGTAAACACGACCCATTTGAAGGCACCACTGGCTTCATCAGTGGGTTTCTGAATGTGTGTATATAGTATGTGTGCGTGACCTCTACGAGTCACAACCCCGAGTCTGTTCAAACCAGAACTTTTCCGGACCAATCAGATTCTCCACCAGCATGTATGTTGTCACAGTCTAGACTCACTTGGGAATGCCTCGCCTGTGTGGGACAGGCATAGCTGTGGACGCCTGGCCCCTCCGGAGTTGAAACTCCTGGCTGGGATCCCCTGGCATCCGCAGCTTCCTGATTACCAGCTGTCCCTGCCCCACTCACACCGCCTGTCAAATCCCAGTAACTGAGAAATAAACAAACAGTAAACAAAGGAGCCTAGTTTAGCACCGCCGCCCGCCGCAGCATGACAACAGGTTTGTCACTCTTGCTGCATGCCAAGGTTAACTGAGCCTAAAGAAGCCTTTTTTTCATCTGAAAACCACTGGAGGAAGAGGCGGAGCTGCAATCAGTGACATGCCTCCAGACAAACAGCATCAGCCAAACCAAGAGTAAAGAAATGCAGACTAATAGCGTGCCGTTTTGGATCTTAGATTGCTTGTTCAGCTAAGCCGTTCTCTCTCTTACTGTCTCAATCTGTGGACATCTGCTCGCTACGGAGACAAACTCCCCTAACTTGAGCCACCAAGAGCAGAACACAGGCCTATTAATAGGCTTCCTGCTCATAAAAAGAGATGTGGCAGATCAGGTTTTTTGGGGGGAGTTTGATATGCATGTAACACAATATTAGTTCAATTGTGATGCACCGTCAGAGGCCCCCTCTATGGAAATCTGCATGAAATCACTGTCTGGGCAAGGTCGTAAATCACCAATGGCGTTGTTTATTATTGCGGTACAGTTTTATGGAGGGGCTGGTGCTTTGCTGAGACGTCCTGGGGAGGAATGCCCAACGGAGGACCTGCTAGGTAATGGCCCCCTTTATTTCCACAAGGGGGTTGATGGGAGTTCAGTGAAGATCAGACCTCTTGAGAATTACTGTAAAGCCTGATTAAAGCACAGGAGCGCCTGTATGTAACAAAAGCAAGCACACGACATGTCCACTGGATCTACAAAAACATCAGTGGATGATAAATCTCACACAGAGATCTGGTAGAGGATTGGAAGTCAAGCCAAACAGACTCTTATTTTTGTTCCCGTCTGTTCTGCACGAGCAACCAGAGAGCGGCTGGCCGACATGCCACAACACCCACTTTTTCTTTCACAAAATGTCTGAGTCTGGTTGTGTCTGAGTTTTTCTGCCAGGTCTCCGAGCATCGGGAAAACTTATCAAAGAGAACAGACGTCTATTCTGTGCTGCAGGGAGAGAGAGACAGCTCCTCTCCTCTCTTAGAAAGACAGCCAGTCAGGACCTCAGACGCTACTCAGTCTTTCAGCTGTTCGGAAGTGGAAAAAGCACATTAGGGGTCATTGTGCCGGCGCATTCCGGCGGTAGCAGCCCGGCTTGCTTCGTCCAGCCTGGCAGACGTACGCGCCTCACCCCGGCCATCACTCCCACTCCATCTGAAAACATAATTGATCTGGATATTAAACGGGCCGGTGCGGCTCTAAATAAAATTCCATGCATGCTTAATTCTCCAGCGTGGTTTTGGAGGCCGGACACTTTCTTCCCTGTCCAGGCTAGTGTTACACGCTGGACTGACCACCTCATAAAATCAGCCTCATAAATATTTTTCATGTGTTATTTAAACTAACTCAGCTCTCTATGGCTTGCAGTGGTTTGATGTATGTTAACTACGTATGGAGGCTCCTACAGACATACAAATATTGGGGTGAATGCTGGCTCAACTTTAGCAGCCTCAAGAATGTGTGACGCATGTTTGACATTGTTGAGGCTATCAAGAAAATCTACAGGAATTTATGAAAAATGTCTATTTAATAGCAGCGCAACCACAAAAATATAAAGAGCCTTTAAAGGGTAGCTATGCTCATTTTCAAGATTCATACATGTTATTCCTATAGTCAAAGACAGTCCAAAAAATATTAGTAAACATGAACAACTCTCTCCCATATCCAAAAACTAGAGTGCTAAAACTCATATTTGTGCTGTCATAACATATAAAGTATGGAGCTGCTCCATAGACGATGAATGGGAGATTTTGTGGACCCAAAGAATGTTTTATTTTTATACCCAAATAAGCTTAGTTTTAAAGTAGTAATCTCAGGTGTGAAACAGAAAATGTTCCCATATACTCAGAGTATTCCTCTGGAAGATACATCTCTCCCCATTCATTATCTATGGAGAAATACTCTATAACATCACAAGTTTCAGGTTTAGCTCTAGCTCTTGGATTTGGGAGAGAGTTGTTCATGTTTACTAATATTTTTTGGACTTTCTTAGACCAAAGGAAAAACATGCATGAATTTTGAAAATGTGCATATAGGTCCCCTTTAAAGTTACAGGTCATTAGCATGTGGGGGTGTGGTGTTTGGTCTAGACTTGCACCAGCTCTAGTTTCTGTTTGCTTCCTGGTAGGATTAGTGAAGCTGAGGCCGGTGACATCAGTGCCAGTCTCTGGACACATACTGTTATTCCAGTATCATTAACACACAATGGAAAGTAGTAAAAAACTCTATTTTAAACCTGCTGCTTTATACACAATATTTTAAATAATGCATTAAGTTGTTGTTAAGTTGTTTACAAAGCCCAAAGCCTATGCAAGGGATACTAATTTATTTATTTATTTTTTTTACCGGTTAACCGTTAACCGACAAGATTAGTGAATTTTACACAGCGGTGCTATTTTTAGTACCTAACAAGCCGCCCAGCTGCAACAAAAAGCTGATGCACTAACAGGTTAAATTGATCATTTATCACCAGGTGCAGCTTACGAGCACAACAGACACCTGAGTCGCAGGGCTGTCGGTGCTGTTATCGCTGTGAACGTAGCTGTAGCAGTGTGCGTAGTTTAGTTGTCGGTGAATAAATGCTACTGCTCCTGTGTCTTGCCAGCCGCCTGCTGATTACGGTTAAGGCGGTTAGCCCTGGCGTTAGCAGCAACACTGGCTCAGACTCTGTTAAGGTGGGCTGGTAATTGAAAATGAAAGCGTTTTTTGAACATTAAAGCATGGAAACATGTTCTAACAGAAACCCAAAATACAACTATGAACCTGAGAATAAGCATAATAGGTCCTCTTTAAATGAAAACAAATCAACGTGTAACAGTTCACAAATCAGTTTTATTAATTTAAACACAATCAAATAATAATGTCAAAAACATCTGTACACATATTTTGCAGACACGACAATCTTTTGCGTTTCACAATGAGGCCCATGAAGTGTAAAGTATTTCCAGTTTGCATTTATGATTGCAACATAATAAAAAAAAAAGCGTGCTGTATGAATCTATAAAACATTTCCTCTAGTTACCTACCATTACCTTGATCTAGCAGCAATATGTAGATACCCCCGGAGCGCGGAGGAAGAAGGTGTTTTGAGAAGACGGGTGGGGGGGTGTTAGGGGAGAGAGGGATCCTAATTGAAACGTAAAGGCCAACAGTGATCATGTGCAAAGGAGGGAAAAATTAGAAACACAACGAATGGGTTTCTGTTTAAGAAATTCACAGTCGATAGCACATGTCCTGTACGTTCACAAACCCCCTCGAAGTTAGTGGCTTTTCTCTCAATGTCAATTATGGTTTCCTCATCCACAGATGTAGAGGCTTTATGAAAAGGGCTTTCAAAGAGGGACAGAGAATGTATTTTCAACGTCGAAATAAAAACACTACATCATACAAAATTACGCTTGCTGTACAAGAGTTGTTATAGCGCTTGTATAAAAGATAATAAAACCTATTCAAGCCACTTAAATCTCTGATTTATTCAAATTAGTTGTTAAAATGGCTCTCAGGAGGCGGGAAATTGTGAGTTTTCTCACGTCTATGCCGAAAACATATCAGAATTAAGTTTGCTTCCAAATACATGGGGTCAGGGCTGCAAGCTGGTGAGATGCTGTAAGGACACAAGATGTGAGCTACCTTTCTGAATAACTAAAAAAAAAACAACCTCTTTTCCTTTAGAGTGTAAAAGGACTTGCAGTAGAGGAGACCTATTACGTCGTATAAAGATGTGTTTCCTGAAAGGACGAGAAACATCACAGAATCAAATGAAAGGTCATTGACACTTGACATCCATGCTTTTGGTCTTGACAAAACGATTTATCACAAAATCCCATTATCTACATATTTGTTTTACTGAACAAAACTTGAACACATCAACACTTTCAGGCGTCGCACAAGCTTGTGTGCGATGGGATGCCTTTTTTTTTTTTTTTTACTTCAATGAAAAAGCATTGCCACCTTTCAAGAGCATGTACCTAAATGAATATAGGAAGGAATAGTCCAGTGATTACAAACTTACACACACAAAAAAAGATTTCCTCTATACACGATTGTCTCAGCATTGTAAATAAAGTTTTTTGTAATTTTCTTAAATTATTAGAAAACCCCCTTTTTTTTTGTTTCTTCCATAAACGTCTTCCTCCCGCTGTGGTGGAAATCAATAGTACTTTGTAAAAGGCACGAGTCTTTTGTCGTCGAGGTACCTTCTCGGTGGCGCGGCGCCACTCACAAAGTCTCTGTTCATAAATAAGAAGCACAGGACTCCCACGCCGGCGGTTAACAGAGGAGCAGTCGCTTTGTCCGTCTGTCTGTCCCACGATGGAAGAGAGGCTAAAAAGTAGGTAAGGAACAGAAAGAGATGGGAGTTGAAGAGCTAGAGGGACGGAGAAATGTCACCACCAGTAGTCGCGGGCCTGTGGTTTACTGTAGCTGAGTTGTGTGGCGAGGTGAGGCGAGGCGGGCGAGGCCATCAGTAGCTCTGCTCTCCTCACAGGTGTGAACCCTGACAGAGTCCCGGCACAAACAGGAGGCCGTAAAACACTTTGACAGCTTCAGAAAGCGGCCGATTCACAGTAACCAGGGCAAGCAGCTGCAGCGCCGTAAAATTCAACTCTCTCCTTCGCTTCCAGAGGAAAAAAAAAAAAAAAAAAAGAAAAAAGAAAAAAGTTTAGGGTTAAGACGAAGTGTGACCATATGTCAGCACATTAACCGTGCGCTCAGCCGTTTTTTTTCCCTCCTCCATTCTCCTCTTCTTTTCTTCCTGTGTAGAGGAAGACAGACGCCAGGCAGCGCAGGGGGGTCTCTTCTGAGCTGCAGGGTCTGCAGGACGGGGCTGGAGGGCGAAGGTGAAAGGTTGCAGGCTGTGCTGAGGCGGAGCAGGGCGGTGTACGGTGGTGGTGTAGTGCTACAAGTACTCCAGGTCTAGAGCGTGGTGGAGGGCCATGAGGTCTGAATGGCTGGAGATCCTCCAGAAGGGCATGTTGTGCTGAGGGAGAAATCATTGGGAGAACAATTGGATTAAAACACTGAAAAAAAATCAGATATTCTATACAGTTTACGGCTAAAACAATTAGTAAATGAATCGAGAAGTCAAATTAAAGACAATCAAGGTAATCTACAAATTTTTATTAATTCTTTCAGTCATATATCAAAGAAAAATACAATTTCAGCCTCACAAATGCGTAGATTTGTTGATTTTATCTGTTTTTTTCCTCATCGTAAATTGAATATCTGAATTTTGAATTGAATTAACTGCTGGTTGAAAAAAAAAAACAAGCTTGTGAAACTGTAAGGGCCATTTTTCACTATTTTCTGACATTTAAAAAAATTCCTTACGAAGTGACACTACAGTTGAATAAGGCAAAAACGTAATCGATACCACCGTGGAACTTCTCCAGTTGATTACTTACAGTAAGGCAACTATTTTTTTGTAGTTTTCTGAAATGTTATGTTTAAATATGCAAATTAGGTACAACGTAAAGTTAACTTCTGGTTAAATTAGGACAAATCTAAAGACACAAATAGACAAAGTAGTAAAATAAACACCTAAATGTATATTCTGAATGTTTTCTTTCCATTAGATGAAAGAAACCATGTTAGTAGAGATGTTTTGATACCAGTTTTTCCTTCCTGACTATGATTCTGATACCTGAACTTGCCGTATTGGCCGATACCAAATACCAATCCAATACCAGCGTGATTTATAAATATATATACAGTCATTATTATTATTATTATTATTATTATTATTATCTAACGGCTGTTAACTACGGATCATGTATGGATGTGATATGATTACTGTAGTTGTTGTATGGCCCGGTTCAGATACATACAGAGACTTTCTTTGATTATTCAGTTTGTCAGTTACAAAGAACATGAATAAATATAGCCAGGAATAAAAAACAACTGATTTCTGATTTCTGGTTAAACAAGCTGATTTTTTTTCTAGGTTACTAAATGATGGCATCAGATCGGTGCGTAGACTGGCAGACTTGCCGATACCCAATCCTGAGTTTGGGGCAGTATCAGACTCATTTCTGATAATGGTATCGATATCAGAACAACTCTTGTCTTCAAGATCTCAAAACTGACCAGCGCATGAAAATTAGCCTGAGGTGTCTCGCCTTAATAATCACTAAAAAAAAAAAAAAAAAAAATCACTACTTGTACAATCACAAGCTGTACAAAGACGATTTTATTCTTTAAACCGCAGCTAACACATTCAGTGAATGTAAACTTGGTCTTTTTACCAGGAAAAACAATCATATCAATAACACACGCCGACTGCTCCTCTTACTCCCTTGTGCACGGCTACCCAGCCAAATAGCACATCTGTACCTCCAACTAATTTCTCTCCTGCATCAATGTGTACTTTTATACCACCACACTAATCCGGTAGCTGTCTTCAACCTCGACAGAAATGAACTCCCCACAGGGTCTTTTGAATGAACCTCCTGCCTGCCAGTGTGGGTTTGGGACAGTGCAAATGAGCTGTTGTTCCCGAGCAGAGGACGGGGGAGAAACCTGAGTCGCAGAGAATGAAAGGAGCTTGTCAGGTAGAGTCCTCAGCTCCTCAGTGTGTGGAGCCCATTACCCTCCCCTTATCAAAGGTATGGCCTCTCCCAGGCATATGTTCCGCTTAGGAGAGCCTGCACTGACCCTTAAAAAGCTCTTTGCTTTTTGTTTTGTAAATTGTCTTTGCTTTTAAGTTTAAAAGCTGGAGATGCTATCTGTGCCCTCTCTCCCAGGCGACGGTAATAACTGAAGGCAGAATTGTTTCAGAGGTTGTGGTTTTTTTTTTTTTTTAGGTGGAGAAATGAGGGCCGAGAGAACTTTTAGACATTTCGCTTTTGTAGTTCCACGCAGTGTCACGTCTGATGTGTGCCTCCTTGACGGGTGAAATTGTTGTGTTATTTCACGTCCTCTCTGATGTTGACACAGAAACCTTTTACCGCATGGCGTGTCGTGGGACTCGCACCACTCAGACGGAGGGGGGAAAAAAAAAGCCTTATTCTTCCATCAATGTCACACTCCCAACAACTCAACACTGAGTGAAAATATTTGCATCTTTTTCCACAATCATCCCTCAAGACCATATTCCCAGGGTGTGTTCGGCTTTTCATAATACAGAGCTGTTGCTTTACACTCTTATCCAGGGGAAAGGTTGCTTCTTCTTCCTCTTCATCTGTCCTCACACTCCTGCTCGGTGTTTACTGAGAAACAGGTGAAAAACGAGATGGAGGCTTTTCAAAGGGGAACTCCATGTCTTCACCCTGACACTGTGGCTCACCATAGCTGTCAGTGAAATATGCTCTGATTAATTTGCTAATGAATTTGTTTGCTTGCATGTAGCATTTGGTTTACAACCTAACTTGGCAGCAACGCTCAATACACAAATCCAAGAGCAAGAGCCGACAGGTAAGATTCATCAGAGCCGACAGGTAAGATTCATCAGAGCAGACACCGGCTTTCTTGATCCATCTCGTGCCATCAGACTTGGCATTGCGGTAAATATTCCAACTCATCAACAATGATTTAAGTCTCCTTTATGCGTGTACTCTATTTACAACATGCCTGAAAGGGCTTTGCCTTGCATTACACATACAGCATTCACGCTGCTCAGGGCACCGAGCAGGAATATATAATTATGCTATCTCTCCCCTCCCCTGCTCTGTAAACCTGAGATGGCGGAGGAAGAGCGCTGATTACACACTACAGACTTTCTCTCTTGTACTCGGACGCCCTATAAGAGGATAAACGAATGAAAAGTAAAGTAAGACTGTTGAGGAGGAGAGCTGGGCCGGTGATTCCTTTCTTTGGAAAAGTATGGCAGGTATGTTTTGTGTTCTGCAAGCATTCATAATGAACTCCTGACCTCACGGAGAGTAAGTCCAAACATTGTTTTTTCTCCTCACTCTGTGTATTTCTGAAATATGTTTTCACCAGTGTGTATACAGTGTGTGGTATCTATTATTCTTCTTACCTTTTTTGAGCCTTGCTCCTCTTCCACACCGTCTCCAACAACAATGTAAACAACTTTCCTCCCGAACCTTTGAATTACTCTCTCGAAGCAGCTCTCCTTCCCTGTGGAAAGAGTCGAAAGCAGGATGTTAGTGGAGCGTTGAGTGGATGCAAACGGGCACATGGACACTTTTAGGGGACCCACACTAAAACACCGTCAAGTTGATTCAAAGGCACAGGGTGACAAGAGCCCCTTTAAAAACACCACGCGAACAAAATAGGGCAGAGTGTAAACACTTGGAGCTCAGCAAGGAGATGTGATAAGATCAGCCCTCAGATAAAGGCAATCTGAAAAGCATTAACTCTGCCCTTCTGCTCCTCAAGCATGGGACAAATGGACTTAAATCAGCTAAAACCACTCTTGCATGCTACAGGGTCTGTTTAGGAGGAGCAGTGTGCTTAACGCTCCGAGGAACCCTGAGCTGCACTCTGCTCCAACCTTGCGCTGACGGGCCTGAAAACGGTGCGGGAGTGAAGCTTGATGTTTATTTTGCATTTGAAACAGTGAAGAAGGGGAAGGACTGGAGGAAAAGGGGGGAGCAGGAGGAGGAAGAGGAGGGTGGGGGTGGGGGGGTCTTGTTGCTGTGGAATGACATAAATGTGCAGAAGTGGTTTCATATGCAGAGACTGAACAGGAGAGGCCTGGGGAGGCCCAGTGCAGGCCCAGCTCCAGGAAAATAATCCCAGGCTGATTAGGCCTATTCCTTCATAGAAGAACATCAACCCTCTCCGGTGACCCAATCTCCCACCCCATCCACGCCTCGGTCCCGTCACTTTAGGTAGCACGTGTGTCTTAACTTTTTACATTCACTGAGCTAAAATCAACAAGCATTCACGTCCCAAAGTGATTCACGGCGGACAAAACAAAAGAGGATTCAAAGCGCTCGTTTACCTATTTTGGTTGCACTATAAATATTCTCGATAGGAAAGACTATTCCCAAGCCGTAGAGCAGGACCTTAGCCAGGGCGGGGATGAGCTGCGTGGTGGTCACCAGGATATTCACACAGTTTGACCTGCAGCATAGAGACAGAGGAGAGCAAAAGGATGACATTATTCTAAATCACTCTGAGGGAGGACAAAAGAAAACAACATAGAGACACTGCAATATATCAGTTGTTTAAAACATGTCAATAAAAGATCCTCTAAAAGGCAGATCTATTAGCACAAAAATCAGAAGATCCAGAAGAGCAATGGCGTTTTCTTTAATGGCTTGGGAATATGGAGTTGACTTATTTACACCACATGCGAGTTTATATATGTGCGGTATGGGACTGGGTACAATTTTCCTCACTGGAGTCCTACCTTGAGTGGATTAATGTTAGTGCTTTCAGTGCCAGTGTTAACCAGGAGTCCGTCAAGGCTTCAATTTCTGCTCGCAATTGCAACCAGGCTTCCCTTTTGGCCGGGCCCAGCAGACCTGAAACGCAGGGTAACATTGTTTGGGTTGGCCCAGCCCTCCGAATACCACTGAAATTTTCAAAATTTACCCCGACCAAGTGGTGTGGCATGTGTGCTTTTAGAAGACACACACGTGCGCAAACACACACACACAAACGCCCACACAAATGAGGGCACGTACATCTGCAAACTCATTTCTACTCGACAGATCTCTACAGAGCAGCGCTGCTGCTTGTTGGGGGATTACCTCCGACGTTATTTTTGTAGGTGGTGTAGATTTCTTTTACTCGTCTGTAGCGGAAGGCCAGTTTTCTCATCCAGTCCACGCCTCCCCGCACGCCTGTGGCCAGACATAGATTGGCACTGGTCGCTGCTGCGTGGAAACCGTCAGCGCCGAAGTTATACGTACTGAGATAAAGACAAAAGAAAGAAGCCGTCAACACACCAACGCTGATGAAAGCAAATGGCACAGGTTATTTTGACTATTCGATCAAAGACTGAAAGTGTACCAGTGTTGTACCTCAGATCCTGGCCGTTGTCGTCGGAGGACACATCGTCAATATGTACCTGGTCACATTCCTGGAAGACATAAAACAAACACAGTGGTAAAGAAATACCATCTTTTTAGAGAGGTTTCTTTCTTAGGAAAGGACACTCCCCACGTTCCACATCATTTTTCACTAAAAATAATATATTAATTCAGGAATTTGTGCTTCAGCTGGACACTCAGTCTTAATCCCCTTTGCCTTGACTTTCTCTATATATCCTTTTGAATCACTTCTCTACATTTTCCTTCCCTTGTGCCCTCACCAGCTTTGTCCAAACAAAAACTAACCTCATCATGAGTCAGAATGGACTGCTACCACTAGAGGGGTCTAAAGATATGCACACCCACAGACATAACCAATTAAGTCTCAATCCAGAACTCCAAACACTCCCCAGGTTGGCATTTGAGCAGCTATGTCTGCAAGTACTGATATATATACATACAGTAGAAGGATGTACAGCATGTAGGCCAGCTGAATGTATAAAGAGCCTAATGGTCTGTGGATGCATATGTGTCTGTGTATGGTGTGTGCATCTCTAAACATATGTGCGCTCCTCTTCCCCTTTGGGGGTGCCTGGCTCCTCTTGGAAAGGTAGAGGGATTCTGCAGCTCTGCGCTGATTCTGCCGGTACGCAGTAACACAATCCAGACTTTCTGGCGAATGTAACCTACTAGAAAAATTGAACCTGATGCTAACCGCCAATGAAATTATGACCTCTGATTGCTGCTGCGCCACACACCAACACAGCCCCGGGGCCAGTCAGCCCAGCCAGCCGGCAAAGGAGCGCAAGGAGAAAGCAGACTAAAAATCTGTTATTAGTTTTCCATTTATAGGAGAGCTCTTGTGCCTCCCCCTTCCTCGCCTCTCTCCGCCCCCCCCCCCCCCCACCCCCTTGGCCAGCTCGAGATGTGAGGGAGTCCTGCCTTGGCATTCGGATCAACACATTTCACTTGGGGCAGAGCAGAGAGAGCTTCTTTTTGCTAAAACTTGCGGTGGCTAGCAATATAGCCAACAGGAGTTTGAACAATAAGAGCAAAAGGCTTTGAAATTAATGTGACGTCAAACTCTCAATTTGTTTCAGTCAGCCCTAATCTAGACCGAATAACACAGAGCGTATTTGATATCTCTATGAAGTAGTTTCTCTGGAAAGTTTTAAATTGGTTGTGTAACTGCCAAAAAAAGTTAGTCTCACCTGTTTAATGTTACGTGAGAAATAATAATTTCTCATGGAAATTGAAACTTCAGGGAGAGAATTCCTCCGGCCTCAAGTGTGAAAAATCCCTCCAGATTTTTTAAGCTTTTTAATTAAGTTTCATCCGGCTGTTAAGACACCAAAACACAGAAAGGACTTCCTTGTTTTAAGTCAATCTAAGTGAGGCCAAATGCTGACGTTATTGCATTCCTCTCTAATGCTAGAGCAGGGTAAGGGTAAGGGCTTTGGACTGTAAACCTTTTTTATTTTACTGGTTCCCCTCTGAACAAATTTTTCATCTCCCTGGATTTGTGGGGAAAGGGAGGGGAGAGCGACGTGAGGAGAAACTCAAACCAGCTGTTCTTTAACAGAATTAAAATCTTGACCCCCAACCCCTGCTCTAATGCAGCCATTCTCTCGCCAAGCCTCTCCCAGCAAGCCCCGAGATCCAAAGAGGAAAAGACTTTGACCCCGTGACCCCTCTCCCCTCCTCTCCGGGGCTCCGGCACCCCGATCAAGGGGGTGGAAGGGTAGAGAGGTGGAGATGGAGGAGAGCAGCGGGTAAAGGCTGGGGGAAGCGAGTCCAAAGTGACCTCACATGGCGCGAGCTCTGAGCCCCGCGTTCCAGAAGATGGACTGCCAATTGGAGATGGGGCGCAGGCGGGGGCTCTCAGCTCTGTTGGCCTAATCTGTTTCCAGACACTCACCAGCAGATCTTTAATAGTTGAAGAAAGCACCAATTTGTCCCAGCTTGATGATCGGCTGCCAACAAACTTGCGGATAATTTATGTTCGCAAATTATCCCCAACCCAAGCCAGAAGTATTGGAGTGCCTAATTCCTTAAGTAGTAGAGGCATGTCTGTTTGTTTAGGAAAACAAAAAAGTGCACCCTGGGTTAAGCACCTCATAAAGCCTCCTTTTCAAAGACCTCCCATTCTGGTGAAAGTGACTGGAATGCCTCTGTTATCTGGTAATTACCTGCTGATGAATCAGACACAATCAGCCGACTCTGTTGGTATATCATTACCTAATTGTACGCTGTCTCCTGGCACCTTGTTTGATGACAATAGCTCCTCGTGCTTGTTCTTCCTCTGTAATGTGTTTCTTTCAGAGTCTGACAGCCAGCATGGATCAAAACAGCTACGTGAGAACAATATTACTCAGCATGTTAATTATGGGCCTACTTTAGGTGCCAGGAATCCAACATGACCCGAAACACATAAATATGTCCCAGCAATTAGGCCGAACTGTAGCCGTTATAATTGCTGCCTGATTATGAATGATTTTTCATGGACTTTTCCAAATCCACAAAGCTAATAAACACATCAAACCTCAACAAATGTAAAGTGTTAAAAAAGAAAAATACATTGAACACCTTCCATTTCTTTGTTTCTGCATGTTTACATAGTTTCAGTATTCTGTAATGCTTAATTAACAGCTGAACTGAGCTTCAGATAGAAATTCGTCTGTGTGTGAGCGCTGTGAATAAAAAGCGAGGGGGGTTGTTGGAAGAATGCGCCGACTCCAACAATTACTGTTCCCAGCTGGGGCTGGCATAAACCTCTGCACTGGCTTCCTGGGAGGACTGGGAAAGCTAACAGAGGAGGTGGCTGTGGGTAATGTTGTACAGTAACCCTTACACGTACTCATTAGGAGGCACTTGAAGGCCTCGTAAACACCACAGAGTAATAGACGGTGCAGGTTCAAGTCAGTTAAGTGCAGTTGTATAGTCGCAGCAGATATGATAGAAAGAAATGCTGTGGGAGGGTTGGTTGGATGGATGGATTACGAAATGCCAAATATATGAAACAGATTTGTAAAATGCATAGAGTAAAAATAATATGTCTCATAAAAAAGGATACATATATTTATCCTTGTGATTTAGTAGCTCATTTATATGCATAGAGCTGTCATAATAACGTGACAACTTGTGATTTTTAATTAACCTCTGAAAAATGTGATGTGCCGCTGTCAGGTCAATCTAAACTTGTGCTAAATTTTGGCGAGGAAAAACTGTCATGGCCATTTTCATATGGCTCCCTTGACCTCTGACCTCCAAATATGTAAATGAAAATGGGTTCTCTGGGTACCCACCAGTCTCTCCTTTACAGACATGCCCACTTTATGATAATCACATGCAGTTTGGGGCAAGTCATAGTCAAGTCAGCACACTGACAACGACACTGTTGTTGCCTGTTGGGCTGCAGTTTGCCATGTTATGATTTGCGCATATATATTTTTTGCAGTACCTGGACAATATTTGTCATTGTTTTGTGTTGTTGATTTCCAATCATAAATATATGCATACATTTGTATAAAGCAGCATATTTGCCCTCTCCCATGTTGATAAGAGTATTAATACTTGACAAATCTTCTATCTATTCAATAGATTTTGAACAGATAGAAAAATGTACAATTAATTTGCAATTAATCCCGACTGACGATGCACAATAAAAGTTAAAGTTACTGTCACCAACTCACTGGAAAGCTTAAAAGAAAAAAATAACATGCTGCTATTATTTTGTTTGCATGTTAACAATAGAGTGACAGGGCTTCAAGATGGTGGCATGCTGAAGGGCAGAGAATTTCTTAGAACCTTTTCAACATGTCTTTTCCATCGAATCCCCCCGTTCTCCCCTCACCAAGCAAACAGTGGTCTCCCTAAAACCTACAATCACCACTAACTCACACCAGATGTTCCTACTGTACTCAGGAGTGAAGACCCGCAATCGCAATTACTCCTTATGCAAACACTACGTCTTTCTGTTAAATTCATCAGCAGCATTCTTTGCTTTTATCTGAGCTACCTTATCTGCACGGGAGAGACGGCAAAAAAAAGTGCACAACAATTGAAGACAGGATGCTTCCATCTCTACATCATTCACTCTCTCTTCCTATTCCCTGTGTCTCTGTCTGTCCACTAGTCTGCTGAAAACTCTTCACTGCTATCAGAGCCCTCTTTGTTCCCTTGGCATCTGTCATTAGGCAATCAGCGATGACGGCCCGAGTCTTCCTGTAGTCCTGGAAAGAGCTCAGAGTGGTGACTGCAACAGTCAGAGGCAGGGAGAAGAAAGATGGGGCGAGTCAGCAATGCATGTTACCAAAACACAGAAGCAACTAAACTAACTCTTAAAACTGTTTTTCCAAATGAAGGCCTTATAGACAGTGTCCACTTTTTGGATACAAGCTGCCCCCCTCTCTCATCCTCTCTCTCTCTCAGGTGAGTCGTTGAGGTGGGGGTGGGTGGTCAAACCCCCAGTGTGAACGATAACAGCCATCATCACAGCATTCCTTGTGACCCTACAGGCTAATGCCATGTGAAAAAGGCTCATCCATGGTTCGCAGGTTCTCAATGCCGCCACTCCACCGGCAGTGGCTGTCATCCCCCCCCCCCCCCCACGGTCTGTGACCCCCAGCAACTTCCTTCTCCGTTCCCACCACAGGCACCCCTGTCTGGTGGGAGGGGGCTGTGATTACCTGGGGGTCAAACACAGGATGTGGGTAACAAAGGGAGAGTTCTTCGAACCCACTTCATTCCAATCCACAATCTGTGCTTGAACAGCCACGGAATTCAAACAGCGGCGCCAAACAAAGCACAGGTATAGAGACGTATGTGCTGGTTTTACAAAAATTCACATGATCGGGGGAAGAGGGAGCATGAGTACGCTTTGCTCAGGAACAGACAGAATTTTAACAAAGCGGTCTGTAAGTATAGTGTCTGGAAAAGTTGGAAAAGAAAGAATCACCCCACAGGTAGCAGTGAAAAGTATGAATTAGTTATGTGTGATGGATGAGCTGCTTCTTATTTCCTATTTTTGGCACTGCAAGTCCAAACCACACCTCAAGGAGAGCGGCATTAAATGCAATATCAAATCTCAGTTGTTTCAGCATTTTCCCTTCGCAACAAACGTATCCACAGAGGAACTGTTTGTTCTTGCCAAGCGGACTGTTGTTTAGACGAATCTGTACAAGTTTCTGTCTCCACAGACCATGCTGGGCAGGTGTTCTCTCTTTATTTCAAGACATGAAATCTATTCTTAAATATCATCATTTGTCACTAGACAGTAATGGTATATATATATTTTCCGTGCACCCTCGATCCCAATTGGTACATGCATTGGCTGTGTTAGGATAGTGGGCAGAGGCGGGTGGGGGTGAGGTGGAGCTCTGTGGAGCGAAGATTGACAGGGTGGCTTTTCAAACCTCCACTTTCTCTCTGTAGTCTTTCCAAAACACATCAGTGGCCCCGCCTCGAGACGTGATGGAGTTATGTCGAAGAGCATGACAGGACTGCTGCATGAGTGGCCAGGGAAATCATGAAATACCCACATCAGTGTGTGTAGAACTAAAGATGCCCATCTGACAAAATATACTATACGTGAAAATGTGCCTTTTTTTAGTTCACTGTTAAAATGTGGTTGCACTGTATTTAACTATAAAGCAAGGATTCTCTGTCTTTCTTTGTGTGTTATTTGCAAATCTCGAGAACAGCTCATCCGATTGACTTCACACTTGGCGCGTGTGTTGAATGTGGTACAAGTTGGCCAGATGGCCGTGCTATAACAATGAACTTTACGTTTTGACATGTAACTTTTGAACCGTAAGTCTCAGAAACAAAATTCTTAGACACACCCATTTTCATAACATTTGGTACAGAGCATCTCTGGACCAAGCTGGAAAAAGATATTTTGTTGGATTGTTGAGGTTCCTCACAGTTTTGCTATAGCTGGCCCTCAAAGTTAGCTCAAATGTTATAGGCAGGGCTTACAGTACAAAAAATGCTATAACTCTTAGCTTTGTCCTATTGTAACCACATTTGGTGGACGTGTAAATAATATGTCTGAGTGAGAATGGCAAATTTGGTACCATATGGCCGATAGGTGGCGCTGTAGCAGCATCATCTAACTATAAAGGAAGTATTCTCTGTCTGTGTATATATGTATGACTACCCTTTGAATATCTCAAAAACCGTTCATCAAATCAAGTTTACACTTGGCGGGTGGATGCAACCATACCGTGGTTCCACTGCAAGCAGAACTTCTGGGGGCCAAGCAATCGCCTTGTTCTGGATGGGCACTACACTAGTACTGTGAAGTTGAAAACAAAGAAAACTCCTATTCCCTGGTTTCATAGTTTTTCACTTGTGCAGATCATGATAGGGTGTTCAGTTTTATGTGTTATGATAGTGTTGCTGAAATATAAATAAAAATCTGTGCCACAAAGCTGGAGTGTTAATTGGTGACCGATCCACTTCACGATTCAACGAAAAGCCCAGTTAGCATTAAGTTCCTCCTTACTGTGAATAACATCTTTAAAATATACTATCAAGGAAAACACCATAAAGCTACCAATCATATGGAATGGTGAGTACAGGATCCGACTCTCTACAGTGGGACATAAAACTAACAGAACGGCTCCACGCTAAGAGGCTCTGGAGGGCCATTTCAGCCACTAGGAAAAGGTAACCATGCGTTTCACAGCATCTCTCATTAACAGGCAGCCCCTGGGTGAGAGTGACAGAGGAGGTTTCAACCCTGCGACTGCAGGCTGGGAGCTATAAAAGGCTGTCAGCTCACAGTGTCACAGGGTTGCTCCACAGGTATGTGTGCGAGTCTGTGGATACTTTCACGAGTGTTCGTACAGTATGTATGCGCGCGTTAAGAATTTGCAGCACAACATGTTTAGAGTGTGTGAGAGAGGGTTGCACACAGCATGGAGGCATCAGTGGACTAATTTAAAATGTTCCCACCTTTAGAGACCTCTCCCCCTCTCTCTCGCTGTGAGTGGTTTGCCCCCATGCCCTTTATCCTCCAGACAGGGAGGGTTGTTTTCTCACCCAGGGAAGGGGGAGATGGCCGCCCCGGTACCCCACTGAGAGGGGAACACAGGGGGACTCGGCCAAAGAGAGGCCCCCGGTTCCCACATACTGCTCAGCGTTAGCGCACCTACAGTAAACTCACACCCTGAGTCACAGCAGAGCTGTCAGTCTTCCCAGTGAGCTCAGCCTCAGTGGGCTTCATTACACACATCACTTTAGACCATCAATTAACTGCACATTCAACCCCACACCTAGCGCTAGTGTGATAGTGCTGAGGCAAATTTACTAGATTTCAAAAATAAGATATACAAACAACAAATTTACTCTCAAAAGTATATTATTTTGAAAAATAAAAAGGTCATTTTTTTCAATGAGTGTAATTCTGAAAATAGTGCATAAAAAATAATTAAATAATTTTATTTTTTAATGAATAAAAAAAAATTAAATATTTTATTTTTTTAAATATGTAATTAGTACTTTTCCATTAAGATATTGCTGTTAATTGACAAACAACAAAAATTAAAAATTTGTATCAAGTTGTTTTAGAAATAATATTGATTATTATTATTATTTGTTCTTTTATCTCTGTAGCTATTGAAACTTCTTCTATAAGGAAAATTAATACAGCAGAGATCACATCAATAGGAATCACATTGCCTTGAATTACCTTCCTAACACATCCTTCAGTGAAAGCAGTTTTGACAATAAAAATGTGCTGTTCATACAACATTACACCCGTCTTTTAAAGGGCTGAGCAGCAAATGGTTTGTGTGGAGCGATCGATAGAAAGAGATTTGTGTGTGAAGTCTTTTGGGGAGGTGCAGTATTCCTGGGATGCACCTTTGATACAAGCTAACAGTGAATGAAAAAGAGAGCGCCGATCCAGAAAAAGGTTAGAAGAGAAGGAGTGAGAGAGAGAGAGAGAGAAGAGAGAGAGAAGAGAGAGAGACGTAAGGGTGAAACTGATCCCTGTTGACCCCTTCGGCATGCCCTCTTTCTTTTTATGACTTTCCTCTGAATCGTCACTCACCAGCTCTATCAACGCCGTCCAGCCTCCATCCAAACACACACACACACACACACACTTGAGCACATAATACACAAGACTATGCTGGTGGAGTGCTGGCTCTAGCCTCGCAGGCTGAGTACATTATTATGCTTCATTGTGATGTTTAGAGGCCTGTAAACAATGCTTGTATATTTAAAACTGATCTTAAAAATCTAACATTTTAATTAGGGCTGTCAAAGTAAATGTGATAATCATGTGTTAATAAATTTGTTTTAACACCACTAATTTCTTTGACACATGAATGCAACTTACAATTTTTAATTAAGCTCTTAAAAATCCAACGGGCCGCCGTTGGGCCCAGCCACTATTTGATCTTTAGGACGCTGTAGTAGACCTCAGGAATCCACTGGTATCAACCATGTCATACTAGCTTGTCACATAAGAGGCGAAATAATGCTCCAGACTTACTCTGAATCTTGATAAGGAAAAACTGGCATAGCCATTTTCGAAGGGGTCCCTTGACCTCTGACCTAAACATATGTGAATGAAAATTCTCTGGGTACCAATGAGTCTCCCCTTTACAGACGCCCACTTTATGATAATCATATGCAGTTTGGGGCAAGTTATATATATATATGCTATTTCTGGACAATATTTGTTATTGTTTTGTGTTGTTTATTGATTTCCAATAATAAATGAATACATACATTTGTATAAAGCAAGGATATTTACCATATGCGTGTTTTTAAATGCTTGACAAATCTCCCTTTAAAATACATTTAATACAGATAAAAAATGTGTGACTGCTTTGCGATTACTCGCAAATAACTATAGATAACTATAACTATGTGATTAATTATATATTTCAATCAATTGACAGCTCTAATTTTAACACAAGCAAAATAATCTGGGACTGCACATATAGTGAAGTTGTCAGGACACCGAGTCCATATTTAATGTTCGTGTGCAGAGGCTGGCAGGACAACAGTGTTAAGACTTAGATGGACCACTCACACATGCATGCACACACGCACGCACACACGCGCGCACGCACGCACGCACGCACGCACGCACGCACGCACGCACGCATGCACACATACCGTCAGGCCACTAACTCTGCACCTGTGTTTCTGCACAGCCTCTGGGGTCTCCCTTTATGGCTTAGACTAAATTAGATGGACCATATGCATTTCTGCACATGCTTAAATACATAACTGCTGCTGGCTGAGGTATTTATAGTTGGACTCTATTTAGCTTTATCTGAGATGGAGGACTGTAAATCAGCAGAGAGGAAACACAACTGGTTAGGCATTGCTGAGAACTGGCACTTAACACTCAGACTGGCCCAGCTCAGTTTAAGAGGGGAGATCAATATGCCTTCAAGAGAATGTCACTCCCCCTCTGGTATGATTGTTAATGACAATCACTGCAGCGTCTGCAGAGGGGTCTTTACATTGGACGGTCTAAAAAGCATTCTTGCAACAGACCACACGCTGCTATTTTAGTCATAATACTAGTCTAGTTTTAGTCGGAAAAAAATATCTAAAGCTTTAAAGTGTCAAAATAAAATCTAATAATTTTGTTACTGAGATAGAGCAGAATACGCGTTGCATTTTACAATAATTTTATAAGCAGTCTGAGCTGCCAATTCGTCTGTGAACAGTTTCATCACACATGAAAAGAAATCAAAACACGGGACAGATGTTGCGCAAAACCACATTTAAGCGTTGTCACAAACTGCCATTTTTTCAAATGATTGGGGCACATCTATTAAATAAAGTGCAGCTACACTGGATTCTGCACGGCCAGTAGGGCATAAGGAAATATTTAACCAGCCAATTGCAGCCAATTAACTTTGATCACGATGACTGCGTTTGGGAATCTCAGTCACTCTTCTGTCTGGGAGAGTATGAACATTTGCTCTCTCCGTCTCCCGTTTTTTCCCTCCTTCTTGGGTTTGCTTCATGTAACACAGCCGAACACGGTGGTGAGTAATGAGACTTGGCAGGCTGGCCGCAGATCTCTTCACACTTAAGTATCAAACAAAACATTTCCTCTACTGTGAGGTCAGCATGAAGCAGGACACTGAAGAAAAGCGCTGGGTCAGTGGGATCAGATTCACCGGGAGGAGGAGGCAGGGACCAAAAAAAACGCAAAAATAAAAAAATGTAGACAGAGATTTGGATAGATAGACCTAGTGTTGAGGGAAATGATATTGAGATTAATTGCTTTATTGAATGCTAAAATGTGATGAGCACTAATTCAGCTGGGTTTGGAAAGAGGGTAATGGGTGCACTTCATGTCTGCACTTGTGTTATGTGTGGACAAATGTGGCGCACACTTTCCTGTACATACAGTCTGAGCCTATAAGCATCCCTGACCCTCTGGTCTTTTACCTCTCCCCAGAGTGAAGCAGACACTCAGACATCCCAGCATACACACACCTCCCTACCCTTGATCCCTCTATTCCTGTGCCCCAGGGGCAGATTTTACACTAGCCGTACATGAATCAGGGGGGCAAAGAGGCGTGGGAGGGGAGACGGCGGGGGATTTCATGCTGTGACGCTAGGGTCTGTGGTGTAGGTGGACAGCGACACCAAGCACACAGCACGACACGCAGACAGAGCAGCCACAGAAACACTAGAGCTTGACAAATTGAGCTGGCCGCTATGGGAGTGCGAAGGAGGTGGGGGTGGGGGCAGGGCTGGTGACCCAGGAATGACGGAGACCGACAGCACATGTAAAATTCATGGTATCCCTTGGGCTCCGAGGTAATACTTCACCGCTATGGGACTGATAACTGAGAAACAGGCTCCACGCTATGAAACAGTTGTTGCTGCTTTTACTAAAATCTTAATGGGCTGTTCTTCTCCTGTTAGAATAATACACTCCTCTGACCACTAAAACCATCACAAGATGAACAGAAGGCATTTGTGCAGAACAGGAATATAACAGAGATTAAGACTTAGAGCGCTTTCATGAGCCAACATTTAGTCCGTTTTAATCAAACTCTAGTGCAGTTTGTTTGGGCAGTTGTGAACATAGCTATCCTGCTCTGCTGTGGACCAAAACAACTGGTCCGAGACCGACTGTCAGAGGTGTTCTTGGACTGTTTCCAAGAGAAACAAAATTCAAGCTGCCTGTGCGGTCATTTGTTGAGATGGACACAGGTAAAGTGAGTGGGAGAGGACTGACCTGGACTTCTGCAGAAGTCCAATGTGTGCCTGACATTTGGGCCAGAGAGAACATACAGAATATGATAAATAAAGTCCAAAAATAGTGACGTTTATAGGTCATAAGTTTCCTAGTCAGTTAAAATAAACTTGAGAAGAAGGAATTTGAGCGCACAGTAGATCAATGCTGCGTCAAAGTGAAAAAACATAGTCAGCATCAAAGTCCACAATTCCCTGCATATTAGTGGCAGCTCTCAGGATGAAAACAAGATAATTCACTCCTTTGTTCACACCCCTCAATATTATTTTTTTCATTTGGTCCGCTTTAATTTGTGCACTGTGAAATCAAACTAGACTAAATAGAAAACAAACCAAAAGTATCAATTTCACTCTGATTCGGACTAGTCAAACTGGACTACAGCTTGTGAAAGCGCCCTAAGAGAAGAGAGCAAAACACAAAAATAGACGCACCTCCAAGTCGTTAAAGAATAGGTGTGTGTCGGCCAAGTTGAAGATCATTTCTTCCATCCTCAAGCCTAATGATACAGATGTCGGCGGATCCTGGAAAACAGACAAAAACAATTAAATTAAAATCTTTCCTCTGAATATTGAGGTAACTGTGTTCCATTTGAAGGGGGTTAATGTGAAACAATAAATAAAGCTGTTCCCTGTAAGTCACTCAATTAACACAGAATCCTTTTAAATTCCTCAGCAGGTCATTCCCATAAAAGAAGACATTAGGCGGACTTGAAAGTTTCAGCCTCTGTTTACGACCCTCCGAAAGGGACCAGAATAGTCATCAGAAATGCCACAGACTTGAACGAATGCAGTAAAAAGCATGTCTCTTTCTCGGGAGGGGTGGTCGATTTAGAAGAGTTGGGGCGGTGATGGGGGGGGTCACAGCCTCATCGTAAAATAGCCCATTCTCCACATACTTGTGCTGATGCATCATCTGATTGCTCTCTAGGTAATTTAAACACAATTCCCACTGAAAGAACCACTCTGAGGTGTTTATTAATATTTTAAATAATCCGAATGCAAAATTAAATACTGCAATTTCTCCTTAAATCATGATCTCTGTCAGTAACGTGACACGAGCTGTAATGATGATAGGGTTGCACTGTCTGTAAGATAATACCTAGAGAGGAGTGAACTACACTGTAAATAGTTAATGAGCCTGTGACAATGTGCACGATTTTCCCCTTAAGAAGATAATGAATTTGCAAAAAGTATCTGTGTATTTTTGCTTAAGATTATAACTATTTTTCACATATGAACAAAACCGCTCGAACGCATTTATTTTCCCATACCATTACCATAATAAAACAACATAAAAACTGTGTAGAAGTGCTTCCATCTTTTTAGTTGCTGCACAAATTGAATGCCTTTATTTATCTTAAATCTTTAATCAACAGATTGTCTTCAGCAAGCTAAGGATGAAGGGAGACAATAGCTGGCTGTGGAGGAGGATTGTCTGCAGCTGGGTGAGACTGCATTAAAGACAGGACCAGAAGCAGGGATTACAGAGTTAAAGCACCTGAAGACACACCTGAGCTTTCTGCTGATTAGCTGTCACACCCCACAATGCTTACGTTTTCGCTGAAATGACAGAGGACAAACCACACAAGTAGAGCTCAATCCCCACTTCTAGAGGCTTTCTCCTTCCTCTTAACCTCCCAGTTCGAATCAATCTTTCAGTCAGAATTCATCAAAAATAATTAGCCTCCCACATCAACCGGCTACCAGCTCCCTCTCCCCCCAACCTCTGCCGCTGTGGGGTGATTTAGCATTAAGGGCCGGTTTGGTGGGAAAAGCCGGTCTTCTCCGGCGCGAGTGAATCCCTTCCAATTAAATCTAAACAATCAGTCAGTGAGGGAGTTAAGAATACAAGCAGGCCAGAAGGCCAAAGTGCTGCTGCTGTCATTGCTCCGGCACCACCTGTCCCGAGATGTCAGTGCCATCCACAGGGGCGCCAAGTCCCCCCTCCCTCTGAGCCCCTTACCAATAACAACCCCCCATCCATCCCCACCCACTTTAAGCTCCAGCTCTGGCCAGCCCAATAGCAGCACAGCTGGCCTCAGCCATCAGCTTTATGGGGGTGAGCTGCCTTGATGCCAATTAAAAGAGCTGATAAGAGCAGCAGTGTGTTTATGTGTGTGTGAGAGGGAGAAAAAAACGCAGAGAGAGTGGGTGGGAGGTCACACTGAGTGAGAGAAAGTGTGGATGTGTACTCACTCAGATACACATCTATTTATAGTACGCTCAGAGCAGCTAGGAGGGAAAACTGGTTCGTAACTTTTTGTTTATGCCACTAAGATGGGGATGACATGAGTGACAGACGGGAGGGAAGAGAAGGGCTGGTTGTTGTGGTCTGAGGTAGTTTACAGATCTGCATTTCTGATAGGCTTTGACGTAGCGTGCTCTGTGGTCGCTGTGAGTAAGCATCTTATAATAATGCTTTAATGTGATAGCAGGTTGGAGCATGAGAGAACATTTTGTAAAAAAAAAAAGCACTGAAATGTGCAGAGGAGGAGAAAAAGAGGGAACAAAAAGAGAAAAGTGAGAGGGACTCCAGCGGCTGTCACATCCTATATGAGTTCTGATGGAACGGGCCCTTATGGAGTCAGGAGTGTTTCCTGTTTCAGAGGAGCACACTAGAGACCCTGTGTGTGTGTGTGTGTGTGTGTGTGTGTGTGTGTGTGTAGCTGGAGAGTCCCTCATCGCCGAGCCACAGCTCCCTAAACCTTAGCTCTCTCTTTACCCAGCATGCAGGGCTGAGAATAAAGTAAATAAACAGTGGAGGGTCGTGGGGCAGCCCTCTTTCACCCCAAAAACAAAACACTGCCCCCATCAAACACCCCCCTCATACCAGAACAAAGACGCAGAGCACGGGCCACGGACGCTAAGCTCCCTGACATATGAGGAGCAATATGTCATTTTTTGACTTCAAACCCAGACACCTCTGTAGCCAAAACAACCGGTGATTAGAAATGCTGCTATCCCACAAAAATAAAAGATTCATTTATCATTCTAAAAACTGTGACTGTGTGATGAAATGGCTTTACAGTTATATATGTGTTATATCCAAATGGGAAAATAAGAGCGGGTGATGCACTTTGAAGGATACAGTATATAGAACCTATGACCTCAACGAAACCATGAGAATAATTTTCTGCCTTATTTCCCAAATTGTTTGTTTTGAAAGTTTAAATTTAGAGAAGCAATTTACATGTAACAACAAATAAAGCCTGGAAAAGTAAACTCTTCGTCTCATACACAGTGACATGGGATAGAAACTAACCTTCCAGTATAAAAACAATATATGTTTGTTAAGATATACATATGTAATATATTTTTATTTGAATCAAAATTGAGGCAGGTTTAAGGGAATCTCTGTGCTCTAGTTTGACTGAATTACATACGGTGGACTGGGTTTCCTGCCAGAGTCTCCGGGGAGATCCCCGTCTGAAAAGGATGGATTGAGAAGCACTTAATTAAACTAACAATGTGGCATTTCTGAAGGAGAAAGGAACACTTAAGATGTGTCAATAGACATCCAGAGTACAACTGTTGTGAGGCCCTACAGCTGAGGCCCGACCAGCCATGCATAGCTCCAACAGCTGCAAAGAGCAGTCAAATACTTGTCAAGCCTCATTGGACCTATTAAAAAAAAAGAAACAATTATCTGTACATTGAGTTCTGCTCTATCTTCGTGATGGACTTACGGAAATCCATCCTCTGCTCAATAGCCCCCTTCCCCACACGCGCTTTTAATATTTATGTGTTTTGCTGATAAAGTGCACCGCTACTGCCACAGTCTGATGTCACTCACCCGTCCATATCTGTTGGCATAAGAACCCGTAAGCAAGGAATGGAAAACGATGATTGTTTCATCCAGGTCCCAGATGAAAACTCGCTGAAGAGATGGGTGGGGGGGGTGGGGACAAAGAAAAAACAGAGAGAAAAGAGGCAAAATCAATGGTGCACTCTGTAGAGCTGCAAGGTGATCCTCCTGGTCAATAGGCCAGGAACGTGTATTTGTGCACCACAGGGACCAGGATCCATTTGCTTGGGCTGGTCACCACAACACTCCTCCCATCACCCCACCGCATGCCCTCCACCCTCTGCCCTTTACATTAGAGCAATCAATAGTGACAAACTAATTAACTAGATATGTTAACACGCCATGATGTCAGTGCTATAATGGGTGCTACTAAACCTTCTTTTAATTCATATCATATTAATGAAGAGCCCTCTGAATTACCAAGAGTTTATTTTGACATATGGTCACTATCAAGGTGCTGCATGGCTCGTGGTGCATTGTTAGCCACAGCTGGTGCCCAGTCTTTGACTAAAATGTATATATATTATTCACTTCAGTGATGACTCACTTAATCACACACCTGATTGTTTATTTACGAGGCATGCAAGAGAACTTTATATATGTGTTTAGTGATGTCATATATTCCACAATGCATCAATAATGCATTTATAGTTAAGGAATCAAATCTTTAAGAATTAATGCCCATCATGTGTTAAAGCCGGTGTGGCAGCCATATAGTAAGTGGATTAGTGTCCGTGTGCCTCAGACAGGGCGAGGCTGTCTGTCGCCAAGGTAGCGGGCTCACCCTACCTCAAGGTCGGAGTCAGGCGGCGGTGATGGGTTGTTGTTCCTTCTTCCCCGGCCACGTGACTTTCCATCCGAGGCCCGGCGCAATCGATCCGAATCTGAATCTTTAATGGGGGTTGATGGACTGTGGATGGTACTGTACTCTGCTGCAAGGATGGAAAGAAGGAAGAAGGAGAGTATAAAAAAAGAGCACACTGAAGATGAGCTATTATTTGCTTTTAGCAAAGAAGTGCGAGTGACCATTTGTCTTGATGCCGGAAAGACAGCTTCCTGGGACATTTTTTAGTGATTACACTTGGCCTACAGGTAACAAACATATCATAAATCAACTGCAGTTACTAAAAGCTACTGTGCTCCATAATGATTTAATAAACAAGAGGTAATGGAGTACATGTCAACTAGAAATAGCAAAGTTGTCATTTATCTAAATTGGACGAC
The DNA here is from genome assembly GCA_947000775.1 of Pterois miles. Taxonomy (NCBI): domain Eukaryota; kingdom Metazoa; phylum Chordata; class Actinopteri; order Perciformes; family Scorpaenidae; genus Pterois; species Pterois miles. Next base: position 15,356,496 of record CAMQGK010000028.1, read on the forward strand.
TGTGTATGAAATTATGTTTATTCAGAGCCTGATGTCTTTGGTGTTGATTGATGACAAATTCAAATGCAGTCCTACAGATTTAACTGACTTATAAAGATACAATCAGTGCTTCATTGCCAAATGATGCATTAATGTCACATGAAATTATGGGAAATGCTACATCTGATTTCAGTTTTGTTTTCTTGCTTACCACAGTGCAGTACGCTAGATGTGATGTCTGAAATCATTTCCTACTCATATTGTACAGATAAAGATTGTTGGCCTTTAGCTCATGATCTCTTATCAGGAGCAACTTCCAGTCAGTGAGAAGGGGGTGGATGTTGATTTAAAAAAGAAACATGGCTCTTAGGTATTCAAGTTACACAAGGCAAACCAGCGGCCTGTGGTTTGATTCTTACCTGCGGGGTTCTCTGTGAGAGCTTGGCTGGTGATGCCAGTGGGTGGCTCCTGCAGGGTGTAGGTGGTGGTGGTGGAGGGCGTGCTGGGACTGGTGTTGTTACTTGTCATGTAGGGTGAAGTGTAGGGTGAGCTGTTGTAATACTGAGCATACTGCCCCTGGCCAAACGCTGGATAACTGGCATAGTCCTAGACAGACAGAGTATAGAGAAATGGTAGGTTAGATATAAAGATAGGAGAGATAAAGACATATATGTACAATGCGGTGTAAGATGAGAGATTTAGATAAAAAATGGTGGAGAAAGACAAAAGGTAGCAGAGTGGAGGAAGAGAAATTTGGCAGAGTAATGTGAGATATGCCCTGCGTCAGTGTTGCTACTTTACAGTGCAGATTCCAAAACATAAATGCAAACACATGTCTGTTCTGTCCTACATCTGGACAACGATCCGTCTTGTTTTTTTTTGCTTCTTCTCCCTTTCCTCTGTGGCATAATACATTTGCGTTGGAGGAGGTACAGTAGATAATCCTGCGTACAAAGCTTTTGACATCCTGAATGATTTACGTTGGAATGTGTCACAGATGAAAAGTAACATACTGTGTATGCATGTTTCATAAAAATTTCTAGGTTGGGAACAAGTCTGCAATTCAAACTCATATAAACTCATAGCTGCGTACTGATACCAGATCATAGATTGGGATGAGCAGATGTGCACGGCTACCTGTTGTGTGCTGTTGAAGCCAGTCGAGTTTGTCAGGGAGTTGTTTCCTGGATACAATCCTGATGTTGTTGTGAAAGTTCCACCTTGAGGGATAAATAACACTTTTAAGTTATATATAAATACACCATATTTTATCAAGCATATGTTTAAATCTGCAGTGACAGAAATGAATTGGCACATTGTTGGGGGGGAAAAAGATTTTCTTTTGTGAAACAACTATTTGAGGTGGTGAACAGAGGGAGGCCTGAGGGAGCGTTCCCAACAGTGGCCTTATCTTTCTCCTCTTCCTTCCTTATCAGTGATTGGATCAGGCTTGATGAGTGACGGGGTGGGGGCTGGGGGGGGTGGACAGAGCCTGCTCCCAAAGCCGTCCAAGCCTGCACAATGTGAGCAAGACAAGAGACTTTTGTGTGTGAGCTACCGAAGGGTGGTGTGGGGTGAAGGAGGGGGGTGAAAACGATGGACGGAGCATGAGAGTGCCAGGAGGGTGTGTGCATGGGCAGTGTAGTGAGACGGAGATGTATAGGGAAGGAGGGTTGAGGTCGCAGTGAGTAGCACCGGGGAGGGGGGTGTTGCTGCCGATATCCAGCCCCAATGAATATGTATGTTCCTCTTTTCACTTGCTCAAAGGATGATCCTCCTGGGTAATTAAATCATTCAAAAGGGTTGATAGCATCTAATGGCTTAATAATATACACGACATGAGTTATTGAGGAGGGGAGCAGCGGCGGCCCCCGGGGCACAGCTTCTCTCTTCAGCGGCCGCCCACCTGTACTGTCATGTCAGGCAAGAGGACAGCAGGAGGAGCAGCTTAAACGGATCACAGACTAGTAGGGGTACAGGGAGAGCATGAGAGAGCTGTGGATATTAAGGCTGTAACTAACAATTACTCTCAATTTACTGATTCGTTTTTGGGTCTGTAAAATGACAGAAAATGGTGAAAAATGTTGATCAGTGTTTCCTTAAGTCCAAGATGACGTCCTCAAATGTTGTTTTGCCCACATATCAAAGATATCCAGTTTACAGTCATAGACGAGTAAAGAAACCAGAAAGTATTCACGGTTAAGAAGCTGGACTTTCACAATTTTTAAAACATTACTCAAACCAATTAATCAATTATTAAAATAGTTGCCAATTGATAAAAATAGTTGATGATCAATTGATTAATCATTGCAGCTCTGGTGTGTATTAAAGCTAATATGATCCCACTTATTTAGCTTGGAATCATTCAATTATATGTGAAAACAAAATAGTTTTATTGCACTAATTTTTTTTTTTATTTGACGAAAAAACTTTTCATTTATAAATGAATAAAAGCTGCTTTAAAGTTGCTATTTTAAAGAAAAAAATGACAACTCTTATTGTCCAAAAGCTTATGAAACTGGACACAAAATGTTTATAATGCCACCACAACAACCAAACAAAACAGGTTTTATCCTTTAAAAGAAAATGTAGTGAAGCAGGTTGCCTTTTGAGTTGCCTGTAGCCATGTTTAGAAAGAGAAGTGCTCAAGGCAAAGCCTGGGATTGGTCAGCTGCGACTAGCGAACATGATCTGATGCATCAGAGTAGGCAATCTAAAGCAAAGCATAAATATTGCACCAACTCAAGTTTAATTCAATGTGACACCTGAATTTATTTTATATTATTATAACATTATTAATGCAGCCGGGTGTAGGTGCATCCTGCAAGCTAATAATATATGTACACATATATACTGTACAAAACAATAACAATCGCAGAGCTTTGGGCAGCTGTTGGCTTTCTCTGCCTAGTAACGGAGGCTTGAGTTTTTCATTATAAAAAACATCTAAAATTGCACCAAAGTGTTACAGCAGTTCTTCCAACCTTTACAAATACACCCCCTGGGCTTTATTACTCGTTTCTGTTCATGCAAAGACAAATCGCTTCTCCATACATCCACGGGGGGCATGAATTAGCACCACCAGTGCATTATTTAAAAAAAGCTTCTTCACTCATCACTGCAGTGATCCTCCCGTAGCCAAGGAATATCCCGTCGCTCGAGTGAAAACGAAGGGGGAGATAAATTTACTGTTTCTAAATGGGGGCGTAATTACACCTTTGTTCCCAGAGACAAACAGAGGGAGTTCCTTTCATCCTCTGGTCATTGGCCCCATCAGGAGGGCCGTCCCTCACCGTGACAAACGTGAAGCAGCTTTCAGAGCAGGGGGGACGGATCAGGGGAATGAGGGGGCATGAAGGGTACCGTATGGAAGAAAAAAAAAGACAAGATGTAGTGCAGTGTTTCACCTTGTCAGTTAGCTAAGTACCCAGCGCTGTGGCCAAAAAGGAGAAACAAACACCTCCCAAGCTCCCAAGATTACCAGGATCTACTAATTATTTGTACAGTTTCTCACTCTGCTTCCAGTAATTACACACACACAGCAGATTTTCACTTTGTTCTTCATCCTGGCCTCTACCGGTTATTATATTTTCATCAGAACTGTTCTCCCTCTTTGCTGTTTTGTTTGATATTTCAATGGCTGTGGGGGTAATTTCAAAACTTTTGTGTTCTCCACAGAAAGTTCAACATCAAGTGAAAGTCTGACAGAACAATACGAGAGACAAGGAGGAGTGAGGCTGTGAAGGACAACAAATTAGCCTAATGCACGGTTCAAACGGTCATAAAAGCTCTCACTGGCAGGGTTTGAGGGTTGCTCTGTGGAGAACAAGGAGCCACATAAAAGCCGAGGGGACCCCCGCTAGCAGTGAGAATGAGCCCATGCTGCTGGTGGTGGTGCTGGTTATAGTAGGGGGAGAAAGAGGGGAGAAAGAGGGGGGTCTTGTGGTTCCCCGGGGGGCATGTTTTCTCTCCCTCCCCCTGTCCTGCTCCAGTTAGTTCACTCACTCAAGACCAGACATCTTCCCTCCCTCCCCTCCTGCCTTCTGGCTCCACAATTGGAAGTCCATTTGCTTTGCTTGATCAGTCCCCTTGCCATGGGCTATGTCTATCATCAGTGCACAATATTTGTAGCAGAAGTTTGTATGCCCCACTTGGGAATAGGCTATCAAGTCCAGATGGGGCTCTCCTCTTAAAAAGGCAGACGAGGCTTCAGCTTCTTCAGCTCGCACCGCCACTGGCACAGAATGCTGGAATCCAATTATTCACCTAATTAGCATCTGCTCAGTCCCACCATCAGCATGATCTCGCCGTCTCTTCACACACCTCTGATAGTGACAATCCATGAGATGCACAATGTAAGCTGCCACAAGGGACTGCAAATCTGAGGCGCACAAAACTCCTTTATGATTTGAGTGGCACAACTTTAGCACCCGCACAAAGCTCCATGGCATCGAACATGAAAGTTTGGAGTAAAACCATTAATCTAATCATCCTCCGCCTTGACAGCTGGCCACAGGCTGGTGGCAGCGACACTGACAGAGAGGGGGAGTATCAGATGTGGAAAAAGAGTCTTTGGTTGGGACACCCAGGCCCGAGGCACCTCGCCCAGGCAGATCAATAGGCCAGAAAGAGTAATGATGATGGTGTGGCGGCGGGCCAGAGCCACAGTTAGAGAACTCAAGGCCAGAATAGTGGTCAATCTGTCATCTAACATGGCTGTCAATTACTAACGCACTTAACGCTACGTGGGGCGTCTGATAGCCAGAGATAGCCGGAGACAGTGAGGGAGAGGCAGAGTTAGACAGAGGGAAAGAGAAAGACAGCAGTAAGAGCATAATACTTACAAGATGAATGGGCACATAATACTGTCATCGTGAGTTAAACCACTAAGGGCAGCATAGCAGCTTGAACATTCTGCCGTACATGCTCCGTCTCTTGTTCCCTTTCTTCATTTCTCTCCCTCTCTCTGCCTCTGCTTTTTCAGGCTCTCAGCTGCAAAACTCCGGCTGTGGCCGACTGTATTTGGTTAAGAGGCGTGGAAAAGAGGCTTCCCTGCGCTACATCTGCTGCTGAGCTGGCGTTATTTATTGTGAGATGCTCTAGAGGCTTTTCAACAACATGTGGAGATGTTTCTACTGTCACACGTTAGATATTACAGGAGAGAACTGTGCTAGCTGTTAGCTAACCGTCCTGGCCCAGTGCAGGTGGAACAGAGGCTTTTTGAACCAATACAAACAGAGTAATAGAAACATCTGATCTACTTTTAAACAGTACATATGACTGGACAGAGAGAGCAAAAAAGGGGGAGTGCAGGGCGCAACAACTCATCTTTATCGGTTTCAAGGCCATAAATCTCTGTGTTCTCAGCTCTTAAACAAATACAAATATGATCACAGGGAGAGAAACAACAAAGGCTGGGGAGTTGGGAGGACATGGCTGGTGCCTCCTAAGTGCCTGCCATTTTTTCCATCTGTGTTGATTCTTTTAAGAGGAGAAGAAAGGGAGGCAGCTGTCGTGGCTGCACACATAACGACCACCGGGATGCAACCATCTTTTGGGGTGAGTGCGAGGGCCGTGTTGTGAATCCGTCAGGCTCTGCATGTTATTAAATCATGGATGGGGACCTTTTTCTCTAATCTTAAATAAAAAGAGTACAATAAACCTTATTTGGATGGGCTAAGCAGAGGGAACACATTACAGAAACATTGTAATGAGACTGTGAAGAAGAAGTCGGACTTTGAAAAAGTGAGAGGCAAAGAGAGGACGAAGAAGATGAGTGCTTCAAAAGACAGAAATAGATAAACAGAGAGTTGTGTTCCAGCACCTTGGATTCCCACTTATTTTTACATTGTTGTTGATCAAAATCGGCTTTGTCATTTTTTAAAGCTCGCATGTTAGCCATTTTAGCTGTTTTACTGAAAATATCTTACAACTGTAAAAATGGACATGCGGCCAGCTTTAAGAGACAGTGGTGGCATCTCGCACTGCATTTTGACACCATACAAAACACCCAAGCTGACATGTGAGGATGCACAGAGAAAAAAGACTAAGGATTCACAGAGATGGCCTCACCCTGCATCTGGTAACTGTAGGGGGCCTGTCCTGTCTGTGGCGTGGTGAAGCCGGAACTGTAGCTTAGGAAGCCCGTCTGTCCCGGGGACTGGGACTGGGTCAGACCCCCCTCCGTCTTTATGCCTGCCCACAATGGACCTAAATCAGTTAGTGACACCAGATCGGTTTGATGCACAGACAACAGTCAACACACAGGTTTAAATTACACTAGACACAGCAAAGGGACACAGCCTCTGTCTGTTAGCAGAACACACTTATCACAATGGACGAGCGCTGATTATCTGATTTAAGATTTTACTATCATCACTGGTTAAGAAATATTATCTTGCACTGCAAAGGGGTTGTCTACTTGGCTGTAAAACCACAAAGCATGTTAGGCCTATGATTGTTTGGTTTTATGTTATCATTACTATTAATATTATTATTAGGTCATCTGTGAAAAGAGGCACAAGCAATAAAACATTCTGCTTGTGTCTGTGAGTTAAACTAGCCGCTGCTTACATTCAATCAGTCACGATGCAGTTTCTATGCAGCGGTATGTTGCAGGACTCCATTCAAATAAACAGTGTAAATTCCTCCACATATTGGAGAGTCTTTTGGGGTCAAAACACACTTAAGACTTTGGACAAATAAAGCCTACAGTGAGCGGTGTATTCTGTGCTTTCTCTCACCAGATTTTTATCATAATCTTTCAGATCTATCTGAACAGCTAGACAAGCAGATTCTGTTTTCTTGCAATGAAGGAGAGTATGCAGGCACTAAACAAAAACTCTGAATCTCTGCTGCTCCTGTTTTACTGGAGGAATTGTGGGAACATGGTTTGTTATGAGCAAGGTCTAAGACCTGACCTTCAGGAGGGGAAAATATTTAGTTGTAGTCAACATGCATCTTTTAGCGAGACAAGGAGGTTTTGATGTGTGCTGAGAAATCTCACCATAAGCTGGGATGCCATAGGGCTGGCCAGGCTGGGGGTAGCTAGCATAAGCTGCGGCCTGCTGCATTCCTGTGGTGTACTGCGTCTGCCCATACGCAGCCATATTTTGGGATGAGGGGGTAGGAAGAATATGCGGATATGTTCTGCTATATGAAAAAAGAAACAAAAGACAAAAGTGAGAAAGGAAGGCAGGAAGAAAAGGGACAATGTTTTACCCCTAAAACCATAACACAAACCTCTGCTAACTGACAAATTCCTTGTGATTGTGCTACTTCATTTTAAACACTGAGCCAAGCTGTAGGACAGATAGCATCGCGCAGCTCATATACATGGTGAAAGAACAATAAATGGCAAAGGAAATCTTTGCAAGATAATAATTACAACAGATTTCGGAGTGCGCAAGCTGCAGACATCCAGGAAAACAAAGCCAGTTGAAAACCCCCCGATCTAGCAGAAGGATCTAATTAAAGAGCCAAATGAAGTTGGATGCTGCTTATTTTTTAAAGAAAAATAAAAGAAGCCTTACTTGGAAGGGTAAATCTGTGGAGAGAACTGGTGAGTTTGTCTTGGGCTGAAGCCACTGGTTCCAATAGCTGAAGAGAGTTAAAAAGAAAAGAGGCAAGCACATATTTAAACATTAAGAAATAAGGTAAATATTATCTTTTGCCAACAGAACTTCTGGATTCCAAGGAAACAGTAATTATATTGCATTACTCTATTTATTTCGGTAACCTTATTTAAAGGTTGAAAACCGGAGAGCAATAATGAAGTAAAAATAATCAGGTAAGAACATCAGGTTTTTCTGCTGACCCGCGTATCTCTGAGATACTTCTGGGCTGCTGCTATGACGACTGCTGGTGTAAACACACACAGGATGGTCTGAATCAGTCTCAGCCTGTGGCTTCAGTTGCCTTGGGCCTTTCAAGCCACATTGGAAGTGACATCACTGATTGCAGGTAATGAGTGCTACTGCATAATCATTCCTTCATTAAGAGCACGACTATGTGGTTCCACGGCGCTGTTAACTTGGGAAAGCTCAGCCATGAATAACTCACGGAAGTACACTTGTTTTTAATCTGCTCCGATTAATCAATTTGTTGTCAACTATTAAATTAATCTGCAACTATTTTTACAACTGATTAATCATTTTAAGTAATTTTCTAAGAAAAAAAGTCTAAACCCTCAGACTCCAGCTTCTTAAATGTGAATATTTTCTGGTTTCTTTACTCCTCTATGACAGTAAAACTGAATATCTTTGAACTGTGGACAAAACAAGACATTTTGAGACATTTTGCATGATTTTCTGACATTTTATAGCCCAAACAACATATCAATTAATCAAGAAAATAATCAACAGATTAATCAACAATGAAAATAATCATTAGTTGCAGCCCTAATCTGCATTAAGAATTGTATAAGACACTAAGTGGTGTTGGAACACCTCAAATAAACTCTTCATAATAGGAAAATGTGAATTTTTATTAGTGTTATAAACGTTGTCTGCAGGCCTCAGTTCTAAATAAATGTAATTATTTAAATAGCAATTAAAAAAAATAAATATAAATTTATAATCTAAGCAAAATAAATTTGAAATAGAGAATAGCAGATGAACTTTAAATTATATTACAATACATTAATAAATTCAAGTTTGATAATACATCTACATTTAATCAACAATCACAGTTTTGCCACATTACTCATATTAAACTGAGCGACACAGTTTTGAAACATCTGTCAAATTGGTCGTGACATGTAAAATAAGGGATTTGGTTGCGGGGAGTGCTAACTGTATGTAACTGTATGCTGTAACCCCTCACACACGTTATTAATATTGAACACTTTTCCCACATCAGCAGCACCTGCCACTGGACAAAACCTGCTCTTCTGAGCGAAGCTGTGGGTTTCCCCGTGGGGGATACGGGGTATAAGATTACTAAATTTCATTAATATTGTCAGAGACAAAAATCATGGCAGTGATTTATGCGCTTCTAGAGTTAAGTATCAAGTACTTAGTTAAACAGTTAAGGAAATATGGGAAATTAGCAGCAAGATAATACCATGCACAGTTGGATGCGGTACTGTTAATACATGTTTATAGAAAATAGAAGAAAGTGCTGCACGTTGACATAGATACTGGTGAGGCTGGACAAAAGAAACAAGCTGAAAAATTATCACATTAGAGATTATTTCTTTTACAATTCCTACAATGCTCATTATACCCTGAGGTCTTGGCTTTATTTAGAGATGTGCCTGTGTGTGTGTTTATGTGTGTGTGATGTTCCTGTGCTGAGAGGAGGGTGTGAAATCCCTGTCTCTGACAGGGCGATAGGGTAACAGCCCGTTGAGAGCGATGGCCACTGGGACGCCATGTCACTCCACTGGACGGACAGGTTCAGCGCATTACGGGTCACAATTCAGTCCTCGCTGGCATGGGAACCATCACACACACATATAAAACACAAGCGTGCAAGCAAGCGCAGCATATAAATATGCTGACAAAGGTAAAGTAGAGTCCCTTGTTCTTAAACACACACAGACGCATATATTGGCGTTTTAGCTGCAGGGACACTTCCTGGGGCCTGGCTTATAGGTCACCCATCTCTAGGCTCATCTCTCACTAATCAGTTCTGCAGCTGACACACACACACACACACACACACACACACACACACACACACACACACACACACACACACACACACACACACACACACACACACACACACACACACACACACACACCAGTCCTCCAGCCTCACCTGATCCTGAGAAGCTGTCTAGAGAGGTGTCTGCTACCGAGGTGGCGATTTCGCTGCTGCTCATTGGCTCGGTTTTAACTGCAAACAAAGAAGCCACATTGTCACCAAATGCACCAAATCAAGTCTGGAAAAAGAAAAGAAAAATACAAAAAAAACATCGGATTAAGTTTTTACTACCTTAGGTTTTCAGATTAGGTTTTAAAAGTATAGCTAAAAAGTTACTCAGTGTAAAATTAAAACAGAACTGCACAAACAACACTCCAACAGTATTAACAATAATGCCAGAAATTTGAAATGCATTATTAACATATTTCATCTGTGTTAAATGGTTTACGGATAAATTTTTGTATTTTATAATTATCTGTCATTCATTTTAATATAATATAGCTGACAGTGTGACAGAGTTTGAGAGAAAAGTATTTTACATTTAGAAATGATCTTGAGCTATTTCTTTATGTAAAAATTATGAATTTATTTTAAAATGTATTTTTACTATTTTGGAAGTGCAGTATAATTGAAACTTTAATTTAACAACTTGACAAAAAACAATGACAGTATCGTTTACATTTAATGATTTATTACTGGCTTATCAGTGCTTGAATGAATAAAAATCATTACTATAGAAGTGTGTTTGTGCCACAGATAAAAAGAGCTCAGCAGAGATGTACAGCTAATTGAAATGTCAAGGAAATGTATGGTGTTTAAAATCTTTTTAAGAGTGTAGCGAACGCTGTTTGACCTTGGCTCCATTATACAGCTCAGCGTCAGATCTCCAAAGACAATTTCACAGCTTTCTGACAGCTCAGGAATCTCTGAAATCAATCCATTTCACTTCAGGCGGGCTGGAGGACTTTTTTTTTTTTACTCTTTTTTTTTCTCTTTTTGGCAAAACAAATTGACAATGTGGGCAAGAGAGTCATGCTCAGTGGAATCCCTCATGGTTGAAAAAGCCATTTGCTGTCATGTTTTACATGTTTCCGCTATGCTCGTTCAGTGCAGAAACACATGTTGACGAGGGGGTGATTCTTTTGAACAACACACTGAAGAAAAAATAGCGGTAAGGTGCATGCACAAACTAGCACACGCTCGGGCCACAGAGCACACAATAACCACTATATTCAGGAAACGGTGTGCAACGATCAAATGAAAACAAAATGCACTGTTCACAATCTGACCATTCATTAACAACGGACTCAAATCCAGTCGGTGTCAAATCATGCTTGGAACAGAATACCACAACAATTACAGCAAATACCAAAGAGTTTCTGAATGAAAGGCACAATAGTTGAGGCAACTTTAGAATACAGCATTTTTTATTTTTGGGACTTTTTAAAAAAATACAAATTAAATTTCTTGCTCTCAGTTAAAAACACCAAGTATTGTCCTTTCATTGTGTTACCAAGAGTAGACAAACCTGCAGCGGACTGTGAGTTAGAACCTAACAACCAGTCTGCAGTGGTAAGCATTGTGATGTTATCACCTAGGGGAAAGACAGAATGGCAAAGGGACACATGATGACAGTCTGCGCCATGTCTACGGCTCCTGTGTCATGAATACACAGAAAAAGTAAACCCTGAGCTCAAAGCACAGACTAACCTGAAGATTACGTGACAGGGGGGGATGTTTTTAATAGATTGTGTTGGTTTGTGACATGACTGCTTCACTAAACAAAGGCTCAGATTTAAGCACAAGTGAATCACCTGAGTAAATAACTATGTACAGTAGAGATCTCATGCAAAACGCTGTCATTTCCATGCTGTGGGCTTTGAATAATTACATGGTTGCTTAAATAAACAGCTAATAGTTGCTGGAAAACAACTACTGGTAGCATTGAACTGTTGAGAATCTACATTGCAGACCAGAAAATGTGACATGCTTTATCTCCATTGTTTTACTGGTGGTTTAATAATATATTACTGCAAAAAAGTATGGTATACACCCCAAAAAAATAATGACTAGAAGCTAGAATGGCTTTATGCTACGAATGCATAAATGCTACACTTTAAGATTAAAAAGTCACTGTCACAGTACAGCTTCTGTCACCATTCTCAGACCTTTTGGAAAATTTTGAATAGCATACAAGACAGAGAGAGCACCTTAAAGAGCAACAGCACCACACACATACCTTCAGTGCCATTGGGTGTCATGGAATTGTTATTGATGTGGGAGTTGTCGAGGTTGGGACCATTAGGAGATTCACTGCTTCCACTTACTCGGCTGTGAGGACTGGCTAGATCCTGCATTTCCATAGACCTGACGAGACACACACACACATGCCAAATCAAATTACATGTATCACTCTGGTTTCAGGGAAGACACGCAGCTCTGATGCACAATGCAGCGTGCACAATATGCATAGTCCAGTAGTCCAGATTTAGATGAATAAAATGAAATATATAAATAGCATGAAGTAAAAAAACAAAAGTATTAATAAGAAAAAAATACATTTAAAATCTGTAATTCACTGCAATTTTACTAATACCTTGCACATGATATTCAACTGAATTTCAATTTTTTTTTGTGACACCAAATGACATGCACAGAATTAGCATGAAAACGAAAGAAATATATAAGACAAAATGTGACACACACACAAAGAAAAACAGGGTAGATTTGCAAACTATGAAATGAATAGCAAACATTTTGACAAGGCAGTTTCTGATTTCTCTCATTACAGTGATCTCACTGCAAGTCACCGTTTTACATGAAGTGAACACAAAGTGTTTACTGTCAATTTACTCTGATGTATCTTTAAGCAGAAATGGCCTTAAGTGTATATCATTTTGTGTGGTATCGAAGACTGTTAACAGATGTTTGCTGGTTTGAGGCGACGGTTAATGTGCCTGTTAAAAGTGCAGCACTCTGCCTGATTGTAAGAGCCCATGCCTCAGTGATGGGCAGATGAGAAGCTCATGAGGCATGTGTTTGCTCTGGCAAGCTCCTTAATTGTTTCTGTGTTTATACAAAAGACCACGCCACTGAAAACATTATTCTATCTTCTCATTTGTGCGCTCAAAGGATTTGATCGAGTATAGACAATGGAGTGGAAAGAAGGCACGAGTAATTTGAAAAGTACGGCCACAAACTCCAAACCCCATTTGTCTCTGCCACCGTTCCCATCGCAACAGTGAGTTAATGAAATTAGGACAAAATGTTTTGTACATTATACTGCCATTTCCAATTATATTCCAGGGCTCTGGGTATCTCTGCTATCGATAAACATTGGCCTTTTACACAAGGCCACAAAGATAAAAAGTCTGAGCAGTCTGAGTGCTATCAGATGGCACAAAGAAACCAGAATTATGTGATAAAAAGATTAAATTATGATACGCATTTACTCTATTTAAAATGATATAATGTTATGATATTATGATACTTTACACTCTAGCTTGGCAAATGTTCTTACAGCTCAAATTCCAATTTTACTATTAATGGGAACAAATATTTTTAAGGATTATATTATAAATCAAAACGTATCTGTAATAAAAAACAAACAATGACACAAAAGGCAGTCTTTTTCACACACACTACCATAATGGAATGCCGCTTTGTCATTTTCCCAGAAGTATATTAATTTATTTCTCCACTAAAAATATCACAACCTCCAAGCATACAACACCACAGAAGTACAAATATATGTTACTACTTTATCACGCTTTCTACTCCTTTGCCCAAACCTTTTTCTCATTATCTGATGACTAAAAAGTCTTTACTATCTTGAATCAGACAACACAGTCGGCTGAGAGAAGTTTGTTTAGCACAGCGTCTGAGGCAGAGAGCTAAACGTCTCTGATGCTGCTGGCACCGGCTCAACTGTGCTCTTACCTGGACCTAGATGGCTTTGAGTCCTCCCAAACCACACTCCCCTTTCTTTATCCAGCCTCCACCTGCCCCAGCAGAAACAATGTCACTCCTTGTTATTGCAGCTCGGTGTCACAGTCCAGAGCCATCCATGACACAAAAAGGCTTGTCTGAGAAAACATTATTGTTATTCTGCAGCAGAATGGGAAGACAGGGCTCGCGGGGGGAACAGAGGCGCACATTGTCTCTCTCCGAGCTGCAGCCCTACTCCGCTGTTGTTTCCTCCTCCAGGTCCTCCCTCCTCCCCGAGCAAGGGGAGCACAGCCAAATGACGGAAAGGTGATTCATCATTGGTCTACGACAGCTGCAAACTGGATTAGCCCTCCCCCAATCAACATGCAAAAGCGGCTTAGCCAAGGTAAGCAGGAAGGGGTGGTGGTGGTGGTGGTGGTGGTGGTGGGGGTGGGGGGGTTGTGGGGGTGAAGGTAGGCAGAGGGGTGAGGGATTGGGGAGAGCAGGGGCCGAGGGGCAGCGGAGGGTGGGAGAGCCTACCCGCTTTCCTGCTTGAGGTAGCCTGCTGCTGGAAGGAAGATGGAACTTGTTGAACAGAGACAAGTCAAGCGTGACACCCCTAGCATCTTCAGCAGATCTTTCATCTGCAATTGACACTATCTGAAATTTATCAGCACTCCCCCGTCCCGGCATACTGACAGGTCCTAATGACCGTCAGGGCTGCTTCCCGCGGGCCTGCCCCAGCCTGGGGCCATGGCACAGCACAGACATACACAAACTTCCTAACTTCACAGCCTATTCACAGTGGACAGAAAGAGAACAATATATACACTCACACAGACTATATAAATCTTTCTCTGTGGCAACACAAAAACTCATGCTTGTGTCTTTTTTTTAATGTCTTTTCTTTAGCACACAGAGACACATAACTCAGGCCTGTATGTCTGCATGCACACACTTATGCACAGGGCACTTCAGAGGCCCCCAGATCAGTGGTGCAAATGCGCGCACCACACACACACACACACACACACACACACACACACACACACACACACACACACACACACACACACACACACACACACACATGCAGGGGCACTTTAGAGGCCCCCAGATCAGTGGTGCATCTCAGACAATGAAGGAGACTGGAAACAAGAACACGGAGAGCATATGGAGCCACATATGTTTCCTATGACGCTACGAATGCCTCTATTACTCTCCTTTAGCTGACAGTTACATTTTGCTCTGTCCACTCCCGCTCTGCTCGTCTCTCTCCAAACATCAAGCGGAGCCATATACTTGCATGGCCATAACACTATATTAGTCCTGACTCCAGCCCACCACGGGAATACAGGGTCCAAAAGCAGGTCAAAGGTATTCAACTGGTCAGGAAAAATACATATAAAGTCATTTTTCAAAAAATCCTAGCATAATTTTTTTAATGGCTGACTGTTTACATGAGCCAGAGTAACCTGAGCTGCATGAGTTTTTTTTTTTCTTCGGTTTTTTTTCAACAGGCTTTGCTCTTCACACCAAGGCAAAGCCTTCATGAATACCATTCCAGTTTTACAATTTGCCCACTCTCCCACTACTAATGGTGCAGCCATCTTAGCAAAAAATAACCATTACATTCTCACTTTAGAAGCTACGGACAACAGCAGTGCCTCCTCCTGGCATTTCCCAATACTTAAATACGCAGAGGGGATGTAAAAAAAAAAAAACACAAAAATATGAATGGAAAAGAAAGTCCACAGAGGTAAAAGCCATAAAAATGAAAGAGAAACACATTTTGCCACAGTACATTAACAGCGATCACAGAGTTGTGGAGAGAGTGTGTTGTGGTGGAGAGATGTGGTATGGAGTATGTGTGTGTGTGTGGTGGCTGGTTTCTCTGTGCAGCAGTGCCGGCCAATGAAGCCATTACCACGCTGATGTCTCAGCCATTGGTAGCAGGTGAAACCGGCCAGGTGAGGAGACAGAGGGGGATGATGGGAGAGGAAGAAGGGAAGAGGGGGCAGGGATTTAAAGCCTTTCTTCTGCGCCGCTAAATATTTATTGTTTAAAAAAAAAAAGGTGCATTCAGCATCTTTGATGTGCTTCTTAGTTCAACCTGAACTGCCAGGTCTTTGAAGCTCACAGGAACAAAGCCAGGTTAGATGAAGCGCTGGAAGTGTCATCAAGAGGAAAAAAAAAGAAGAAGCGCCACAACACGCTTCGCTCACGGTTGTTTGCTGGCCCTTTTGTTTCGCTTTACTTATTTCAAGACCTGCGTCTCCAAAGGTAAACACAGCCACAGCCAAGCTTTTAGCATAGATCATCTCCGCATGCAGGCTGTCTGACCCGGCACAAATCGCTTCTTCACCTTTGCTACATATTTCCTCACTATTCAGCAGAGTTACCAAGGTGTTATATCACCTGCGAACATTTAACAGAAGTATTTTCACATGTTAAAGTTGCAAATAAAAATAATCACACCAAAGACGACACCGAAAAAGAGATATGCCGAACATGCTTCGTTTATTTCCACTCCCTGTGTCGCCCTTACTAGATATTCATTTTATAGAGCATAGCCCATATAGTCCTTTGAATTTTACAGTCTATGTAAGCCATGTGTTGTGAGTTACAACTTTTGAAAAACAATGCTTTAATCAAAATCTAACTTTAAAACAACTAATCCCCACTTAAGCTGGTCAGCTGAATCCACATGGTGGCCCAGGAAAAATAAATCCACTCTCAAAGAATGTAGATGCAGACAACAATTGAACACAGATGTGAGTGGAATTAGGCACAGTTTACAAAATGCTACACTTCACTTGTGTCTCCGTACGTGGCCGAAAAAATGACGGCTGCCAGCAAATGCAACATTAAATAGCTTGGTGTTTTTTCATCCTCAAAAGTGAAGTATTTTTAATAAAATGGATAGATATTATGTGGTGGTGTAATTTTGAACAATGAGGGCTATTTTTGTAACTTCTTTTCTGAGACAAAAAAAATATGTTTGTTTAAATGTAATAAAATACACATTTAAACAAAAATATCTTCAGATTAAAAAAAGAATGAAATATTAAATAATATTTTAAGTAGATTTATTTATACAGATGCACTGTACAGGTCTGCACGAATGAGGCTTACACGGACAAATTATAAAATCACATGCTGTTTCACACGTAATTTAAAATGTCGTACTTGTGTGTAATTAAAAGCACAATTATTAACAGATGTGCTGCGTGTTGATGTGCAATTTGTCTCTCTCATTTGGTTCAATCTGACATGGTGCTCCAGCAATTCACTCAATAGCTATGTTAAATCTGTTAATACTGTGCTCTTCAACCTTTCAAAATTATTTCCAGAAGGCCAGTTCGCCTTTGAGGGGCCATCGAGCAAGATTTAAGGTGCACATTTTATCACAAGCTGCCTACCACCGTGACCACCGCAGTCAGGAGAGAGAGGCTTTACAACACTAAGATGAAAGAACGTCAAGTGACAAATCTTAACGATTATATCAATTTAATGCTGAGGCAGTGATCTGTTATATTAACAAAATTATTATCTACGCGGTTAAGAAAGCAGAGGTAATTCAGAAACTGCGTAGTTCATATAAGCTGCAGAACTGTGAAGTTGCAATTTAAAAATTTCAAATATATGATCAGAGGCACGTGCAGTACAATCCCTTTGAATGCAATTTCTCTCAACTCAGCGGCTTCCTTATTATCTTGCACAACATCAGCATATTGCCATTTACAAATAAACACACTAGTGGGTATTAGTGATTGAGGACCTGTAGTGGCAATCAACAAAAATCTTTAAAGCTCATTTCCTGTTCTTTCAGCCACATATTCCAGGCCCAAACAGTGGCGTGTTAACAAAATAACATCCCACAGTATTTAGTAAACAACCCCTGCCCACTAATCACCCAGTATGGGCTACTTAATAGGAGGTCCCCTATTTCCTTCTGCTTTCTCTCGCGCTCTCTCTCCCCCTCTTCCTCACTAATAGCTCTATCAGTGAGGCTCGATCAATTAGCCCTCTGTGTCTTTCACCATTTTCAATCTCCTCTGTGAGAGAAGAGGGCAAGGGCTCAGCCGACTAGACACATCTATACGGAAGGCATCAGGCCTTGGGCAAACAATGCCACCGTCACCGCCGACCACTCCTGCTTGTGCACACTGCTGCTGCTACACATGCATGGAGCTCCACAGCCAGGCAGGGAGACCCTGATCTCTGCCTGTATGCGTAAAGCAAATACACAGTGTAAACAGCCCCAAATCAGCCTGCTCATTATCTGTTAATTGGTTAAATAAGGTTATTGTGTGAGTGAATGGTTGCAGCAGGCGATCACAAACACTGTCATGTTTGTCTGTACAGAGCGGTAGCTCACTAGCCTATCCTAACCTCTCTATTTCATCTCTTTCATCTCCTATACCTTTCTAAAGCAGGCGTTTGAAAATGACAGGAATTAGAGGGTGAAAAAGTAAAAAAAAAAAAAAGCACAGTTTGAGAGATGAAATGCTTCCTTCACACACATCATAATTCCCTGACTTGTGATGTAAGCCTGTGATCACACACAGAACATTAAACCAGAACATCCTTCAATTAGAGAGGCTGGTGATTACAGCGGGTGAGTCATCTTTACTACACGCGAAACGCTGGCGAGAGGAGACGCAGCACGGCCGGGAGTCGAGGCCTGTTGTCTCGGTCAGACGCCGAGAGCCTCTCAGGTCTCCTCGCAGCATTCCTGGCCACAGCAGATGGCATTGGATGTCAACTGCTTTAACTGTGGTGGTTTTGTTTGTTCTGCCAGTCAAAAAGGGGACTCCTGCAGGGAGCGGCGTGTTTTCCTAGCCTGATCAACAAATTTAAACTCGGCCAAGTAGAAGAAGATCCCATTCATCAAAGCAGATACATTTGCAACCAGGATATTACTCTGTCATGCTAACAAAATACTTTTTTTCCTGGTATTTAAAAAGGTATTTTCAATTATGCATGGATACAAAATTTCTATCATAATTTTTTTAAGATGGCAATTTTAGGGGACATATTTATACAAATGTCATTTATAATTACAGAAAAATTTCTAAATTTCTAAAACTATTTGACTAAAAACAGAACATATAGTAAGATGTTAAGCAATTATCAAATACAATATAACATACCATGAATTGTCACTTAAATATCATCGCATTACATTTTAAAATTGAGCTCTTTATCAAGAAATAAGTTACATTTACTTTCATTTAAATGAAAACTAAACATTCATAAAGAACAATTAGTTTTTTAGGCTATTAATGTATTATCAAGAATGAATTGCAGCTGACCTGTGAAGATTAAAGCCTTCCTCGTTGGCTGATATTATTACCATTATTATACATTATTTTGAATAGCTCTACAGTATTAGAATTAATACAATAATAAATATGTAGTTGGTGCTGTTTTAAACCATAACAATTAATGACAAGATACGTGCAGAAATTAAATGGTTACTCCTTCTGCTCTGTTGATATGAATACTTTAATTCCGAATTAAATCTCGAATTAAATGGTGATGCAAATGTACCAAATAAAGGAGATAATTACACACACACACACACACACACACACACACACACACACACACACACACACACACACACACTGAAATACTCAAGAATTAGACAAGACGAGACAGTTAGTAAAATAACATATCAAACATCACATACAGATTAAAGTCATACTCACTACAATTCTGGTTGAATCCCTGTGTGTTTATCCCTTCTTATATCTTCTTTAAACAAAAAAATATCTTCTACAGAGATCGTTCAGTCCAGCAGAACGGACAGCAAACTTTCTAAAAGACTTCTTCAAGTGTCGGTAGAATCTGTAGCACAATACATGTAAACTACAAGACTGCTTTTTTCTTTTTCATTTTAGGTGTTGGAACCCATGGAGCCCCGCGCCGCCGTATCTCAGGAGACCTGGTCCTAGTGAGAAAGAGAGTTGTCCGATTACTGCTTCAGGCAGTGACTAGTGAGTGTCTGAGGAAGAGGGAAAAAAAGAGAGAGAGAGAGTGAGAGAGAGAGAGAGAGAGAGAGAGAGAGAGAGAGAGAGAGAGGGAGAGGGAGGGAGGGAGGCAGTGAATGAGGGAGGGAGAGGGAGGCTGCTGCCGTTTTGAAAAAGCAGAAAAGTTGCTCGGTGCTCTCTCACAGGAAGACTTTGGGTCTGGAGGAGGCACGGGGGAGTTGTGCCTCACACCAGCTCCCCATATGTCATTCACTCACAGCTTTAAGCAACAGAGCCCTCTCCAGATTGTATCAGTGGAGACTAAGACAATGAAATGGCAGATCTCTCCACCGGCCTGCCTGTCCACTGGAACAAGGCTCCGCTCACACACCCCAAGGGCCCACACTTTTCTTCTCCCCCCTTCTTTCTGTCTTGTTTTTGTTATACTCTTTTTTTTCACCACAAACCACATTTTTGTGCTCTCTCTTGTGAGTCTTAGGTCGCTGCTGGATTTCTCTTTGTCATAGAGGGACTTCTGAGGGTAAACAAGGGCTTAGGTCATTAGCTGAGGTGATGGGAAGCCGGAGGTTTAAAAGCGGCCGAGCGGCTCGGCTCTGTCCGTCTCCACGGCAGTCTAGTGGAAGTCCTCCGTCAACACATACACGCCGCGTCTGTGTGCAAGGTAATGACTGCCTTCTGTCTGCTCCAGGTTATTATTTCAACTGTGCGAAGCTGCTATAACACACAAGGCCATGCTGCTGCTACTGCTGATGAGCTCAAACTGGTGATTTATTCAAGCTGGTGATGAGGCTTTGTACAGCTTTTGCTTCAATATGTGATGTCGGCTTTTTTTTTTTTTTCCAAGAATATCAGTTCTGTGTAATGAATGGTTGAGAGGTCAATGGAGCATTTAGGTTTTTGTTTAATTTCCATGTAATAAAACAAGTGGGTGAAATACCGACTGTAATACTGAAAAATGATTACCAAGAAAGCGGAAATCATACATTTACTATGGTAAAGAGGTGGTGACAGAAGAAGAACACCCACGGCTAAAAGAATAGTATACTGTGTTAGCGGTTGGCCTATGTATGCACTAGTAGTCAGTGGGGGATGATAAGAAATAAAAAATGGGGATGTGTGTCACTAAAAGGGCACATTCAAATCTTTTTTTAAATCATATGACATGTTTTTTCAATAAAGAAATAACTAGTAAATGTCTACATAATCATGTGTAGAGTTCACAACCCATACTGAAAGCAGGTCAACACCAACCAACCTCTGTCGCAGTAGTCAACAAGGAGCTGACAGAAATAGATTCAAGCTGCACGGCTCCTGATTTAAATACACTGCAGTAATGATATGGACGACATGCTAGAAATACAAGCGTATACCTCCTTTTCCAAACCAACTCTCCACAGGTAAATCCATACAGGCTCATGTTTCAGTATCGAAGCATTAAATATATTGCACATCGAACAGGTTCTTGATAACTCAATTGACTAATAGATGCTTGGGGACTCTCAAGTAACTATTTCTAATAGCGGAGGGGGGTACACATGCCAATTGAGTTACTGCATTTACTCTGTCGCTCTCTATTTCAATAAGCAGCTGTACAAAATTAGTTTGAGATGTAATTTTGCAAGTGAGTTATTTTCAAATTGCACAGTGTAATTATCCAGAGTTGTTTATGTCTCCACGACTAAACTCAGATTTTCCTGCATGCAGCGCTGTACGGTGTGTTTTGAATCAAGGCTCCAATCATCCTCGCAGTTTTACTGGTGATGTTTGGTGATTACTATTTTCATGTTGCACAGTATTAAATGAGAGGCTGTTAAATGCAAGCAATGTCACGCAAAATGTAGGCTGAACTTTGAATTGAGATTGTCAAGATGTTGAGGCCAATGGTGTCATTCAGCTTTTATTGTTTACCTTCTGATGAAAAACAGTCACATAATTATAATATTACAGTTTAAGAAGCATGTAAAAACCTCTTTAGATGCATAAATTAGAATAGTAATATTTTTTTCTACAACTATAAAAATGTATACAAAAATTTGATTATTGTGAAAAACTTCAGTGTTCATCAGTTATTTAACAAAGTGAAGATTTTATATATTTTAGACTCATTACAAATAAACTACAATGTTTCAAGCATTTTTTCATTATAATTTTCATATTTACAGCCTACAGCTCAAAAAGAAAGAAAAACAAAATATTAGCATATTTCACAAGATTAAAAAAAAAAAAAGGATCTACAAAAGAGAAGTGTCCAGCTTCTGAAAAGTGTGCACTCATTCAGTCAATACTTGGTTGGGACTCCTTTAGCACAAATTACTACATTAATGCATGGAGGCGATCAGCCTGTGACACTGCTGAGACCTTACTGAAGCCCAGGTTGCTCTGATAGCAGCCTTCAGCTCATCTGTACTGTTGGTTTGGGTCTTTCTCATCTTCCTCTTGACAACACCCCATAGATTCTCTATGTGGTTCAGGTCAGGCCAGGTGGCTGGTCAGTCAAGCACAGTAATAACATGGTCTGCAGACCAGTTAGTAGTTTTGGCACTGTGAGCAGGTGCTAAGTCCTGCTGGAAAAGGGAATCGGCATCTCCATAAAGCCTGACAGCAGACAAAAGCATGAAAAGCACTAAAATTTCCTGGTAGACGGCTGGTTTGACTTTGGACTTGATAAAACACAGTGGACCAACACCAGCAGATGACATGGCACCCCCCAAATCATCACCGACTTTGGAAACTTCAGACTGGATTTCAATCAGCTTGGATTCTGTGCCTCTCCACTCTCCCTCCAGACTCTGGGACCTTGATTTACAAATGAAATGCAAAATTTACTTTCATCTGAAAAGAGGACTTTGGACCACTGAGCAATGGTTCAGTTCTTCTTCTCCTTAGCCCAGGTAAGACGCTTCTGACATCGTCTCTGGTTCAGGAGTGGCTTGATAGTAGGAATGTGACAGCTGTAGCCCGTTTCCTTAAGACGTCTGCGAGTGCTGGCTTTTGATGCATGACTCCAGCCTCAGTCCAGTCCTCCTTGTGAAGCTCTCCAAAGTTCAATCGGCTTTGCTTGACAGTCTTCTCAAGGCTGGACAACTGTCAAGTCAGCAGCCTTCCCCATGATTGTGGCTGCTTATACTGAACTAGATATACGATACACGGTATTTATACTGAATGAATAGTAATTTATTCAAACTCGATATTTTGAGATACCTTTTTCTATCTTTTTTGAGCTGTAGGCTGTAATTATGTAAATTAAAATGAAAAATGCTTGAAAACCTTTTCACAATATTAATTTTTTGAGCTGCACCTGAAGTTGCCTCTGCCAAATGGAAGCTTAACAAAAGATGCACTGATACTGCTCGACTGACATCAGTTCTGAAACGTCACTTGCCAAAAACTATATCAAGTAAGAAATTTGAGAAGTGAGCTAAGATTAAATGTGAAGCCGTTCTTTATTAGGGATTATCTTGATGGGACTCAATGGTCCTCATGTGGGGTTGCAGGGATGCCTGCCCTGCAATTTAGAGTGAAGAGAGATCTGCACTGTCCTCCACTGCCAACAGGTTATCCACTCAGCTTCTCACACACATGAAAATAGACTCACTTCCAAATGGCTGATTCGGTTTTCAAGATAAGGAACGAGGGGTTAATGTAAATCTAACTGGAATCCTAGTGCTTGGAAAGTTTTAGATCCTGAAGTGCGGTAAATTTTTGCTCCAAAATAGGGGAACATCTCGGTAAAGTGAGTTTGCTTATCTTGACAAAGAACACGTGAACAGTGTGAAAGGTGTGGGAACGGTGTGACAGGGGATCAAATGGTACAGATGAAACAAAATGCTAACACCCTGGTGACACAGTTGCAATATTTTCATATGCATATGCTGCAAATTTGTTTGGGTAGAGCTACTACAGTGTTTACACAGTGTCACACATCGAGAGGGATCAAGTTCCCTTTTTTGACATAAGTCTCAGTAGAGCATTACACTCCAAACCTTCCCCCAAGAAGGGAAATCTGAACTTGGGATAACTTTGGATAAAATAACAGTTTTTATATATTTATACAGGCATTAGTAGGTGAAGTGTTCACCTATTGACTAAGGAGGAAATACAAAAAAAAACCTTTACTACACAAACCTCCCGACCTGCAGCCTTGCCCCTGACACAAGTGGGACATTAAGTTTGCTGGATGGCAATTTGTCAAAGAGCTCTGTAAGTGCTAGGTACTGGATATTCCTGAGTTATTCAATGTGCATAGTTTCCTGTTGAAAATAACCGAACCGCACAGAGTGACATATCCTTGGTAAAGCAAAGCAGCACTGATGACCAAGGGAAATTCAAGATCATTTTCAATACTACTCCATTCCTCCTATGTTCTCACTGCTTGTGTTTTCAAGTGAACTTAAAAGCAACTCACACAGCAACAATAACAGCTAAAGCAATCAAAGCAAAAACATAAAGCAACCAACATGTTACCTTGAGTTTAAGATGTCTTTCTGCATGCAGTATTCAACTACAAACAATATAACATTAACCCATCTATCTACCAGGCTTTCATTAAACTCTAAAGGAAAACTTTGATGATGACAAGTTTCCACCACAAAAAAAGATTTTGACAGTGCAGACAGATCATTTTGAAGTCCCTCAAGGTAAATTAGTAGCAAGTCAAGTGCTTTCAAGTGGTGAATGAAAGTTTCGAGTGAAGCCAGAATTTCTTATAAACAAACATCAGGTTGGCCCGCCTCACCGAGGAGCAGTGATAAAAGTAAACACAGCATACCTCAACACGGAAAAACATCAGAGCTTTCCTCCGCAAAAAGCGAGGAACAAATGAAATGGTTAACCTCAGTGGACGTCGCAAAATAAAATTAACAGAGTGACCTTGCTGTTGTAGCTAAAATACCTATTTGTATGTTAAAGAAAATAAAATATACCAAGCACATCTTGGTGCAGGCAGACCAAGTATTTACAAAATTCATTTCCAGATTTCTAAAAATCCCAGTGCAGGCTAAGTAGTATTGGTAGTACAGTGATTAAAGCACACTCAGCGGACACATTTATTCAAGCATACACCATGAGAGATGAGTTGTACTTTATGACCAGTGAGGCACACCTGGAGAAAGTCTATAAGGACTCTGAAAATCCTCAGACAGACACTTTATTGCTCTCCAATGGCCCCAAAAAAAGCCAAACAAGCACACTTTAGAGACCTATTACTCAGAATGAGACATCACTATGGCTGGAAGTATCACCGCGGGCGTTATGCTTAAAATATATAGCCTGTTAAAAGATAAGGAGAATAATACGAGTAAAGTCAGCATAATAAGTCACATGGTTTATTTAATTTATTTTGGGATTTATATCTTCCATAGAATCAGATTTTAGTTATCAATATGGGATTTCTGGGGCATTTTCTAAATGAGAGGACTTTCCTCATTCAAATTTCAACACAAGCCTATATATGGAGATCCAATTTCTATGCAAAGTACTACACGACATGCTAAGCTGTCACTGGTATTAGAGTCAATATTCTCACTTTTGTATCGGTTCCAGTGCCTGTAGTAGAAATACTTGTCCACAAGGTTTGCAACAACAACAACGACAACAACGTAATGCTCTGGTTACCAGCTAATGTGTGATTCCCAATAGATGAAACGTGTCTGAGGAAATTATTATTTTTAATTCGGTAAACGGACCAGATTTGAGCAATACACTTTGGATCAGATTCATTGTGTTGTTTTACTAGATATACAACAGGGATGATCTTCAACACAACATTTTTCTGTCACAGCAAATGGACTACTTCATTAGATATACTGTCATGATTTAAACATATTCACAAGGCAATGATAACAGAATTAAAATATGTGCTCATATACTGTCAAATACATATTTTGAGATTTGTTTCATTTCTCATTCTTCTTATATTGAGCTGCTTTTTTTTCCAGGCCTTAGTACTGTGTAACCAAATTGAATGTTGGATGGACTATTTTTTAACAAAACAACAAAGCGTTCATATTGAATGTCTCACCGCATAAGACACACAGTGGATAAATGCTTTCATATGCCTGAATTCAGTGTTGGATGAAGCTTCACTTCACTGGTGCAGTTTGAAATGATACTAAAATGTTTGCAGTCTAGAAAGAAAGACACAATGCATACCCAATAAATAAACAGATACAGTCTATACAGTACTTTCCTGTTCTTTCTTCTCAAAACAGAGAAATCATTTAGATTTCAAAATCAGTTGGTTCCCTAATTTCATAGCTGCAAACTATTGAGCTACTATCAGTGATTGTTATAAATAACGTAGGTGGTATGAGGGCAGTATGTGGAGGGTGTGACTTTCTAGTAGCGATCTGTTATTCTGGTTTAAAGACAGAGTCTCGTCAGCAACACCACTAAATCTAAGTCAGCTGCACCCTAAAATGCCAATATGTTTGGTAATAAATTTTCAGCACCCCTCTAATGGCAGCATTTGTCAGAGCTGCCTCAACTGTCTGGGCCTGCTTCTGACTTGTGCAACCCGGGCGGCCAGAAATGTGGCACTCCCCATCTCCTCCACAGCTGCCTGCCCAGTTGGGCCCAGGTCAGCAGAGTGCTGGGGGCCAGGGTGCTCATCAGCAGGCTTGCAGTGGGTCTGGCCCATGAGGAAGGAGGGGCTGGTCATCACTGGGAACTTATGATCCACACACCACCAAGTCCCAAGGGGTTGGAGTACAAAATGCAAAAGTTATAGACTTAACTTCTGCCTTGCAACCCCACCCCCTCAGGCTGACTGTTCCTGTACCCTCCTCAACTCCCAACCCCCTGAGTCACTCACCAAACCCCCACTAGTCCAGCCACTGTGACATTTGTGAAGCCAGGAGTCCACATAACAAAAACACATTAGGCAAATGTCTGGGGTCAAACGTCTGTTTGAATTGGCCAGATGAAAGCCACTTAGATTGGGCCTGTGCCATTCTGCTTAGAGACTAAATACAGTTACAAAAGAGGCAGTGCTGTGTGAGCCAGTGGTTTGTCTCACTGACAGAAAATGCTTCCACATACAAGTTCTGGTTACGTGTGTGCCAAAGGACGATACAAGCTCTTGGACAAGCCCATTTAAGCCTGGGGTATTACCAATCAGCTATCTATCCCCATATAAATAAAACAGAAATACAGACCGGAAAAAAAACTTACATTTAACCTACATCCACATTTGTTCTCTCAGAAGGGAGTGCAAGTGCACACAGCAGAGTTATTTGCAATGATGAATGGGCATTCCCATTGGACACCAGTTTTCAGTAATTTTAAACTCCTGGACAGACTTAACAGCTGGGCTTATCTGTCTACCCGGCCTCCTTCTGCGTGTGCACCGAAGCTCGGATTATCTAGGCACCAAATGTCACTCGTTTTATAGAACAGCAGGAAACATGCTGAGCTGCACAATTTTTCACAGCCTTGAGGACAGTGTGAACTATTAGCAGCTTGCCGAACCAGTGGGTGCCTCCAATCATGTCAGACGGACTTCAAGCTTGACAAGAAGGTCCAAAATAACCAATGGGGTAATCACAGTTTAAGACTATGCGAGGAGAGTGCTGACGCATATGCTAATACCTTACCCTAAAGTACCTCTCAGTGACTTCTGTGCATGCGTCTGGTACTTGTAGCTGCAGTCATCATGAGTAACGGAGACAGCCTTTCATTTATTGTTTTCACTAGAGCACTACTGCTACACTATCAATATCCAATGAACAGGAAGAGCTGTCCAAGTTACTTTACAGATGAAAAAACAAAGACTGCATCGTCCAAGTGAGGAGACCGCTAACAGTGGGGTATAAACCATAAATACAACTGTAATTTATTGAAAGTAAATATCAATTCTCTCTGTCTAATCTAGTCCAATTGTGATGCAAGTCCACTTTCTTGAGACCTCAGGCCTTGTAGCTTCCTAATGCAGTTCATTTGGACAAACATATCATTGTGAAAGACATCAATAGAACCGACTGGACCAAATGATATGCCAACTTTCCATGTTTGTTTCCTCTTGATGTGTTTGGCCCTACTAAAAGGTGACTTCCTCCATGAGGAAATGGGATTTGCGATGCACTCTTACAGCACACTCTCCCTTTGTACTTGTGTGAAAATATGTTGTATCTCATCCAGCTAGAACTGCTTACAAGTGATTTGAGAGAGGCTCATGAGAGAGAAGCTCATGGTTTACAGTTTTCTATAGCAGTCATCCACACATCTGTGTACGATATTGCTCGGTCTCAGTAAGACACTGTAGTATAGATAACACAATAGTTGTATAGTGACAGGCTAATGCATTGTGCTCTTGAACAATTTAACTCAAAGATTCTCAACAGCAGCAGCAAAATGTGAAAGACAAACACATCACATAAGTCAGTTTATGTCCATTAGAGAATAAAGTGTAAGAAGTCTGTACAGTAAAAGGTGCATTTCAAGGGCGAAGTAACAAACGAACTAAGGCAGGTGAATAACCTCAACATTGGTGTTAAGAGCGAGCATGACGCTGGAAATGTATTGACAGGTCCGATTTCTGTGCATTTAAAAGCTTTAAAGACAGGAGTGATTGATTGTTAGTTAAGTTAATGTATCTAGTCCATAAACTAAATGGATTCCTATTGATATCTCACCTCTTTAAAAAGTCCATCTCATTCCATCTATTGTCTAGCCTCTTTAAATCTTCTCTGTGGACTGTCTTATACTATCTACATTTGGTTATCAAGGAGCAATCATTTTTTAAAAGTTTCATATAAATTGGCAACAACTGCAGGTCTTGAACTGTTTGTAGGAACAATATGAAACAACTGCAGCAACATGTATATAAAGGTAACTGCGGAACAGAAAAGTAGTGGTAATGATATTACAGCATAGTATATGTGAAGTGCATAAAGACAGTGGATATAACTAAAAAATTTGAGACAGATTTTGAGATTGGAGTTAAGTTTGATGCAGCTGCCAAATACCTTAAGGGAGATCTCTGTGTCTCAATCTGACACCTTTGATAATTAATACCCCATTTCAAACCCTGTGAATCAGATATAAATTATCACTTTAATACAGAGGGTTTTCTGATTAATCTTTTGCTAAAGACGTACACAGTGAGGGGAAGATGTGATGAACTGCCAAGGACCTCCGATGATGAACATATGAATCATCAATACCAGCAGCTCCGCGTGGCTTTGCTAGAAACACAAGCAAAACCACAACAAAGAAATTCCGGTCATCCGGGGCATTGCCTCTGACTCCAAAATAAACATAACGTTTTGTTACTACTATCTGCATTGAGGGGGAAAAAAGCAGATGGTGGGAAAACAGGGGAGAAGAGTGTGAAGCCTTCTTCCTCTCGACTTTGTGACTCAATCGCTGAAGCCCCAGGTGTTTTTTGTTCTCAAAACATCCAGTCAGCTCTCTACTGTAGGTGACTTCCAGTCTATCAAGAGCACAAGAGGATATCTATATTATAAATGAATGAATAAAACTGTTGGTAACGCTTTCTGTGCCTACTAGTACCAGCTTGACCTATAAATAGCTCAGCAGCCTGCCATGGAAACAAACAAGCGCCTAGCCTCGGATCAGTTACAGGAGTAGCAACTTTTTATAGGTCACAAAAACTTCCAGTTGCCTAGGAAACAATGTGGAAGAATAGTGCACTTTTGGACGCAGAACAGGTAATACTGGTCAGGGCAATTAGAGGGCCCATTTTGCTGAATGGGACTTATCAGAGAGTTGGCTTGGGGTAATTGGGGGGTTTGCTCATTCACTGGCTAGGGACTGTTCTGCTAACGCTGCACCTGGGCCAAGGCACCTTGAACAACTCACAATGGAAAGAAATGCCTGTTTGTTTTCTGTGAGCCAGGGGGGAAAGTATCTGGTGGAAATCTGCCAAAGGACGAGACTGCTGGTTTAACAAAAAGCCACTATCTGAATATTGATTTCCATTGTGACTTGGGTAATATTGTTAATTCTGTAGCTAAGTTTAAAGCAGAGAGCAACTGATCTGTTTGACTACATTTTTGTCAAGCATTGAGCTCAAAACATGTCACCTTTCTGTTTGTTATATAACAAACATTTATGTTTGTCTGTCTTCTTTACAGAAGCTTAATATCTATTTTTTGGCAAGCAAGGTGCTTCCAACTGTCTTTATATTGTTTCTCTCCAGGCCTCTTTGTTTCCCTGCTGCATTTGTTGTGGATACCTGACTACAACTCCACCACATCTGGATGAAACTCTTCCTCTACCTGTTACTAAAATCCCAAAGGCCAACATACATTCACAGCTGTGACTCTCAGAGCAGCCTGGCCCATCCATTGCATGATGACTATGCAATTTACAAAATTAAAAGCTAGCTGAAACCCTGCCCTAAAGAAGCCCCAGACTCTGCCTGAATTATTAATCGACTATTGATGAAGGCCTGATAAATGCACTCGGCTCACCGTCCCAATGACATTCTTGCCTCCTGCCCTAGGCCACTTCTCTGCCTACCTATATGTTTCTGTCAGTTGATACAAAAGTTTGCGAGATGTGAAATGCGCTCATTTAAATCACAAAAGGTAATTGTTTTCAACAACGTATCAGCTTACATATCTCAACTGTACTGCTATATCTCTCTTGCCCGGGAACTCAAATAAGCACACTTCCATGCCAGCTAATTACAGTTTCACACTGTGTGACAGTCGACAATCTTCCCCTTTTCTGTTGGCCCGTCACCAGAGTCTTCTAATGTGCTCACACAAGGGGAATCAACATGCCAACCTGATGGAGGTATACAAACAACAGCAGAGAATTACAGGCAGGATTTTGATTACCCCTCTGCCTTTAGGTATTAATATAAAATCCATCCAGCTTTAAGAAACACAAGAGAACATTAAATGCCAACAAAGTGGACACCTTTTCTACAGAAACTAAAGCATGAATGAATGTACGTAAACATACCAGGGAATGCATAATGGACATGTTTTGTGGTGATGCTAATTTAGCAAAATAATGCACATTATCAAATGACAGTCAAGCGCTTCTGACTGACCCCTGGGCCTGGTCGTCCATATCTCCACCACCATCAGCTCTAGCAGCTGCAGAGCACTTAATAAATTGCACCTTTAACAAAAGGAAAAGGTGATGAATTGAAAAATGTTTAGCCCTTTCATGCATTATTAATGCGGCCTCTCCCTCAAATCGGCCGCTGATAAATAATTAAAATTAATCTCATTATGGGAGTTTTCATTATAGGATAATTTAATTAAATGAAAGCCCAAGGACCTCAGAGGGCCTGGAGCCACTAGGGCCCCGTGCCCTACTCCTCTAATGGGTCGAGGACAGGAGAGTGCACTGGTAATGCACAGGAGCCCATACATTATTTAATGGATCCCACTAAGTAAGGACAGATCAATGATAACTTGTCATCTCATCAATGTGTTGAAAGCATTCCAGAGCCCACAGCAGGACAAATCCCAAAACTGGAATAGAGAAATATCTGCATGCACATATACGGAAAGCCCACACACATGCAAACACACACATTTACTGCATGCCGAGCAACGTCACAGACGATGCAGCTATGAATATTCTTTGTTTGTGCATATTGAAATGCAATACCAAATAGAGGAAGCCTGTGCATTTTTACTGATGGGAAAGCAGCTAGAGGTTGGAGGATGAGGGGAAGGCTTGACTTCTGTTGCCTTCATTACAGTTCGGGTCAAACACGTTTCAGTGCAAATGGTGAAGGGTACAAGGTGTATATCTGATACCAAACAATAAATGATATCGGAGTCAAATGGGGGCCATTAAAGACCGTCTTGGTGAATGAGAGGAGGGGCTGAAGAGGAAGAGGGTATATGGGTTTGCCTTGTCTCCAGGAGCACTTAAGCACTCTAATTATCACACCGCAGTGAAGATGCACACATCTATAGCTCACATCTTCAGCTGCTTTTCCACCACACATGGATCAAGTTCTCGGCTATTCACACAAGCACCAAAATAAATAGCTGCTTCGAATACAATAATACATCAAATGTACATATTCATGACAGATATTTTACACTCTATTATGTGGGTTAAGCAATGAGCAGCATTATGTTAAGCCCTCCCTGCAATATCCTACACTATGTGTTATTACTCAGACTCTATTGTTATTGCCAGACTTACACAAATTAAATGAATGCAATTAGTATGCTTAAAAAAACAGAGTGGGAAGCGTGTGATAATGAAGACCATATGTGACAGACTTACATTACAATGTACAAAATCTCTCATTATGTGTGTGCACATCAGGCCTGCATTTTAAAGAGGAAATCTTTAACATAAACATTAGCATTTTGTGAAAACAACTGAGTAATTAGTTTAGGGCATAATAAGCTGGGGTAGGCACACAATGAAAGAAAGCATTCTGGCTTTAAAATGAATAAAAATTGATTGTGTCCCAATAAAAAACGAATTGGCGGAGTGTTAACTGGATTCCACATAAACGTCTGTAGCAGTCCCTGGCCGCTTTATTGTGTGCTAATGCAATAGAGAACACTTAGCAATAAATGCTCCTCTCTGATGAGCTCACAGAGGCTTTCCAAGATGGCCTGATGAAATTGTAAAAATTAGATTTGAGCTAGCTGCTAATGACTCCTAAAACAAAGGAAAATCTCTAAATAGAATTAGCCTGCCCTCTCCTTCTCTAAATACATCATATGTAAATTACTGTCATTCGGAGAAATATGCTTGCCTGGAAGGTAAAGCCTTCATTAGAGATCTCAGTAGGTTTGGGACTCAAACAAGAACTCCTCCAGGACATTTAAAAAGTTTGAGCACTGAGAGAAGGTAAAGGTATTGTTCACTCTGGCAGCAGATTGGAGATATGACTAAGAAATTAATTATTTTAGACAGACCCCACAGATTTTGTTCCAAAGCTGAGGGCATAGATGCTATGTTGTCCTTGTTTTAATCCATATTTGTATTTAATTTGAAATCCAATTGTGCTCAATATATTCAGCATTCTCACATATACTTAGTGAATCAGTTCATAAAGGCAGCAGCACAGACACCAGTCTAGTGTCTCAGTGAAAGGTATTCAGTACACTTAATTAAATGAATGTAGGGCTGCAACAAAGGATTATTGTCACTATCAGTTGATCTGTCGATCATTTTATTGAGTAATAAATTAGTTGTTTGGTCTGTAAAATGTCAGAAAGTAGTGAAAAATGTTGATCAATGTTTCCCAAAGCCCAAGATGGTGTCCTCAAATGTCTTGATTTGTCCACAACTCAAAGATAATCAGTTTAATGTCACAGAGGAGTAAAGAAACCAGAAAATATTCACATTTAAGAAGCTGCAATCAGCAAATTTTGACTTTTTCTTATAAAATGCCTCAAACTGATTCATCAATTTTCAAAATTGTTGGCAATTAATTTAACAGTTAACAACTAATCAATTAATTGTTGCAGCTCTAAATGAATCAAAGTCTGATACATCATGGCAGTCACAGACC
This sequence comes from Pterois miles, assembly GCA_947000775.1. NCBI lineage: Eukaryota > Metazoa > Chordata > Actinopteri > Perciformes > Scorpaenidae > Pterois > Pterois miles. The sequence continues at coordinate 15,389,523 of CAMQGK010000028.1, forward strand.
ATTATGTGTATTTATTTAACGCTTTTAACAAGTAATTTTTGTTTTCTGAGTTATATTAGCTAAACTATTTACATTTGGACAGTTTTCTTATTCAGAATAAACTTCATAAAATATTTAATGACTAATCAATGAAATTATTTGTCTGACTTGCAGCAAATGTAGGGTAAGGTAAGGTATGATTTTACAACTAAAACACCAAGTAGAACTGCAACGATTAATTGGATTGGTGCCAACTGTTAAATTCATTGGCAACTATTTTGATAATCATTTGATTTGAGAAATCAAATTAAATTTACTCCTCTGTGACAATCAACTGAATAGCTTTGAATTGTGGAGTTGTCATCTTGGGTTTTGGGAAACACTGATCGACATTTTTTAACATTTTCTGAAATTTTATAGACCAAACACCTAATCGATAACTTAAAAAATAATCGTCTGATTACTCAACAATGAAAATAAGTTAGTTGCAGCCTTAACTCAAAGTAGACAGAAATACAGTATATTAATATTAAATAATACAATTCAGTAGACGAAAACAAATCATTTACTTTTTATGTCTAACCCTGTCATTCAGATTGCTCCAAGATGAACAATACAACGTTGTCAACTAAGGGTTCAGAAGTGTTTACACAAGTCTTACAAGCAATTATTTGCCCTTCTAGAGAAGCCTCCACTTAACCACTCAATGACCATTCACACTAACCTCTACTGTTTGTCTAGGTCAAGAAAAACAGACATATATGACAGCTTTGCAGGAATTACACCACCAATTAAACAGGATAAGTTGTGTTTGCAGGAGATGTTCAACTGTTTCCTAATACAAACAGAGTGCCTGCCAGTTGCCTAGCTTCAGGACACGGCCCTTGTGTGTTCCTACCAGGTAGGCAATTCACTTATCTGGCCATTGTTCTCTGTTCATCCCCGTTGAATCACATGGCTTTGCCATGAGATTTGCCCAGCTTTAGGTAAAACCTCCACCAAATATAAGCACAGACCTCACAGGGTTTCCCAAAATAAAACCATGCAGAATGTTTAGTGAACCAAAATGTCAATAATAGTAGAAATAGTTTGAGTCCACACCATTCATAACTCCATAACTTTGTGGTAAGCACTAATGGACTGTGAACAATGTTTTATATTTGTATAATTGTAAGGAAAAGCAGACTATGTGTGGATTCATTATGCACCCAGAGTGTGTGCTGGACACATGTCTGTATGGCTGCAATTGAGACGGTGTCTGCGTGGTAGTGAAGTTTGAGTGTTTTCTGAGGGTCTGACAGGAGGATCACATATGGAGCAACAGCCAGACTGCAGCTGTGGGGTATTTCCACTGTCCATAAGCACCTACCTATTAATGGGCTTAAAAAAACTCATAATAACTCAAACCTGCCAAACTGTTACAGCACGACTCGTACATGCAATAGTTTCTTATCAAACCAAAGGCAAGCAGATATTCTACATTACAGTGCCTGTTTCCTTGAATAGTAAATTCTTAATTTGTAATATACTCCTGAACCAACACCCACGTTTACATTTCTTAGAAAATACACAAAAAATAAAGGTCGAAAATAAAGCGATGTCCATTTATGAAATGAACCGTAGGTGTCACATTTGATGCATCTTCACAGTTAATCGGCCCTGATGTTCTTGAAGGAGTCAAGCAGCGGATTACAGTAATTGAAAGTCCATACTGCGACAGAAATAACTGTTCTCACACAGGGGCTAGACCCACTGGTGCCTATTGCTGTCTGTTGGCGAGAACTAAATATATTTTCTGCATTCTGAATGGCATTCCACTCTAACGCATACGTGCCAGTAGTTAACAGTGTATGAGAATAAATAGCTTTCTCAGCCAAGCCTTGAGACATGTCAAAGATGGGTCCATATGCGATTTGTTTGTTTGCAGAAATATATATTAAATTTGGGAGCACATGTAAAAATGTATTCATGTCAGTATCATTTTTATCAGATTATGTCAGATAAACTTGTGCTTATATATATTGACAGAGTAATAACACTTCTGGCTGAGCAGCAGGGCCTAATTTCTAAGGATCTTAACAGTGAGCCAGAATTATGTCACTCTGACCACCTGTTCCTCTGAAAAAAAAAAAAACGTCACTGGCCTTAAGTAGTTCCGGCACGCATCCAAAATGTGAACTTCTGAACCGGAGTACTTATTTTCTCATTTGTGTAGAAGCAGGAGGTGGCAGCGTATAGCAACAGCCACTCTAATTTCGTGGTGGTGGTTGAGGAAGGGTTGACATAAGGGATGTGCTGTTCTGTGCCTGTCACTCAACCTGCCTCTGATTGGCAAACCCAAGACTGAGGGTGATGCTGTTTCATGTCACCTAGAGGCTAATGAGAGATTAAACATCAGTAGCAGAAATGTCAAATATTGTTTCAGTAGTCTAGCAAGGAGTTCACACTTGCATATGTGGAAATAACTTACAGAACATTTCCTTATTGGGTGAATAAGGGTCATAATTATTATATTTGTCTGATACAAAGCATCTAAGAACAAAACAGGAATGAAACCTTCTAACAAATGCTCAGTTACATGATCTATCAAAAATAGAAAAGGCAATCATCTCAGTAAAGTCAGGCTTCATTTATAAATAATTACTCATGAATTAACTTTGACAGAGTGTCACTGAAATAATAGCTGAGCTCAACAAAACTAATCCTTTCTCTGTCGAGGGAAAAAACAAAATGTTCTGCTGCTTACACCGTCTGTCTTCGAGGCCAAGTTGCATTGCAGGTGTAGCACCAGAATACAGTATTTCTTTTGGCGTGGAGCTCTAAAATAGTTGTGCAAGCACTGGTGGACCACACACAGCTGTTAGTGGTGTGGCGCTGCTGACATCATTGGAGTTTATGCCAATTAGCCGTTCTCCCTATTTGCAGGGTGTTTGTCATGAATGAATGACAGACACGTAAAAATAGATGGACCTGCCTTCACAGCCATGTAACAGTGCACGCTCTCTGACTCATAATAAATGAGACAATAAATGTTTAAAAGATATGAATGAGACAGACTGTCAATTTATTAAACTTATTTGTCATGAAAAAGATTTGCTTCTTTCTAGTGCTGTCAAAGTTAATGCAATATTAACGTGTTAACACAAATTCATCTTAACACCACTAATTTCTTTAACGCATTGACACAATCGAGGAGGAAAAATAGCGCTCCAAACTTGCGCAAAATTTGGGTGAGCAAAAACTGTCATGGCCATTTTCAAAGGGGTTCTTCTGCTGACCTCAAGAAAATGGGTTCAATGGGTACCCACGAGTCTCCCCTTTACAGACATGCCCACTTTCATAGTCAAGTCAGCGCACTGACACACTGACAGCTGTAGCTGTCCGTTGGGCTGTAGTTTTCCATGTTATGATTTCAGCATATATTTTTTATGTTAAATGTAGTACCCGTGAGGGTTTCTGGACAATGTTTGTCATTGTTTAGTGTTGATAATTATTTTTCAATAATAAATATACAGTATACATACATTTACATATAGCAAGCATATTTGCTCACTCCCATGATGATAAGAGCATTAAATGCTTGACAAATCTCCTTTCAAGGTACATTTTTAATGGAAAAAAAAATGTGATTAAATATCTTAATCAACAGACAGACCCTATTTTTTCAGTATAAAGTTTCTTTTAAATTCTGTCTGTCCACAAACACAACAAAGAGACAGACATATCAGGAACTACACAGGAAGAAACTGCATTTACCGCACAGGACATGTTTGTGTTAAATGAAAGAGTCTTGCTGAGGAAACCAGCCCAGCAGTGGTCCGTCATGGGGAGCAGGGCGATCACCATACTGTGGTGGCCTTGATGAAACCAGCTCACACTGAGGCCTACGTGCTGACAGTGGGGATAACGGTGGTCAGAGTTATTGCAGGGGTCCTGACACTCAGTCCAGTGGCTGACCTGTACAAGAGGCTGATAAGCCACAGACACACAGAGTGCCAGTAAACTACAGCAAAACCCAAAGTAATGTTTCAATCTGTGGGTGACACAAAAGAGACGAGCAGGCAGGCAGAGGAGGGCATTGTTTTTCTTCACTGTTACACACAGTACAAAACAATGATAAAAGTATTATCTAATAAATGGCAATAAAATATGTTTAGTATTGAGAGGATCTTGCTGTGTATAAAATATTTAATAAAAAGATGATAATCTAACATGTCTAATTACCATGCTCTAATTTCCAAGAAAATCATCAACTTTAATTTTAAGATAAGAGACAAATCTCTCTAAAATGTTAAATATGACATTAGGTCCAATGAAGGATTATAATGCACCTACTGTATGACTGTATGACGTTGTGTGTATGACGGCTGGTGCTGTGTGTCCTGCTCTAGTAAAGAGAAGTAGCCACATGCCCTGCTCCATTTGCTCCATGTGTTAAGGTGTCTATCATGTGCGAAACAAGCTATTTTTCTTCAGCCGTGCCTTTTTGACTCTGATGACATAATGCTGGAGAGAGTGGGCGCTGGGGAAAACGTTCCCCACTCTTACTTTAATACACCTATTTAAGAACAGCAGCCTTTCACACCGAGTTCAGCAGGAAGAAGTAGTAAAATGAAATGGCCAAGACCTACACTATTTCATAATTAATAGGTAGCAGCGAGAGGAGAACGCTCCATGCTGACGTAAAAAGATCAACAACGTATAACAGTGATCATTCATTCTCTAGAAAATTACGGATGAAAAACCCAGCGCCATATGTTATTCCTTTCACAGGAACAAAATCATAACAAATTTGAAATACGCGTCGAGCTTTTTATAATCTTTGATTGCTTTGCTTTATTTGGAAGTCCTACAGAGCTGCTACTCTGCTTGCCTATACGATCGAATTTGTTACTCAGGTGGTCCCAAGCTCATACCAGGTCACCACCTGTGAGCAGTACTGTAAATTACTTGGTGGGCCTAATTGCCCATGTCCGCTGTATTACTATAAACCACTAGCGCTGTGCTAACTCTATTGTCAGGTACTTAATCAAGGCCACCAGATTTATTTCCCTGCACTAACTCTGGGGACAACCACAAGCAGAGGCCTGAGTAATCGGATCTTTTTTTGCATCTAAAATTAACCACCTATTCTTAGTGAGAGCTGGGGTTTGGAAATGATAACAATAATGATATCAACCAATACCATATGAGGACTTGCCTTTCATAGTGGGAGTTGCATAATGCATAATAGACCCAGATGTTGCTCGGACTGACCTTACCTGGGGGGGTACCTTGCCATTATGCCAATCAAAGACTGTAACACTTGATCAGTCGCAGGCCTTAAGCAGACTGGAGAAACTCAATTATTCAGTCTCTTACCTCACACATGCACCGCAGTAGCAACAGGCGTAAAGGTTAGCTCAATCCCTCCTGCACTGACCTAACGCAGGAAATGACAATGGAGAGAAATTAATAACCAGAGTTATAAACAATTACAATACAACAATTTCAGCATTTTTCTCACATGACAAATTACATCAGAGGGATGACATGGAGACTGGTTGATAAAATTAATTCCTTAGAAAGGCATATTTTTTGGCAGGAAGTTGGAAAAGATGCTTACTAAATATAATAAAAACATCAAAACAACTTCAACAGGTTAGTATAGCTAGAATCTGTTAAGAAATAACCCTTTAGAGCATGGATGTGCTTTCAAAATGATACATTTAACATGCAATAAATTGAATTTTATTATGTTTTCCATTTAATTTCCTTCATTAAGAGACTGCATATAGTACTTAGTAATACAACTCCTTTTTGTCCATGCGATAGGCGAAGCAGTGCGCAGCGAGAGGAGAGCGAGCACTGAGCATTGAGAAGGAATGTGGTCTGTGTAAGGATGTCAGAAGCATAATGGCCAGCTGAGTCATAGGTTATAAAAAGCTGTCATTAGGGATTTCTGTCCTCAGCAGCTCATCACACAGGACCTGTGAATTATTTATTACGCTGGAAACTCAAGCGGCCCGTTACTCAAGACCGCCTGGTTTCCTGCACTTCCCTTTCCTCAGGCTTGTTTAATAAAAGCATAGCATTTAGTTGTTGTAATCAAAGTCTTATAGGAATTCATTTTATTAATGTAACTACTGTCTTTTATATTGGATATAACAAATTATACCCCAACAGTGCATGCACCTCATGAGGGCTTTAATACAATGAATGTGTACAATCAGAGTGTTTGTATTATTAGGATGGGCCTTGTATTTACTTTGCCCGCAGTCCAAATGACCATGTAATTAGCACTAAGAGAGACATTTTTACTATAAGGCTGAATTCATTTAAAGATTGGCCAAAGAGCCGAGCCTAATAGCAACAATTTGGAAACTCTTTTTAACTTGCATGATGAACAACATAGGTCACACTTTATGTCCTAATATGTCCTAAAAATACAAGATATCCCGTAAATCAGTTTCACTTCATTTTTTTCCCCTCAGTTTTTTGATGGCAAAGTCGATGCAAATCAGCTCAGGCATTTTCCTCACTTTGTTTTGTTCTCAGTATATGAAAATGGTTAAAAATCCCATGGGTCAGTGAAAATGATCCCTCCACTCCAGTCGCCTGCTCTAAGTCAGCCAAAACATTCCAGACATCAAAAGGCAGCATTGCCTACCAGGGCCATTTCAGTGTCCCAACCTCCACGGCCCAGGAGGACTTGGTTATTTGGATAAATTAATTTCTGGAGTCTGCCTGAGTTGCAAAAACAACCTCCTGCCTGACAGCAAATTAGTCTAACTGAAAAACCTAGAAAATGCATAAGGTTAAAGAAAACACCCCCTTTTTTTAAATGCAAAATTGATTTTCTGCTTACTGACTGCTCTGCTTTGTTTATGTCTTTATATATCTTTGGACATTTTAATAAAAGCATAAAAATATTGTTGAACACATCTGTAAACCTATCTGCAGGCAGGTGAAAAGCTTCAATAGGCAACATCAGCACGCAGGCTGTAAAACACACATGCTGTGTACCGTACACAGCTGACAGGCGGTACACTATAAAACAGGCCCATGTAAAAGTTTAACAACTGTCAGTGGTATTGAAAAATAATATAAAATTGAAATCTCTTCAAGAGTCAAACATTCATAAAAGAGCAAAAAAAAAAAAAAAAAAAACCTGAGAGCATTGGCTGTGAAAATGGGGGAGGAAAATGGTAACGGAGGGAAAATTATGCAAACAGATGAAGACAATCCAGAATTAATGGTCCGCAACATTTTCAGGCACTCAAAGAGCTGTCCAAGGACACCATAGGGGAGACTGCATGGCCCCAGTAATTGGAGGAGCATGTAACTTCAAAAGTAAGGAGAACAGACTGGAGAACTCGCCTCTGAAGTCAAGTCTTAAAGAAAACGTGAAGCACATGTACAGTACATAGGGAATCTGGTACATGTGTGAATAAAACTTGTTCTGCTCGTTGCTGCAGACATGATACATTGCAGTATCCCTGCTGTGCTACCACACTTTTTAAAACCAAATGAATTTCTAAACTTGAATCATTTGGTCACAGCTACTCCACCTCAGGTCAGTGTCTGAAAATACATAATGCAGCAAAAAGAAACTGGGTCAAAACAAAACAAGATATTCTACAGCGTCAATAAAGATGTCAATAAAACATATCATTCAGAGGATGTGAGATCATCCTAAGGAAAGAAAAAGCTTTAAAATGTGATTTACTTGTCTTATGAGACCATAAACTGAATATCTTGGTGTGTTGGTTAAAACAAGCACTGCGAAGACGCAACCTTGGGCTTGTGATGGGCATTTTTCACCATTTTTTAAAACAAATAAATCAGTTAGCTTAGCCCTAGATAAATCAACAATGAAGGTTGTAGCCATAATTAGCAGAACTATTTTATGAAAATACAGGTAGTAATATTGAGTGGGGACGACTAACTTTGTAGATATTTCTGTTCCTTGATCTTACATGTTGCATGTCTGTATGATATAGACATCTCATCATGATTGACAGCTGTGATTGACAGCTACTCCGAGTGAAGAAGTTACACAGCTGGAAGCTCAGAAATTGTTCAAGAGACACAATGTTACTTTCACTTTCTTTAACTGTGCAACAGAACATGTGTCAGTTTGATCCTAAATGTAATTATAGAGATATTATGTCTAGTTGATGTGTGTTTCTAGCGGCGCAGACTCTGGTTCCAAATGGCGTCAAATACTCAAGATGGCAGCTCCCATCTCTGGGATATTTTAGCTTCACTTTTTTACAGTGGGAGGAAGTAGAGACGTGTCGTCTATCTAACAAGAGGTGAAGTCCCTCCCCTTCTGGTGGCCCCATGGGGCCTCATTTCAGAAAAAATATGTAAGGAAGTCAAACGAATATTTTCCCATTCGAAATGCACCATGAATCACACATATGATGTTTATTAACTTAAAAGATGATTTTGCAAGTCAAGAAAGTGACAGTTTGTCATAGTATCATTTAGTTTTGTGCGAAACCGCTCAATGAACTTGTTGCGCACAATATACCTCACCAACCCTAGTTAGCTAGCTAACGTAGCTATATGACCACGCACAAATGTAATGTTATCTTTAATCCAGCAACTCCTGGTCTTCTTATCAGGTAGGGAGCAAAAGAAACAAGCAAGATCCGTTGCTCGAGTGAGTACATCCCAGTATGACAGACACAGGCCACGTAGCTTCAGCGAGACAGATGTCACCTACGTGACTTTTGGATGTGTAGTCTTTTTAATTATGTATTTTCACAGTCTGATACGATCAAAACAACCGGCGACTTTCTTGACTTGCAAAATTAGGTTTTAAATTGACAAACAACATATGTCTACGGTCCGTACACTTAAAGGTAAATATAATAAACAATGTGGGTTATGTATCATTAAAAGCCGTCTGATTACTAAGAGTCTGTAAACCTGGCATATGAGCAATATTTGAGATTACACATTACACATTAAAATGATGGAGACCAACAACTATTCTACCATTGTGATTACAACGCCACATGGTTTGTGCAACTGTGGACCAGTGCGTTTCCAGCTTGACCTCAAGTCAGAAGTGAGCCAGTGACCTCATCATAACATTTAACCAGGTGCATAAATATGGCAGCTTCTTGATCTGACATTTAGACACCGAAGGACTACTGATATTTGACAACTTGGTTCTGTGAGACAAAGAAAAACATCCAATCAGGGAACCACCATCTTTAATGCTTGGTAGTACCGCTGCACTGGTAGAAGGCCTGCGTCTGCACCCTAGACTGTAATCATGATGGCATAACTTTGACATAACCTACACTTCTGTCTTGATGATGTGCTTCGGCTATATATCATGAAAATGAGTCCAAGTCAGAGGAAAATGAAGACAAACTGTATCATATTGGAATGGGAAAAGCAGAGGGGAACACAATCTTTCCAAGGTCCTTTGGTCTGAGGGAAGAACACCATGCATGCTCCAGTCAATCCAACATACACTAACTGAGGAGAAAATGACCATTTTTAACCTGCTATCCATCACTGTCAAGTGTGGTGTACAGTAAAAAGAGGAAATAATTAGACAGAAAAATGACTGCAGCCTGGGGCAGAATGAATGAGAGTAAAACCTAGGTACAACTGCTGTTAACTTAAGGCAAATGATATTTTGATAAATGTCCTGTATGCAACTTTAACTACCTGCCTCGCCCTATATTTCTGGCAGTGAAAGCATGTTAGTCTTACAGTATACTGTATAATATCAAGGGAAAATGTCAGACAACACATGTTACAAAATATTGCACAATACCAGTGCCCTCAAAAGTCTGAACAGTTTGTTTTAATGGAACAGCAACTTAAATGTGCAGTAACTGGTAATTATTGGAAGCTAGGCTAACGCACAAAATGCACCAAAAAGCATATGAATCTAACGCTTTACAAGAGGGGTAAACACTCAATTTCAAAGCAGCCTTTACAAACTAAATTACAGTGCATATATATATATATATATATATAAATTTATATATAAACTAACTAAGATATATAAATTGATTTACAGTTGTTCGTCCTATGAAAGCCTTAATTTTCCCAGCTCTAACTCATCACTGCGGAGTGATCTCTGTGCCACTGCTAGCTAACACCACAGCTATGATTCATGGAGCTAGCTAGCTGTCAATAACTGCTGCTGTCGCCGCCCACACTGGACACGGCTCAATACCACGCTGTCAGTTCACCACACGAGACAAACTAATTGACGAGAATTGTTGACTGAGAAGAAACAGATAACAGAAAAGCACACAAACACGCAAAACACAGTCGCGTCACTGCAACCCACCTCCACTTATCACCGCTGTCACCACATGCAACAAGTCTCTCCGTCCATATTCAGAAACTTTACGAGCCGTCACTCAGCGACTGCTTCTTCCTCTGCTGGCTGGAGAAATGTGTCCGTGACAAGCACAAACGAGAGGGAGGCTAAAGCCCGCATTTAAAAAAAAAAATGATTATAAATGTCCGACATAAGCTAAAAAGTTTTTTAACGGCTGCGGAGTCGGAAGGTTACAGTGAATTGACAACAAGATAGATCCGCATGCGTCAGTCCGTGCGCGCGGGCTGCCCACTGGTATCAAATGTAACATCCAGGCACGAGGACAACTTCCACACACACACACACACACACACACACACACACACACACTATAATATTACAGGTCACTTGATTTTACCTGTCAATAACGTATAATTTGATGTTATAATTTGATATTTTTAATAATATTTTTGATATTTTTAAACCCAACTAATATAGTTATAAAGCTTAAAAAATATAAATAAAACTTTAATTGTGTACATTATTTTGTCATTAAAATCCCACTTGCAGGTAATTGATGGTGCTAAAATAGTTTTAAATAGCGTTTGCTGTTAAACCATATTATGTATACAGTGCATTTCTCTCTGGATATGAACTAGAGCGCCACCTATAGGTCCCCATATAACCACAAAGAATGGTGAATGGTTTCCAGTGTGGATGAGAGCTTCTTATTGAGTATTTACTATAAATATCACATTTAATACTTTAATTCTGCTTTGCTCCTTTATTAACAAACGCATGACCAAACACGCTGCCTTGTTAAAGCACTAATGCATGTTGTCCCCATTGTTGCTCAATGTTATTATGTGTTACGTTAATGCTGCAATTTGACTCTGTCTTGGCTAGGTCTCATTTGTAAAAGAGGTTTTCAATCTCAATGTGATTTCCTTGTTAAATAAAGCTTGTATATTCTTGAGAAAACTGTGCTTGAAAATGATCAAAATTAAACAGTCTGCAAGGGGAAAATGCAATATTTGATTGAGCTGCTCACAATGAGTAAACATGCAACCTGTGATGAGGCATCAAAAAAGTAATATTGCTTCATATCACAGGCAAAGAAAAGGTTGGGACCCTCTGTTTTAATTATTGTATAAATTGGCAATTAGACTAGGGATTTCTGGCACAATTTTATCTACTTCTTTGGAGCACACAACAGGAATAGTCACCATATAGTAAAGCTATAACAGTCATTCTACTCCTTTGATAATATCAACTCATTGGACTACATGATTGGATGGACAGCCCTTAACAGCCTTCAGCAATACATCACAAGACAATCCTGATGATTTGTTGCATCAATTGACTGTTCACATAATCTCATTTGGGCTGGAAAATGCACTCACCCAAAGGTTCCTTCATTTCAACACAGCTGCCCACACACCTTACGATAAAGGGGTTCGAGTGGATGGGAAGTGCCACATATCCTTGAGAGCATTTTTTAATTTCTTGGTGCTCCATCTGTTGAAATGATAAAGTGCAGCCATAATGGAGTGCAACAAGATTAAATTAATCAGGTTTGTCCATTACACCGCCGCAGGCCCTTCACAGATGATTGCAATTTTCTCTGTCAGGCCCATTATTGTAAGATCTGCTTAGTGGCTTGATGCAATTAAAATGGACTTAATGTAAATTTAACAATACAAATAACACTTCTGTCTGTGTATGTTTAAGAGGGGCGAGGCTGGAGGGTCCTGAAGTGCAACGGTAAACACCCACTGTAACCATTTTTAACTTCAAACAAACCAGGGTGCTATTTGATTAGTTTGGACGCTGTGATCAATAACTATGTTTCATGTTTTCATGTTCTCTGTGATGTCAAAGGATCCGGTTGCACAGACCACCCTTGTCTGGACGTCGGCAGTGAGGAACACAACACCTTCCACAAGCGTATCATGATGCCCATAGATCATTTGAACCTGGAGAGGGGGGGAAGTTTAATGGAGTCGCTCTGATGAAAGCACATAAAGTGCACGCCTTTACTCTTGTGTATGAATCTCATGGTTCAGTACAGTAGGTGAGGCAGACTTGAGAGATTTTTTATTAATTTTTTTCCCGCAGCTGATCTAATATTTTCCTGATTGGTTGCTTCCTCCTGCTGGATCAGGTCACTGCCAGGGGACAAAGCCTACAGGATGTGTGCTTAACAGGAGGAGATCTCAGCCTAGCGCCACAAAGCTCCCACCGCCACTTAAACACGGGAACGGCGGAACTGTCACGCCAAAAACGTCAGATGCTTTTTATTCTCAGCACCTCTATAAGTTTTGATTTATGCCATACAGTAAAACATAACAATGCATGAAGACACTCCTACACATTTGAGGACCAGGTTTTTGGTGGTACCTCTGCCGTGAAGCATATTTTTCATATATAGACCCTCAGAGCCACATCTGTTTTAAGTGATTTTACTGGGTTTGAGGCGGCTGAGCTTTAGGTTATTGTGGCTAAATGAAGAATTACCATAACCAATCAGACAATGCACTTTATTACATTATATGCTGCATTTCATTTCGGGGTCAGGTGTTTTGCATTAGCTTCCTATCACATTACAAGCAAAGTGGAATAAGCCACACCTGGAGAAAAGCACATATTTTCTTTGATACATAAAAGGAAGGAGGCAATGTTTTTATTCATTTTTTTCTTTTCTTTTCTCATCACACACAATGAGATTTATAATACCTGGTGTGCCGCTCCAGGTAACCTGAGGAGGTATGCACCAGTGTGTTTGTTGGAGGCACCTTTCACACGAGGTGCATTCCAGTGGTCATGGCAGGCCAACAACAAGCCAATCAATCACTGTACACCAGTAATTTAGTAGGTGTCACACTATCTCTTTTGTTAGCCACAGGACGGCAATGGGAGTCAGAGAGGGAAGCGAGACAACGAAATGCTTTTCAACCAGCTGAGGACACGTAAAAAAAGCAATATGAGTTCCCTCCCCAAAATCACATTATGCAACATTTTATGTGGTTTATATGAATCACTGAGCAACAATCACGCACAATTTAAGACAGTAATGCGTTTTATTATTATGCAGTAAAACTAAAAACAGGAATTTGATATATGTTTCATATGATTACAATATGATGTTTTATTGACCCCTGTAGTGAAGCATTATTTAAGTTTGTGCCCCACAAACACATCAGCAGGGTGCAAGCATGTTTTACTCATGGCTTAAAATTTCTGTTTTGAATTTTAGTGGGTTCTTTTGTGTACATTCAGATCACAGAATGTTCCTTCAAAGGACAAGTTTTTCAACCATTAGACAATCCTGGAAAAGATTCCTCACAAGCCCTGCAGACTCTTCTCATGCACCGTTCCTATGCAACGTAATGCACAGGAACCTGTATATATCCTACAAAATCAAGTTGTATATAAGCCACATAATTTTTTAACCAGAAAGTTTAAAGAGTGACAAACGCCACATGGGGAGGAGGTCAGGGTGGATGGGTGGGACAAAACACAGAAATATTTGTCATATAACTAAAGTTACTCAGCTTCTGGAGTTATTTTAACTCAAAACACAATTTTTCCTTTACCCAAATAAGTAGCTCTGTTGCCTAATCCTAACCAATTATTTTTTTTCCTAAACCAAACTAGGTAGTTTTGTTGTCTAAACCTAACCAAGTTGTTTTTTCCTAAACCAAACTTGGTAGTTTTGTTGCCTAAACCTAACCACGTTTGTCTTTTCCTAAACCTATGTAAGAAGTTTTGTTGCCTAAAGCTAACAAAATATTGTAGTTTTATTGCCTAAACCTAAGAAGCTTTGTTCCCTAACCTAACTAATGCATTTTGTTGCCTATAGTTAACTAAAGTGTTTTGCTGCCTAAACCTAAGTAGTGTTGTTGCCTAACGTAGATAAGTAGCTTTTTGCCTAAACCTACTAAACAGTTTTGCCTAAGCCCAAATAAGTAGTTTTGTTGTCTAAACCTAACTAAGTAGTTTTCTTGCCTAACCTAGCTAAGTCATTTTGTTGCCTAAACCTAAACAAGTAGTTTTGTTGCCTAAACCTAACTAAACAGTTTTGTTGACTGAACCTTACCAAGTAGTTTTGTTACCTAAAGCTAACTAAGTACTTTTGTTGACCTGAACCTAATCAAGTTTTTTTTTTTCCTGTGAAGATGGAAGTTTATTTTGAAAAGGCCGGAACAGAAGGTGACATGCGGTGTGTGGACATTTGTAGGAAAACACACAAACAATGAGAAGAACTTTTCATAAGTTATCATATGATCCATTGTATGAGAATATTTTGAGCCCTGAAAGAATTATTTATGATCCAGATATAAGTTGCTTATTAAATTACACATTAGTTAATTACAGCATTAACTGACTTGGTGCCGTACAATACAACCCAGTGTGTCCTTTAGTAATTAATTATCATCTGTTGGCATTTATGTATATGTTTTTACTTGCTAGACATCTGTCCAAGTATACAAATACAATAACAACCAAAACGCTTTGATTCATTGCTCTGGTGGTGTATGGCCTCGAGGTGATGGCTGTCCAGTTGCCAAATCAAATACCCCAGCAGGTATGTGAAACCCTGAATAATGCGGTTCAATCTGTCCTCTATCAGCGGTTATATTGGAAAGGAAGTACGGCCAGTGTTTGAGAGTAAAATAATGAGCCGCCCATTCCAAAAAATGTTTAATACAAACATACAACCACCACCGGCATCAAATGCCAAAATATCCCACAAAAAAGCCCCGGTCCTGTGGGATAGCATAAAGTATGGGAAATTTGTAGTTCTCCAAAACTGCTCAGAACAATTACTCAGTATGTGTGGATTCTTTTTAATATGTCATGAAGAAAACTGGCACCAAATGCAAGACCTCTTCTTTGCCTTTTACTCAGTCATGATGGTTTAGGGGATGCACTTTTTAAAGTATAACAGGCATCGTATAAACTTTGCCAGAGTTGGCAGTGGGTTTTTTATCGCAAAGATAAAACCAAGGCAGGGAGATATGTTACATTTTTAAATTATCACCATACCAGAATGCTTTTGGCTCATAATAGAAAATCCCTTTTGGAGGAAATAATGTGTGTGAAGGTTAAAAATGTCATAAGGAATACTAGAGAGGGGTTACCATATTGGCTGTTCTGGGATATAATGTGATTGCTGTGATTCCACTCACTCACTGACACCATTTTCTGCCAGGTTTGCCTTACATATCTGTGGTTTTATATAATAATGCAATAACTGGTAGATGTTCAGGCCAAGAGTACTTACATTATACACATAAAAAATAGTGCTGGCAGCAGATAGGTATTTGCTTTAAAAGCATTTATGTGTGCATCGTCACTTACAGGTACTATCGTGGCATTTTCTACTAGAAGGTTGTATTTCGTTATGATGTAATAATTTCCTTTTTAGGAGGAAAAAAGACATCGCATTTGTAAAGCATCCACCCTGCTGTGTTATAATGAAGATAAAGTGCCATAAAACAAGCCACAGCCCATATTGTGGACTTAATCATAACACATATACCTTCGCCAGGACTTGAAGGTATTGAAAACATCTCCATCCTAAAGTGGGGAACATGCATTGAATGAAAATGTGTTTGCCTCATAGCAATAGGTCAGCAATAGGTGTGGTTGCGTCCGCAGACGGATAGTGATCATGTGGATTAAACTGCATTTAGCCACACTTGTCTCATGGGATTTTCCTTGGCTACATGCGAGCAGACACTGAGCCAAAGCCCCGGCTCAGTATTTTGACAGCAGAGCCAGAAAAAACAAAAGTGTTTTTGCTTTTCCGTTGAAAAAAAAAAAAAAAAAAAGGCGAGGGAGAAAAGAAATGAAGATGTAGTGGAGAGAAACGGTAGTCCCTCAGCCACTGCCTTACTCAATCCATATGCGAGGCTTAGAGGCAGGAAATACCCACAATTCAGCGTAATCAGCGGTAGAGGCCGCCTACCCCATTGGAACGGACCTGGTGGAACTGATTGGGCACCATTAGGGCAAGAGAAAGCTAAATATGCAGCACTCAAAATGTTACATTTTCATACGGCGAGAGACCCAATCAAAGTAATGGAAGGGAACAAGTTCTATCTCCCATGAAAATGTAAGTAGAAATGGATTTGTGAAGGTTTTTCTATATGATTTTTAGGTTCACCTCTAATCTAAAGCTGCTGTCAGTTACATGTGAGTGTCATCAACACAAGCTCGCCTTAGTTCAGAACGACACATGTCCAAGTTACAAGCGTTTGATCCCTGCAAGAGGATGTTATGTAAAAATCCCTCGGTGCTGCGTATTCTCAGTCCACTTTGAATCGCAAAAGAACATCTTGTATTTTGTTCGGTTGCATTGCTAATTCACAAACTGACTCTTTTCTGTGGTATCAACATCCAACCACAAGTGAGACTTCAACAGCGCAAATGACAATGTGCCTCCTGAAGAAGGCAGCAGTTGTTTGACAGGCCGGTGGGTTTGTTTCATGACGAGAGAGAGCTGCTGGCATGTTAAACCATAATAACACTTCCCTCAAACTAGCGTGCTATAGTTGTACAGCTCTGTGTCAGAACCGGAGAGGGGTTTCCCATTTGAGGAGTCTGCATGTTTACTGATAGTCGGTTTTGGTTGGGCTCTTTTTGAGAGATAATTGGGGAGGCTGAAGGAAACAAGGGGAGCAACAGCTGATGTGGTTTGGTCAAAGGGAATGAACATCTGCCTTGGATTTAACGTGCGGCCCAATAAAGACCAATGGTGCAATATCTGCCTTTCTCTCTATCTCTGTGTTGTTATTTGTCTCTCACACTGTTTCTCCCACACACGATTCAAAAAGCATCGTCTGCTACACACCACACCGTGCAGATTACTTGCTTCTTTTTCACACTGTAAATGTAATTTGTGAGCCACCAACACCACGCACAATAACAAGCACAGTTGAATCTATACATTTTTTGAATAGGAGAGAGGGCTGCGGTAGTTAAATCCTTGATTTGTGCCTCTCGAAAACTCTCACAAGTCCCCCGTGCCCCTTCCGCCCCCGCTCTCCACCTCCCACACAATTCCCAGGTCAACAGAGCCCTCAATATGAGGCGTGTCTGGTCTACTGTGACGGCATATGGTTATCCACTCAAGGTGTCCGCAGACGCTCGTTCTTAATACATTTCCAGTAAACAATAAAGTAGGTAAGCTTATTCAATTAAAGTGGGCACAGCATTTAAAAGGTCCGCTTAAGTAAAATTAATATATATATATATATATATATATATATATATATATATATATATATATATATATATATATATATATATATATATATACTGTATATATCTCAAAGTATTATTTTGCTCATGCTGGCATTTAAAGGATATATTTCTTCAACTACTTCTACTACTTAGATCTTTTTTCTCTCTGCAATCAAAATATCTCCTTTTTTTCAGTTAAACGTCTGGCAAAAAGGAGCTGCACTGTATGCGAGCGAAGGGTAAACACACCAAATTAGACACTGATTACATCATATTTCGAATCGGAGGGGGCCAGAATGGCATCACATGAAGTTTTATGGGCACTGTCAGTTACCTTTTAAAAAACACACTCACCATGGAGATGATGTTTACTTTGAGAAAACAAGTGTACATTTTGCCTGTTAGAGGCACAATTCCTTAAGTGCTCGGCAGCTCAGCGCAGATGTTTGTAGTGTAAACAGTGAATATTAGAGTGATGTAAACCCAGAAGGTCTGCAGGCTATTACCACCTCTACTACTTTATTTATACTGCTCAAGATTAACAATAAGGATTATTTTATTCCATCACAGTGTCCTCGCCTGCAGATTTGACGACTGATTGGATGATAGACAGATGGAGTTTGTGTATTGTTGCATGGCGACAGTGTGGCAGGCATGATGGAGACATGTGCTGGGACTGATAGCATCTCTGAGAGGCAGCTCCCCTGGGTTAATGGGGGGGAGTTATTCTATTAGAGTCCCTCTTCAGCTCTACTTCTCCTCTTTCAGCTGGAGAGCAACCAACGCTCCCTGGTCTGCACACGGTACAGGCCGGCCCGGACCGTCCATCAGGAGCACCGGGAGGATTCCTAGCCAGCTGATTGGCCTGGGAGAAAAATATCTCCTCCTCCTGAGGTGAACTGTAATGAGGTACATCTGCTTAACTACACATTTGAGGTACTTCACATGAGTATTTAGATTTAATGCCACTTTCTATTCTACTCTACTACAGTTCAGATGGAAATGTTGTACTTTGTACTGCGCTGCATTTATTTGACAGTTTTAGTTACTTTACAAATTAAGATTTAACATATAAAGTGTATGACCTTATAAAATATGATGCGTTTTGGTAACACTTCATTTTACAATTACATAATTATAAACATAATTTAATAATTATATGTTAAATTAGCAAACAATGGTTAAATTAGGGCCCTAAGGTTTGAGAAGTGGCTGCTTTTCATCAGAGGCAGAAAACCAAAATTAATAGAAGTCACTTCTGATCAGACACAGATCTCACCATTGTAACTTATTGTCTACACAAATGTAACCTGGTAGCTAATGTCATGATTCAGGGAGGTTTTTTTTGGAAATTTGAGATAAGTTATTTGCTAATTATTATCTATTTATCAGCAGACATGGAAATAAAGCATAACAATTACCTTTGTTTTCTTTTCCTGGAAATGTATTAAATAAATTACCTTCTATTGGGAAATAGCAGAACAGAATTATTGAATAATGTTTATAATAAAGTAATTTGGGTGAATTTTTTGGTAAATATTGAGGTCTGTCATTTAACAGTATCTCAGAAATTTCAAATAGGTTACTTGCTAATAATCACCTAATTACATGAAGTTTGCAGACCTGTAAAATGAAGTGTTACCTGCTTTTTTATAGATTGGAAGTATATAACAATATATAGGCTAGTTACCTCAACCAGCTACAACAGTAAAATGATCCTGACACATAAATGCATTCACAATAATAAACCAATATTATAGCAATACGGTATAAAAGTGTACCAGTCACAGGAGACATTTTCTGCATTTTAAGTACTTTTACTTTTGAAACTTATCTATGCTCTCTCCAAAGCCAGCAGGCTCAGATGATAAAAACAGTACAGATATGCTTCACTTTCAGTTCAGTTCGCTGCGAAAAGTATTCTAAATATATACCTAAACAGATTAGAGATAATTGAGCCTTTCTCTGAGCTGGCTTTTTTTTTCGGTTATTCCCATCCACAGCACTGTACTGCTTTGCTCCGGTGTTGGTACTCCTTTCTGTTTCTCAATGCTGGGGATACAATGACCGTCACCTACTGTAATTAATACTCTTACTATAAATACATATCTCTTATAACTCCACCTCACTTTGCTGATAATACCTCCATGGAGTATGTTTAAATTATGGTATTACTACTTTTAATTAAGTGCGGAATCTGAATACTAAATCTAGTACGTAGTCATGTCTAGATGGCAAGTTGTAAAAACTCTTGTGAGACTTGCTGCCAGACGACCTATCCTAACCTAAACCATTCGACTCGATGCTTAACCTCAACAATGTGACCCTGCTGAGTTGAATCTATATTTTAAAACACTAATAAAGGGCATCAACACTTAATCATGCCACGTATGAAAGCAGGAGATGCATATGCATGGAAGTAATATTGAAATGAAGTACTATATTGTCTTTTCTGTCAGGTGGAACAGGCTGGGCCCTGAGTACAGCCCTATCCTCTCTTTCTGTATCAGTCTCCTGTCTGACTGCTGTCTCCGTCTCTCTCTAGGCCTCTCCACCACTTCTCTCTCACTGCTGATTCCCAGGATCGATAATTCTCGGCGGGTGCCCTTACATTTCCCTCTCGACATGTTGGGCTCATTAATCACCTCTCTGCTTCTCCGGCAGGAAGGATGCCTCAGCTAGAAAACATCTCAAGCAAGCGCAGGTCAGGTGGAAAGGTGAGGACAGCTTAACGGACTGTCCCCAATAACATGCCCTCTGCTATTGCTTCTAAAAGAGATTTTTTCCTCCTCTGGCCCTGAGTCAATGGATGAGTGAGGGAATAAATTAGGAAGCCACATTAAGCTGTCACCCAGGACTTTGAACAAGCTTTCCACATGTGATGGCGCTTCTCAGAGACCACACTGAGTAACTGGTTCAACCTGAAGCCATATTCATAAATAAGAAGCATCAAGACAAAAAAACAATGGAAGCGGCTTATTTTTACGACTGTTTTTCAGGACGTTCCACTTTCAGATGTCAACAGTTTTAGAAAATGTTTGACTTTAATGTGATTTTTGTCATTTATCTCTGCTCACATCAACCAAAGCCACTGGAGAGGCTGCACCACAGGAAACAACAAAACCACCACTGGTAGGCCTACAGTATTATAAGAGATGCACATTCAAGGAATGGCATCCTGTTGTTTAAAACTCTACCCCGCTGTTGCATAAAGGTTTTCCTCCATCACAGAACTGACAGTCATATAAAGCATTCTTATTGCACATATGTTTGATAGTGAAAGACAAAGAAAGCTTTGAAGATTTCAACTGGGCTCCTCTCCCTCCACTAGGGAAGCTGGTTATTTCCCCATGGCTTCTGAAGGCAGCACAAAGACATTGACCTGTAGTCCTCAGTAACGGCCCCTCGGTGGCCATCCTATCTTGCAATGTCCATCTTCGGCACAGTCGAGGGCTGAGGCGTTTGACATTTTTATGCCGTAACTCCGCCATATCAGCAAGGGTGCACTTGTGATACGTTACAATAACAGACGCAAGGAGAGAACCATGAAGACTTAAGGATTAAAACAATCTTATAGATCACAGTCAACAGGGGGCTGCACTACAGCTTGGTCCAAACAGTAATCACAAATTGTGCTTCAGGTTTTTTTAGGACATCAAAGGTGGTATGAGGAAGGTGACTCACCCTCAGCAGGGGAGGCTGATATATGGTGCGAGGAAGGAGACGGTATGAGGCTCGTTGAGGGCCTCATGCGGAAACCTCTTGGACAAACTCTCGCCGCACCACATTTGGCCTTGTGACCCATGATCCTGACAGCATTTGGTCAGTATTATTGCTTTTCTTAACAGAAGATGCTCGGAGGCCATCATCAGGGTTAAACTGTAAGCATGAGGGGTAGAAAACGTTAGCCCAGGATTGCTTTCTTCTTTCAGTCTGCCACTGTTTTAACCACATATGTTCAATGGGCCATGAACCCCTTCTTGGGTCTCAAATCAACTTCTCTGCTCTTTTGTTTCTTTAGGAGATGAATAGTGGCGGAGCGGAGCCAAAAAAACACAAATAGTTCAGAGACTGATGGGGCTTTTGCACCAATAATTTATGATTTGGAGTCAGAGGTATTTCCAGGAGAAGCCAAAGTTTTTCCTACCAGACTATAATTGTGCTGATTTACACCAATGGCTGCAAAAACATTTAATTCCACCTCCTCCCTTCAGCACTAAACTTTGTCCTTCAGTGCAGCACAGGCAGACCATTGTGTCTCTGCATTACGATAAAGAATACACAGATAAGTGGTAGACTCGTACCAGACAATGGTGTTTCTATTGCAAGTGTGGGTAATCGTCTTGTGCAGAGAGGCACTGTGTTTTGGCAAATTGCGCCAGATTCATCAGGCTATAGGCATCCCCTTTCCTGCTCCCTCCTCAGGTTTCCTACGCCCCATCACAGCGTGGGGGCCTTATAGTGCTGCCCGGCTCTCAATAGGCAGGGCCGACGCTAAGATTTCAGATGCTGGCCAACCTCTCAGAGGGAACAGGTGTCCCCTCTGTCTGCCTGTGGTCGGGGTCCCGCGGTGGAAGCATGGGAAAGGGCAGCCACCGCAGAGGTTCTACCCCAGCGGACAGGTAACAGTGCGCCTTTCAACTCGGCCTGAATTCAGCTAAATTGGTATCCTTTTAGGAACCACGGGAAGCGGTCGGAGCTAGAAAATAAAGAGCGGAAATTCGCCCGGTGATTCCCAGTTGGCTTGAGGAGTATGGCGCTCTCACAATGGGAAAGGAGAGAAAGTATTTTGATGTGTAAATGAGATAAGAAAAAAGGAGCTTTGGCCAGGACTGATTTAATAGAACGGACCTGACTTTACTAATCATGTATTCAGTACTGATTTGTGAATTTACACTTGATGAACTGCAATACAGATGCAATTTCAGTGTATAATCATTTCATTGAGTGTCATTTCCCTCAGGACAAATTTCTTTTTTTTTTTTAGACTGACATGAGACAAGAGGGATTTTGGGGCCTGGTGGTGAGCAGGTCATTCATGAAGTGAGATCAAAAGAGCAGCAGTGTCAGCCCTGAAGCAAGCAGCTCATCAGGGTGACCTGTGATCAATGGTGCAGGTGTGGAGAAGAGCACCGGGGCAGGTAAATATCTCAAAGGCTAACAGCTTTGGGAACAAATTTGTATGAACTTTGAAGATTGGGAATATTATAAATCTAAACGTTCAACTACAGAGAGTTTAAGTCTGTAAAACACTTATTTATGTCTAAGTAATTAATATCTTCAGTGCTGCACCAGTTATTAATGTTAACTCTCACTGACAACACCCTCATTCATAAATGTAGCCCAACATAAACAAACCATCAACATAGCCTCAAGGAAGCTCAGGGGTTACAGAACAAAGACATTTGCAAATGTCATTTTGTGACCTCCACACTCCAAGTTCTGCAGAGTGATAATATATCGATGGGAACGCCATTAAAAACAGTTTCCAGCTCCTCCTGGATTCATTTGCGCTGACCCAGAATGCAGTATTTTCTTAACACAAGCAGCAGGCCGCTTTGATGTTATCTCCCTATCCAAACAGCGCAGGGCCGGCTGCCCCTGCTGCCCCGCCCGTGGCCGTGGAGGACGGTGTCGATTAATCACATTGAAGCCCGCGAGAGCGCGCTCATAAATCGCCTGGCCGCTCCTTAAACAGGAGAGTCCCAGGGGCCCATGCAGCGCCGCCATTTATCAACACGCTGCCCTCCGGATGACGAATAAATAAAACTCTGAATATGGAGCGGTGTCCTGGGATGGTGAGAATATCCACTGGTGTAGTGATAACCAACGAAGCGGATACACTGCGACCTCCAAGCAGCCTTCAGTTTATTTTGTTAATTTATTGAATATTTTCTTTTAATCCTTCCTTTAAAATATCTCACATCTGTTTGGTACTATAACACTTCCTACTTTTATGTGGACTATATAGTAAATGTTAGGGCTGGCACAATATCAGATTTTCTGCACAATTATTGTGGCCAAAATAATTCACAACAATATTATCGTGATATCAATAGAAATTCTGAAAATGAATAAATAATGCGTTAACTTTTTGTTTTGCATTTTGTCTCATTTTTAGCAAATAAAAAAAAAAAAAAAATTACAATTGTAGGCTTATGGCATAGGCCATATAGGCGGTCGCCTAGGGCTCCACCTTCAGGGTAAAATGAAAATATTTTATTTAAACTTAAAAAAAAAATAATTTAAATTAAAAAAAATGCCAGTGGGTCCCCTTCCTCATTTTCACCATTGAGGTAACAAAAGAATGAATAAATGAACAAATAAATAAATACACTTTTCACTTTTATAACTCTTGTAGTGAAACTGACTAAACACTTTTAAGCCAACAGTATCGGGGACCATTTGTTTATATTGTTTCATATTACAATCAATACAGTTAGTTATAAAAAATTAGACTTATTTTTTTGTCTTTATTGTGATGTCCAATGTGTGCTGAAGTTAAAAGGGCTAGGGTTAGGGTTAGGGTTGGGGGGGGGGTGAAACCTAGTTTTGCCTAAGGCATCGAACAGGCTAGAGCTGGACCTGATCTCTTCATCTAATCTACAAATGCGTGATTTAAGAGGCACTGGATTATTTACATGATATTATCTTATGTGTAGTCTATGATATCAGTATTTAACTTTTTAGATATCACAGTTCACACAGCATCAATACCAGAATGTTGTGACATCCCTCGTAAATTTACAAAATTTATATTACATTAAAACTATAAATTCAATAACTCAACAGGGATTAATCATGACCTTGGAGCCTATTTGAATGTATCTTTTTTTATTTTTTTTTAATGTATATCTTTTATAATATTAGGCTCATATGTATAAAGCTGAAATAATTATTTAATTCATCATTTAGTTGATTGGCAGAATAGTTCAAGCATCTAAACTGAAGATATCTCCTTTGCCTTTAGGAATACTTGGGATTTCATAGAGCAAATAAGTAATCGATTAACCGAGTTATTCAATTGATCAGTTATTACCCAGATATGTAACTCCTTCTCATCAGATGTCTTTACTCCAGACTGTGTCTGGGCGTCATAGCTGCATTATGTTTCCCTCAAGTGGAGATTAAGAAAAATGCATTAGTTTGGGGCTGAGAACTGTCCCCATGTGATCCTCTGTGTGTCTCTAACTTTATAAGCTGTGGACTGTATTTAGTAGATAGTTCTGGAGAAGCAAAAACTGCAAAGAAAACAAACAAACACAATATATATACACAGAAATTCATGTTATCATATTTGTAATCCTCAAAATGCCTGTGCAGTATCTTAACATGTTGGGTGTATGGGTGCTATGCCACCATAGCATGACGGTATGAAGGTATGACAGTTTAACGACGTGATGGTATGATAGTGATGCTACTCTCGGTCGAGGTTCCTCTCAGGACACATATGGATGAGCCTCTCTGCTCGCTGGCCTACCTCTGTAGACCTTTTCCATCGTATAGCTGCCATTCCACAAACAATCAGGCGTGAAGGCCAGTAAAACATTTTCCCAGGATTCCTCTTTGGGACTGGCTGGGGGAGTAAACGTTGCTCCTCCTTGTGTCCGGCAACACTGGAGTCCTGTGAGAGTCTGCGAGAAGAAGCAGCAGAAAGCACTATCTCCATCATCGGTGCTCACCAGGCTTTTCCTCACACTGGCAACCCCACAAAGCCTGCCCGGAGACGGATGACAGCGCCACAAAGACAACACAGGTGGCTGGCTGCAGACCACCTGGAGCAGAGAAGCTGGGCCACGCTAAGATCTGTGGGAGACACCACAGACAGGAGAGCTTGGGGGGAAGAAGGGGAGGAAATTTTGACGGGAGTGAATGAGTGAAGAGTTGGATGAAGAAACAGACAGACAAAGGGTATGAAAAAAGGTACTAAATGAAGGAAAAGGAAGTGTAGGCCATCTTTGAGGACCTTCAAGAAACTTCTCCTTAACTACTCCAGAGCTTTAAAGTAATAGTAAGACATTTTGATAAATGCACTTCTGTGCTTGCTTGCTGAGAGTTAGATGAGATCAATATCCCTCCTGTTTGTTTGGTAAATATAAAGCTACAGCCAGCCAATTAGCTTAGCTTAGCACAAAACTGCACAGAGGGAAACAGCTTGTCTAGCTCTGCTCAAAGGCAACAAAATCTGCCCACTGGTGTGTCTAAAGCTCATTAATTTAACATGTTATTTCTCGTTTGTTTGTCTCGAAGTGTAAAAACAAGAATTTGTGGTTTTGCAGGGGGTTATGTGTTGAACTATTTCTTGGCCAGGAGCATAGACTGTATGGAAGAAATGGACGTCACTGTGACATCACCCGTTGGTTTGTGGACTACAGCTTTGAAGCCTTGAGTTTGCCATTTCGGACATCGCCATTTTGGTTATTTGCAGCCAAATGTGACACAAGCTAAGTACAATCAAACAATAATAAGAAGACATTTTTAGGCAACCAAAATGCTGCAATTAACTTTCATGAACTGAAAACACACAGTGAAAGGGTTAAAGTTATAAGACGGACAACAGAGACAACTCCCAAACTGGACAACGCCGTGGTAACGACCTGTCAATCACAAGGTAGCCATGTTTTAAAGCATACCCTGCTTTATGGTCTAGTTGACTCTAAATGGGACCATAAATTACTAAACAAACATCATGTTGTATTGAAGAAGACGTGAAACTAGTGATTGAGAACATAAACTTGTGTTTACAATGTTTACTGAGGTAATCAATCAAGTAAGAGGTATCGGGTCTTTTCATAGACTTCTATACAATCAGACTTCTTTTTGCAACCAGAGGAGTCGCCCCCTGCTGGATATCAGAAAGAATGCAGATTTAAGGCACTTCAGCATTGGCTTCACTTCTCAGACTCAAAGGTTGCCCACTGGCAGGAGAGAAGTATCAATCTTCTCATGTAACCCTTGGAAAGAAAGCGAAAGTGTATTTCCCACAATGTTAAACTATTGATTTAAGAAATTTAATCTAAACAGGTTTGGGACCTTACCTTGCATTTTGCAGTTTTAACAGATAAGTCACACAATTTTAGATAATAACAGAAGCAAAACATTTTGAATAGCACTGATAAAGTTTTAACATTTTAGAGCGGGCATTTTATAAAGTAACATCAGCATGAATAATGTCAAAAGCCTTTTTTACCCCCAGAGGCCATCTACCTCCACACTGTTATTTATAGTGATGGATAATGTCATCAAAGCTGACCCTCTATCTATCACCAGCATCAGTGAAAGGCTTGTCTCGAATGTCACAATAAGGCGGCTTACATCAAATTTGACCTCTCTCCTCTTTCCTTAACAATACCGTTTAATAACGATATGGTCCGTCATGCCCCACATTGCGATTACATGCCCTCCTTTCAAGAGGTTTGCTCCTGACCAAGATGAATCTCTCTTCGGGACTCATGCTCATGCCCACCTTTGAACTGAGGGAGATGCTTTAGTGCCGTGACCTCAATCCATTCCCCTTATAGAGCTCAGTGAACAGTTATCCAGACGGCACAATCCCCTGGATCAAATGCTTCAGCATGATGGGGAATATCTGGAGCCAGTGAGTCTTTAAAGCAAAGATGGAGGAAGAGTTGATAGCCTTTCAGACCTTTAGATCAAGTTTTCCTATGCAGGACTTGACCAGTTTACAGAGATGGAAGAAGAGCGAATAAAAATAAAACAGAGCATTGATGGGGACTGAGAAATCCGGGTAAATCTTTTGACCTCTGTCTTTTACGTGGCAGTAATTGCAGATATGACCTTACCTGCTGCTGGAGGAGTGACGTTGGAACATCATCAAGGCAGATTGATAAGCCTCCGTTCTGTCGTAGCATTGAAAGCCACCTACCAACACAGTCAAGAGTCTGTTATTCTTCTACAATCTATGTTAGTTTTGGAAAATATGGATTCCCCTTCCACTCCACATCTTCTTCATCATCTCTTTCTGTCCTTGTCGTCATCAGTATGTTTTCTTTCATCCTTATTTTGTCAGAGTCACCTCTCTATCTCACAGACTTCAATTTTTCAACCTCTTTATCCCGACATTTCCCCCCTTTTCATGCCCCAATCTCACCTCATCAGCAGCGCTTCCCTATGTGCATATCAGCACATCTGGGTCCAGGCCTGTTTGGTGGGAGCTCTTCACCTCCAGCGCAAGCAAGGCCTGACTGTCTGCAAGCCTCCTCAACAGCTGTCACGAAAACCAAACAGACACTCTTAATTGGTGTTCCAGACTCAAGGAAACTGGACTAAAATATTTGCATAATTTCACAGAGGACGGAGGAAATTGTTAAAACATGTGAGCCGAGGCCTCGGCTGCTGTAACCCTACCCGCCGGGCCGAGTGGCTCTTGGGTGCCACCCAGCGCCAACGGTGCCAGGAGGGAATGGAGGGGTGGGGGTGCGATAGGGGTGAGGGGGGTGGGGGGAGAGAGAGAGAGGCGAGGAGTGAAAAGGTCATACTGGCTGATCCCTGTTAGAGTGTCTCACCTTTTCGTACTGCTCAGAGCCAGAGAAGACCTGACATAGGCAGAGGATCGTATGAACACAACACTGGGTGATTCTTGTTCAGGCAAACAATGCTCTAATTTTTCTTTCTTTCTTTAATTTATTCTCTTGCTTTTGAGTGTTTGCATGGGTGTTCATGTGTTGCAGGCAGAAATCCTGATTCTAATAAATAGAGCACTCAAAGAAACTACATAAACAAGCTGAATCTGAGAGTCATGAGATGATTAAGATGTTAGGAAAGAAGAACAAAACTTGTTTTTGCTCCATAAAGTTATATTAATTCTTATAAAGTTAATCTTTGCTTTTTCCTTGTAAAATACTCTAAAAAACTCTAAAAGTTATTCAAATTTAACCCACCCTGTGCTTGCTTGAAATGCTTGAAATATGCAGTTTTTGAAAAAGAGTCATGACTGGACTTTTTATTGATTTAAAGGGTCACAAGCTGTAATGGCTGTGAGCCACTGGTTTATATTATTGCTTCTTATCATTACAGATAATTAAGTAGAGTAGACGCATTTCTAGGAAATTTAAGACACATACCCAACTGCCCAACAGACCCTTTTCACAGCAGCTCTTCTGACATGTCACTGCAGGGTAAACGCAGGTGTAGTTAATGACATTAATTATGGAATGGCTGTGTTATCGATTACACAGTCATTCCAGCCATTTACACAAATTTCCTCACATCTCAGTGTTGATACTTTTTTTTTTTGGTTAGGTCATTTGAAAAACTGAGAATGAGAAATAGGGCTGACTGTGACCAAATGTGGACATACTTTAAAATACATTAATGCTATGAATTGACACCTTGCTGCAACAAAAAAGAACTGAGGACTTTAAACTGTAGAAGATAAATGAAATAAGAATAGAGCATAATATTAGAAGAAGGAAATATATGGACAGCAGGACTGTAAATGTTTGTGTATCCAGATGCCTGTATATGAATATGGATATTAGGCCTGTCACATATCATATTTCCACTACACAATTATGGCCGAAAGAATTCACGATATACGAACGATATACGAACGATATATTCACGATAGCTATAGAAAATTTTTAGTCAAATTCATCTTTAACTGTTTATTGTGCATTATGGCTATTCTGGCAAATTAATTACACCAAAAATACAAGTATAGGAGGACAGAGTCCATAACCATAACTTTACAAAAGCATGATTTAAAATGCACTGAATTATTCACACAATGTTATCATATGTATTATTATGAATATGTCACTTTTAAAAATGTCACCCAGTATCATCAGTACTGGTTTATTGCAAGATCCATATTTTTTTTTTTGTCCATATATTTTTTGTGATTTGCTGGAAAATTAAATACTTTTAGTGTATGTTTATTGCAAAATCAATTAAATATAAATAATAAAATATTTTTTTAAAAAATCCTAGAATAAGATAAGAAATGTCTGTGGCACTGTATATGGATGGAGATATGTATATTCAAATTGAATATAATACAGTACAATACGTTACAAAGGAATTTGTCATTTTTTGCAAACTTTGCTGTTCTTTCAACATAATGTGAGTTAGTTCATATTAGTAGTAGTGTATATACAGCAGGGCTGCACCAGGTCCTCCTCCGTCCTGGTTCCCACATAGGGAACCAGAGTGGTGGGTGTTCACAGCCACAGCTGAGACAGGGGTAATTAAACTAGTCTGGGCCATGTGGAAAAGACATATTAGAGCTTTAAATGCCCTCACTGGAGATAACATGAGCACCATGCAGATAGATCACATGGGATCCCTCCGTTTACTGGGGATGCCAGCTGCACTGAGACACCGTGGTGAGCTTTGTCACCTTGTAAACGACAGAAGAGAGAGACAGGGAAGTCAATGAGTGGTACTACAGTGTGTCTTTTTGTTGCACACCAGAGGCAGAGGGAGCGGAGAGGGGAAACATGGGGTCTGAAATTGCACGGTGCTTAATAAAAACGCGGAGGAGGCTAGTATGAGACGCATGGAGTAGCTCAAACAAGCATCAGGTGTCTCTGGGATTTCAAAGGAAATTTCATGCTGTAAAACTGTATTTTATGGCTCTCAGCTAAGAGAGATTGTGAAATACAAGCCTATGATTGTTGACATTAGATATTATTTAGTTTTCTTTTTTTCTTGCAATATAGATGCAAATGAGCCATCAGTATAAAGGTATAAAGGAAATTACAAAATTCACCAGAGCTACAAGTAATTATTTTATTAAAAAAAACAACTTTGTATTACCGAGGAGTGATTAGATCTAATCAAGTGGAGATAAAGGCAGTAAACAGATCACGAAACATCCGCTCCTTTATGAATACAACATAATTATTAAATGATTATGGTGATTACACACCCACCAGGGTTTGTGGCGTGTCTTCATTATCACGCAGATTAATCAACACCACAGGCTCAGGCAGCAGGCCGGGGGAATATTCACAGTGCAAGAAAAATAAAATGGGAGAAAAAAAGCAGCTGAAAAAGTATCTGTTAAACATATAGTGACCTTATGAGTCTGCCACAACACAGTGGCAAATGACTGGTTGTTTCCTGAGTTTTTCCGGTGTATTAAATTCAGTATTGAATTTGTATAGTTTGGCAAAAAAATCTGCATGGATTGACTCTCTGGAAGCAGGTGAAGCAGTTACTAGTGTTTGACTGACGAGCTTTTATTTGTTGTGATGAAATGATCAGAAATATCTGAGGTCACTGAATGTGGTGCATAAGGCATACACAGCTCCCACCTTTAATGCTCCAAAATTGCAATGTACAGTATTTTATTACATCGATATGCTTCCCAAAGCTTATTGTATCAATTATCAACCCAGTCTCATGGTATTTAATGCAACATGAGGACATAGTTTTAGCTTTTCGATTTGCGGGACTTTTCAGTTAGACTGATGCAACAAAACCACCACTCACTTAGGTTTAGGCAACAAAACCTCTTAGTTAGGTTTAGGAAAATGTTGGCTTAAAATAGGTGGGTAAACCATGTAAAATACATAACAATGTAACATGTACGGAAAACACATCACAAATGTCACTAATGTGGCTTACAAAACAATACACTGGTCTCAAACACTGGTCTCCTGGTTAAAAGTCCTGTGTTTGATGGACCCATTCACCTTACCACCTGTCCTTCTCAGTTTTTAGTCTGTCTCTTGCGCTAAGCGCAGCATTAATACAGATGCATTTACATTGCAGTCACAACAGACATATATGGTGTACAAATAACATGGCAAAAGCAAGAAAGGTGTTCTTATTGCACATTTTCGTGGCATTTACATTTTTCATGCGAGCAGGCTGGGTGCACGCAGCTCACATCTAATACGCTCTAAGGATGCAATGTACTGTATTTTATTACATCTGATATGCTTCCAATACATGATAATTGTATCAATTATGATAATTAGAAAAGGCAAAATAAGTAGAGTAGACCGGTAAATCACTTTTGGGGAAACTGTATATTTTGAACTGCATCTTCTAAGTTTTGATACAGATCACAGTAAAGTCTCATCATGTTCTGCATCACAATGTATAATCGACTGCAGAACAGTTACACCGATATTAGCCATGTCTCCATTATAAGGCGCAAATTAATCAGTGTCACAGGCCCAGACAGTGGGAGAAAGATGATGGATGAAAAATGTCTGCATGGTAACCATGTGATGCAGTGAGTGTGTCGGTGATGTAGTGATAGAGGAGGAGAGAGAGTGTCTTACTGATGCAGAGACAGTGACAGAAACACAGTGCATGCTGCTTTTCAAGTATGTGTGTCTTTCTATGATGACAGAACAAACGACCTCCTCTCTGTCATGCATGGCCTTGAGAAACCTCCATGGATTTAGGGCTCCATCAGCCTGGGGGGCTGTCCTTGGAGCTGCCTGTTTGTCTCTTTCCACACCGCCGACTAGCCAAACAGCAGGGTCCTCCGCCTCTCCCACGGGTCAGGTCCCTCTCAACCCCCGGCGAGCTTTGATCTGACGGACAGAAGAAGGGGGTCTGAGAGGGCTTTGGGAACTCTAAGCTCTGTGTGTGTGATGGGTAACAGACAGAAAGGCAGGGGGATGGTCAGGGTCAGGTGGGGTCAAAGGCCGGTGTCCATCTTGACTGTCCCGTCACAGAAAAGCAGCTACCACACACTTGAACAGACACACACATAGATATATGACAGTTTAAAGCTGCTATAGTCAATATTTTTACACCAAAGGATCAAATGACTATGCGTAATGTAAAAGATGTCGTTCGTAGTGAAGAACACACAGAGAATTATTAGTTTCCATTAGCTTAAAGCATCTTTCAGCTCATTATTTTGGATTTCTGGCCCCCTCTAACTATTTTGTTCCAGTCATTGCTCTCAGAGTGTTGTTTTCAGGCAGCACGGCAGTTTTCAGTTTAAGCTGTAGAAACCCTCTATGCTTTACTCGAACAATACCAAACAACAAACAGAAAAAGTTGCTAAAGAACATCGTGAGGCCTTTAACATCTAAAGAGTCAGATATTTCTCCTGGGAGTGGGTGGAGACCAAACATGGCTAAAAGAAGAGTGAATATTGGATTTATGGCCAGAAACTTAACTCCACATGAATGCTAACATTGCTATGTACTGTACCTGTTGGATGTGTAAATCGACGACTGTTAAAAGGTGATAATATGTCTGTGTTGTGTTTAGGGGGCCAAGAGTGGCCAAATAAGTAGTTATTGTGGGTTTGAACCACTATATGTTGTGCTGTCATGCTGTAACCTCTTCTATATTTTGCTCAGGGTGGTTTTAGCTTAATTTATTTATTCAGTAAACATCAATCTGTTGATACTGCCAGTGATATGTCATATTCTATGAAGAAGGATCATATAGGATAAGACACAGCCTTTTATCTCTTTACAATGGGTCTAATCTGATTGCTCACCTGTGTGAGCGGTCGCATGTCCGTGTGATCACTGCATGTCGAGCTCCACATGTGCCACTCATCTCCACGCCTTTTCCCCACGGGCAGCCTCTCTGACCACCACACAGCCATCAGCCCTCCACTCACTCCTACCCGGGACAGCCCCCTTTTGAAGGCTGAGTAATTAACGTGCCATCTGATACACCATCCGGCCATAGAGGCTCTCCAGGGGGACACACACACACACATACACACGCACACATCTCACACACACTCAAACCTGCGTGCACACTCGCACGCTTACAGGCACAGGTGATCCATCAAACAGCGTTAACTGGCCGAGTGTCGCTGTCAGCTGTGTCTGGTTGTATGATGGTGACCCTGAGGTTAGCCCAAAGAGACCATCATGTGCCGTAATGACAATCCCCTCTTCAGCAATTTGGAATTGGATGCACCATAAAACTAATCCTGAAGATATGACGTCTGATTGAAGGTCTCTAACTATCAGCCTGAAGGGATAGCTTGGTATGGGGGAAATCTACAGACTCACACAAACCGGTGGATGGGCACCAACTGTTTGTCTTTTTGTGTAGATTGAAGGAGCGTTTGCATAAATGACAGGCGCTTCGACTAATTTGCTGGATGTGTTTGCCATCAAGTTACATCTAATTTCATATGTTAATGTCTGTATATTTTGTGTTACACCCTAATTTGTCACCTGCTTGTATTATGTCACACAGAATTACAAATTAAATACAATTAAGTGCAACAGCCATCCTAAAAGTAATAATAGTAATAATAATAATGATAAGATGATGACGAAGAAGAAGAAGAAAGATAAGATCACAATCAGTCATCATCATCATTATAATAACAGCTTACATTTCATTAATTTAATAAATGAAATTTTTTTTCTTTTAAAGAGGTTTTCACAAATACACAAAATGACATGTTTATGAGACATAGCCCACTATTTATTTCTTAGCAATTAAATGAACAACTACATAAATAAGTACATAGCTGATGTTTTTAAATGGGGTCGTATATAATGTTGTATTCACAGCCTCGTAAGTGGAAAGTTTCTGAAAGTTCACAACTTGTGACGCGTTTATTGACGTTGTGAGAAATGGTGGAGCCCATGGAAGTTTATTTTTCAGTGCATAATAAGTTAATATTGTACAGTATATTGTTGTTTTAGTCATATATTGTTTTTCTTGGTAATTTGATAATATGTCTGAGGAAAATGTTGATGTTCTCAATGTCCTCATCTTTCTCCTCTGTCATTATGTCTTTGTTTTTCCTGCATTATGTTAACCAAAGCTTGCTAAACTGTTAGCCTCCGTGGCTTCTAGACTCGGACAGTAACGTTAATATTAGCGTTGCTTAGCAGCGGTGCTCTTCACGACTTGACCTTGACATCTCGTAAACACGGTAAACATGACCCCATTTGAAGGCAACGATAATAACTGGAAATTTAGGTTTAACTTTACCACCAAACCAAACATAAAATATATCAAAAAGTGTGTTTTTACTCTGCTGTAAGTGGAAAGAAAAACCCACTGAAATCCCCTAAAACTGAGCTAGTTCTTGCTCCAAGCTTTAATTTGTGAAAGAAACAAAAATATATGCTAATAAAAGATATTTATTTGAGAAAAATGTGCTCGTACTGGATTTGAATAAATTTGAATAATGAAATTTGTGTTTCCCTGTATGCAACATGTGAATAGTGGTGTTAAGTTATTCATGCTACTGTGTAAATAAGACATGAGGGTTCATCTGTGTTACAAAACTCCACCTTAACTCAGCACAAAAGTTCAGCAACACTAAAATGAGTAATGGGTATGTTTTTACCATCATCCAAGAAGTCTGATATGGGAAAACGGGAAATGTTGTAATGACGAGGAAATGCTTGTAAATCAACTAATTCCAAATAAATATCACTGCAATAACACAAAACGTATCCATCTTTTTTCAAAATAAAAAAAGCACATTTTTTCGTTGCACCTGTGCCGACTGCGCGTTCTTCAGAGAATCAAGTAAAAGAGACCACGTCTCAATAAATTTCTCTCCTCCACCGAGACTTTTTAAGGACATCACGTTCTACGCGATGACCGTGAAATCACTTTGATTTCTGATGTGGTCACGAAAAGTTCAAGCCTCTTAGAAAAAGAGGTTGGATTTGGGATTTAGTTGCTTGGATGTGGCCATCAGAGACCCTTGACAGAACATTTTCTCCACGAGGTTAAAGGTGATGCGGGGATGTCAAAATAAGACTGATGCTTGGAAAAGATATCCTTCCTGACATTTATTGGGGCTTGTAAAAACATTTGGCACAAAGATTGATTGAAATAATGCTGTAAAACAATCATTTCAACATATTACTGTAATATAGAACTACCGAAATAAAACTACTTTTAAAGAGTACGTGAGAACAGTAATAAAAAAAAGAGAAAAGTTCATCATATTTTGTCCACTTTTGCTCTGGGTGTTGACCAAGAAAGCTTGTTTTTTTGTTTGAAACATCACGTTTGATGTGGCCAACACTGCCATGGGCGATGTGTCAGAAAAGAAAGAGAAAAGGACAAGAGAGGAGAAAAAAACGCTCTAATCCATAGTTGCAGGTGTGTTACACTTTTGTTGCCCCAGCAGAAGTTCACAACAGAGTTGATGACAAAGGGCCGGGCCCCATGCAGCCTATTGTGGCCTGGAGAACAATATGGACGCTGTGAATGGCTAATCCCTCTGGGCCGCTGACAGGTTGGGCCTTTAAGCAACCTGGGGACTCATTTCTCCACTGGGCTGGGCCACGCCGTCTGACAGGGATGGGAAAACCCGGGACACTTACAGCCACTGAGCCTTCGCCCAGAGCAGAGACTGGGAGCCATTGTGAAGGGAAAATATTATCTCCATTGTCAGGTTGTGGCCGTCTTTGTAATGTCAGAAGATGAAGTCGTAGGGAGGATATGCCACCGGAGGGGGACTGGTGCAGCACTAGAGCCAGCTCAGACTGTGTGAACGCTATTCAGTCGGATTAAGAGGTTTTTAGAGTAAAAAACTAATTCTGTTGACCTCATTAATGTGAAATACAGATATTTTGTTGATGTCTTCATATATTTGTTGGTACTCAGTTTATTACATGTTTTTGTTTTTCAAATTCCTGGCCAATATTTATGATCTAATCTGCCCTTTATTAGTTATTATTATCTAAATTAAATTGCTGAAAACAAAAAAGGGCATTCAACAAGAAAAGAATAAAATAATATTAAATAATAATAAAAAATCAAAAGTAAATAATACAAATATTAAATTAAATAAGAAAATTACGTTAAACAATAATAAAAATCTCAGGACTTCCATGATTTTGAGGACCATAGTTTTAAAAATTGTTAATATTCACAAATGGCATGATTTTTACCTTTATTTGTACGTACGGTGTAACTGTGTTTGCATGCCTACAAGAGCATATCTTAGAGCACACCTTAGACCTCTAGAAACTCGCAGACAATGGGAGAAATATTCAGTCTGTGTACGTAAAACAAGCTCACTGAAAGAACCTGGTGGTGTTAATCTCTTTGTGAAAGAGACAGAAAGGCGAGGACAAGATAATAGGTTGGGGGGTGGTGGGGGGTACCGCCCAGTCCCTGTAAACAGGACCGGCATAGCTGCTCCACATGCCCCGAGAACAAACACAAATATCTGTTTCTTCTGGGCTCCCATTGGCAGCGAGATCTGGAACCAGGACTCCACCCAAACTGTCTCTGCAGTACGGAGACAATGGAGGACGAGGCCGAGAGACGGCCGTGGGGCTTGTGTATGTTGGATGTTGTTTTGTCAACCTTCCCCTCCTTGTGCCCTCCTTACCCCTCCTCACCAATTTATGCATCTTCCCTCCAGTCTTTTTTTAAACTTTTTTTTTTCCCTCCTTGTGTGGCTCGACCTTCCCTTTCAGTGTCCAGCTCATCCTGCCACAAAGAGCCTCCATTCTCTCCTGAGAGGAGGCTGCCAGTCCCGCACTGTAACCCAATCACCTATCTAACAGGAGAGTGTGTCATCTCCACAGAGGAACAGGAAGTCAGATCTCCGTCTCCCTCCCTCTCTCTCTCTCTCCCTCTCTCTCTCCCTCTCTCTCTCAGTCACACTCGCTCACCAGAGGGCATAATGTACATACACGTATGAACAGCAAATTACCAATATCCTGGACAAAACAGCATGACATTTGATTTTGGGTGATTTTTTTATGCTTGACTTGGAGGTTTAAATTTACATAATTCTTTAAAGATACGGGTGATATTCTATGTTTTTCTTATTGTACAAAAAAATCCAATAAAAACACCAAAACTAACAAGAATTGTCTGTGTAGCCAAAGCAATATCTGGCTTATTCCTCTATGCCGTAGACCTCCATTGTTGTTGTTACCCACACGGTGACATATTCCTTCACTAGATGAACATAGACACTGTAGATTATGTGGAGTGCTGCTGCCGGAAATACTCACTAGTGCAACAAATCTCTGGCTGAAAATCGTCTCCCACAAATTTACTCCAGTTTGAGTGGCGTTTGCTAAACAATCCCAGTGTCCAGCTGTCTCAAGAAATAATAAGCCTTTTATAAAATGAAAGTAGAAATCCAATATTTAAATCTTTAGCAGGAACGAATGGGCTTATGGGTAAAGTGTCACAGACAGTGGTGGAAGAAGTATTCAGATACCTTACTTAAGTAAATGTCCTAATACCACACAATAAAAGTAAAAGTCCTTCATTCAAAACAAGTACAAATATGTAAGTGTTATCAGCTAAATTTACTTAAAGTGTCAAAAAGTAAGAACTCATTGTGCAGTAAAATGTTCCCTGTCATTGTTTTACTGTAATATATGATGTTTCTGGATTAATTTTACTGCTGCAGCAACGTGTATGTTGCATTTTACTGCTGTGGATGTTTTAACTCCTTTATATACTGTTGGCTACTTTAATTTACAGCAATGCCTCATAATCTATAAGATCATCGCTGTTCTGGAAGAACCATCAGCTTTGAGATGATGCATTTTCCATCTGATCCAAGAGGCTTTTAAATAGTTTATTTATTTTAAGAAGTAGGAGCATTAAAACAACAGAGATAAAGGCTTTTCATTGTACAGGAGGGGGATATAAACTGTAATCTGTAAAGCTATCAGACAAAGCTTAGTATAAAGTAAAATATTTACCTCTGAGATGTAGTGGAGTAGTAGATAGTTGCATAAAATGGAAATACTGAAGTACAATACCTCTAAATTGTACTTAAGTACAGCTGGAGTAAATGTATTTAGTTACATTACACCACTGCAGACAGGTCTGGGAAGTTGAAAAGTATTAACAGACTACGTCAGTGTTGGTTTTGGTCTTGTCATGGGATTTGTTGATAGTAAGATCATTGCCAGTCTTATTCTTTAAATCACAAACTGTGATTTGCTATATTATATCAGTGAGAATAATAATTTAATTAAAAACAATAAAACAATAAAATAGCAAAAACAGTTCAAATATGTGTGTTTCAGTAATTCACAGATCTATGTATGTGCTTAAAAAAATAAAATGATGTAGAAATGCTTACACAGACGGACACATAGATGCATTTCAGACCAGCTTTGGATCTGTGGAGTATAGCTCCTCGGTTCACGAGTACACTCCTGAAGACATGCCATTTAGGCAACACTAGTAAAAACATCCACATCCATGTTGCACTACAATCCATGACAGTAATTGTAATTGTGGCATTTTGTAAACAAAACTATAGGCCAACTGTTACCTTAAATGTCTTTTTTAGGATGGGAGTTCAGGTTCAGGGGTCAACATGTTCATACCTGGAAAGAATGTATTTTCTAAACAAAGCCTGGACACAGCAGAGGAACTAATCTTCCCATGAGGAAGTGTATATATTATAGCAAACGTGACTGAAATAGTTTAGGATTTACATATCCCTTTTCTCATTAGTGGTATTGAGTGACTGGATATTGAATAACAAACACACTGAGAGTGGGTTTGGGAAGCTCAAAGTGTCCGGGCTGGATTCCTGCAGGCTGGACGGCCTAAAGTTAGTGCCTCACTGAACCCCCCCGATGTTGGCTTTGGATCTATAGTTCCTTCCTGTTCATGGAAATTCATCGGACCAAAAGGAAAAAGTTGGATTGTGCTGAGCCTTGATGGCTGACGATGCAATTTTATATCAAAGCAATGTGTTCCGCCTGAATGAAATGAATATCTGAACACGTTTTAAAACAGAGCTGAAAAAAAATAATGGTGATTAAACAAGAAACACACAAGGAGCAAAAGGGTACGTTCACTATTGTTGTATTCTCATTTACATGCATATGTATTTGTTAAAAAAAAATTAAACTGAACAGTTGATATTTGGTGACCATGTAAAAAGACAAGGAGTAAGTCATTTACTGCTGGAGCTTCCCAAATCCCAACACATTGTACTGCTCGATGAAAGGAGATGCTGACCACTGTGAGGATGCACTGACCTCTGCTGGACATAAAGATATTGTACTGTGTGTGAGAGGCCACTCACTGTGATGCTGTGTCCACCAGTAGACATGCTGTGTGCCATATCTGTAGTTAATCATTTGAATTTAGTCAAACCTGCTTTGATAGCAAAGAGGCCAGCTTTAGTGCATTAGTTCAAGTATGCATGCACTTCCTTTTATTTGTCTGTAATTTACAATATCTGAAACAAAATCTTTCCATTGTCCCTGTGCTAACACTAATAACACTAATGATGGCTCAGTTCAGACTGAAGCTGCTGCGCTCAGGTGTCATTAATGTTATTAGCTACACCTGTGACATGTCAAAATGTCCTCTGATGTCTCCGCCTTCAGTGTCTCAGTCTAGTCATGCTGTCTTCTATTTTAACCCAACACTTATTTTTCTTAAAACAAATACAAATTCTGCCAATAGAGTAAAATTATCCCATCTGATGATTATGTAGCTTTCTTTGTTTTTGGAAACGCGGAAATGAAATCTGAAATATTCACTTGCACTATTGGTGTTGCTTACAACTTAAAGAACACTTCATTTTTTTTTCTTTGAATTTTTTTCTTATTTCATTCTTGGTCATCAATGCTTTAAATATGTATATAAAATGTATATATATATATATATATATATATATGTTTGTGTGTTTATTGTTTATATATTTATTTAATATTTACACTTTTCTTTCACATCTCATCTCAATACATCTCAATAGTCCTCACCTTTACTTACAGAGCCAGAATGTGTACTGTGTATGTACTTGGCAAATAAAACTGATTCTGAGTCTGAAACATCACAGAATAATGTGATTGTGTGTGTCAGTGTGTCATTCTAGTCAATTTGCAGATTGTTTTTAAAGGCAAACTGATGATAAAAGTGTTACTTCTGATACTTTTAGGACAGTTTGTTTCTGCCAAGCATCATAAACAGTGATGCTGATTAAATAGCAGATATACAATAAGTGGCTTCTGCACAGGTAGGACCGCAGGTGAAACTGTAATTGTTAATTTCTCCATTAAGCGGTCAGTCTTACTCTAGAAAGCAGTTAGGCGTGAACTGAGCAAAGTGTTGGTTTTGATTTCTTAAAGCCTCTGAACACCTGCACAGGTGTTCTCAGTTAATGTGGCTGATCAGACCTCTACTTGGGACTGTGTGGGCGTGTACAGACTTAAACTGAGTCACAACGTCCTCAGTCCTCTGTTAGGGCGGGACAAATAGCACCTTCATTGTTCTTATTGGTAGATGAAGATATGTGAAGTCCCATCAAAGCTGCAGACCACCTTTAACGTGTGCAGAGGTCTAACCAACCAGAATAACTGAAAACACCTGTATGAGTGTCTGGAGATTTAAATGTTTTTGCTGTGCTCAGCTGAACGTGGACTACCACGGGTTTGCTGTTCATTCTCCTCCCCACTAGATGCCACTCGTGTAACATTACACACTCCACGAGCTTCAGTGAAACTTTACTGCAGTAACACATTTTCATACAAGCAGCAGCGTCTTTTTTATCTCCAGCCAGCTTTGCAATTAATTGGCACAAACTGTCTGTAGTTTCAAGTGTGAAAGGCAAAACCTTTCCTCATAGAAAGCTGAGATCAGCTCCCCAAACATTGTCATTCTGTTGACATGCCTTGTTTTGATTAATGGCACCTCATTTTCAGTGCAGCCAAGATGCACGCCGGGCATTTACAAGTTGCTTTCCCTCTGTGTGCCACATTTGAAGTGGATGGTGTGAGGGCGGAGGCAGACTGTGTGTGAGAAGGCAGCTCATTAGCTGTCTAGGTCCAGCAGAGTGGCTGCCCTCTCCCACGAGAGCAGTTCACAATTCTGGGAAACTCACCAACAACGCCGACAGCTGCGACTCCACACCAACCTGATGAAAACTCTTCCTCTTTCTGCTCTCTTCGTCTCTCTTCATCTCTGGCACTTTGTCAGTCTGTCCCACCAGACTGCCGGATCTCCATCCATCTGTACTCACGTCGCTTTGGGGTTTAACTGAATAAAAGGACTCGTAGATCAAGAGATCTCTGTCATCCATTATTCCCTGTGTGGATGTGTATGAGTGTGTGAGTTTGTACAAGTCTGGCTGTGTATGTGTGTTGAGGTGGGTGTGAGTGAACTTCTGCTTCTCCCTGAACTTTTGACCAATACTGCTGTGTGAAGTTTTATGTTTTGACTGAAATATGAACAACTGCATCCCGTCCGATGACATACGGCTCAAGATCTCTGAAGTCCTGCTGCCAGATAAGAGCTGTGATCTGAATTCATCAAAAAAAAAAAAAAAAAAAAACTACAGAAACTCAATAAGATTTTGATGGTTTCACTAATTTATATCTTTGGTGAGTAGATATAAGAGATTTACGTATTTAACAACCATGATGGTGTTTAATTTTCAGCTGTATAAAATGAATAAAAGATGTGTAGAAACCTAGAAAGAATAAAAGAAAAGAAAAGAAAAGAATCATGGATTTGCTTACTGGGCAATAGATATTGATAATAAAAGCTAAATTACTGAGGGAATCATTATGATTTTTGATTTAATTTAACATAAAGAGAGAAGACAGCCACTAATAGTATTTTTTTTAATCAGAAATGCAAAATTATCAAAGGACAAACATTAAAAATGCAATAAATACTGTAGATAATACAGAAGAATCCTGCTGGGCATTTTAGCGTGGTCATTGCAATTTAAGACAAAGTTGCAAAACAGCATTTCGAGTTGTGAGGTGATTCTGTGAAAATGCACTCCAACACCTGTCAGCTAGTAATATTAATACTGATTAACATGCACACAAGAAACTGCATGAAAACAAACTTTGTTGTCTTTATTGTTTTAACTGGAAAGGCATAACCCTCAGTGTATTAAAGGTTGAGTTGGAGCTCAAAGTCATTGTTTGGGACATTCAGGGAGAGATGGAGCCACAAGTACGCAGACAGCTTCCCAAAGATGGATCTACAAGAACCAAAGATGCTGTTTGAGGGGAGTCCTATGCTGTTGCTCCACATAGTCTTACAGTGGCTGAGATGTCGTGGCTGTCCTCTGATCGGCCTGTCATCATGAAAGGCCAGGTCTGTTAAAGGAAAAGAACAACAGGTTTAGCAGTAAAGAAACACATCCACACATTACATTGTTAGATTTAAAGTGTGTTGTGTGTTGATGTACTTAATTCAAAGTAGACACTGAAATATTTCACTTTAAAATATCTCAAGTTATATCCTCATACCAGGTTGACTGGGTGCGCAAAACTCTTCTCGAACCGGTCCTCTTGCAGAAGCTGTCTCAGGTGAGAGATGTAGCTCGAGGCGAGTCTCAGCGTGTCCAGTTTGGAGAGCTTGGTGTCCGCTGGTACCCAGGGCAGGCTGGTCTTTAGCCGGGAGAACGCTTTGCTCAGCACTCTCATCCGCGCCCTCTCCCTGGCGTTGGCCGCGTTCCTCTGAGACTGCCGCGCGTCTCTCTGGTGCGCTTTGGAGAGTTTGCGCGGCTCGTGCAATTTGAGCCTCCCTTCCTCCGCACCTTCATCCTCAAGATCCTCATCCGAATACCGGTCGGGATTATAGCAGGTAATCTTCCTCTCCAACGAGGTGGCAGTCCTCCTGTGGCATGTCTCGTAGTCCTCAGCATCACTTGCAGCAGCAGAGCCAGTGGACATGGCTGCTCCACCTGTGCCACCTGTGAGTGGCACTTCAAGGACAGCAGTGACTAGAAATGTAGATTATTGCAGCTTGATGAGATTTTACTAAACGATACGAGGTTGGAAGTCAAAATCACCACTTTTAAATTCCCATTTGGAAACCCTGCAACTACTTTTCACCACTTGACAATGCAACAATACCAACTGCTTGAGGTCAAGTCTGGAAAGTGCAGCTCTCTCTAAAAACAAGGCTCTTCGCTTAGCTACCCCTCTAATTTAAGTGTCCTGGATTTGGCATCTGTTCCTGAACATTTCTCCTCCCCTTTTTCTCCAAGCCACCATGACCTCAGTTAGACCACAACTCTGTCTCCTTGTGTTTACTGTTGAAGACACAAGTTGCTCATCTGCAGCCTGCTTATAACATTAAACCTGTTAAATGAATGGCTTAGCCTATTAATGGTAAATCGACCAGGAGGTGAAATGAAATTTGCAAAATGAGCCAAACAGATAATCCAACTACTATTACAAGAGGACATAACTTCTCTGATAATAACACACAAAACCCTTTGAAACATTTTGAAATACACATTATTTAGTAAACATTTCCCAACTTTGTCGGTTCCGCAGATGTGTTTTGGTAATAGAAATGTCTTGAGGACCTTATCAAAAGTGCTTAATCCTTTTGCTGGTTTCACAGAGGGATTGGGTTTCTGCAGATGGAGCAGCTATTCACACGCAGCCTGCGTGCACCAGTCCCAGCTGTTATCGGTTCCCATGACATCTGGAGCGTTGGCATGACAAGGGTGTGGCAGAGGCGAGGAGGCACCATCTTCATTCTCATACAAACCTTTTTTCACTGTACATCTTTGCTATTTTTGTGTTTCTTTTATGTCCTCCAGATTTTTCTATGAGCTGCAGAGCATCCATCTATAGAGATCAGACAGCGTGGATTGAGATCAGAGCTAAGACTGAGATTATCGTGAGCCTCTGAAGATACAAGACTGGAACATGTTTTTGCAGAGATACGTCATGAGGTTTCTGAGGAATACCTTGAACTA
The DNA here is from genome assembly GCA_947000775.1 of Pterois miles. Lineage (NCBI taxonomy): Eukaryota > Metazoa > Chordata > Actinopteri > Perciformes > Scorpaenidae > Pterois > Pterois miles. The sequence goes on from CAMQGK010000028.1 coordinate 15,433,655, forward strand.
AACTATACCCTTCAGACAGAATATCAGTTGTGAGATGTTAAAACATCACAAAATAAAATAAAATAAAGTGAACACTGTACATTATTAAAAATGCAAGTCAAGTTCTGTGTCCATACAGTACTTACAGGAACCCACCCTTTACTTTCTCAAGATATTCCCAGTTAATCCCAGGTCTCTGTTAGCTATTACTCCACATAACATGTGTGAAATTAAGACATTTTTATGACGATAGCAAAACATTGCCAAGAATTACCTAACTGCAGCTGAGATGCACGCTTGATTTTGGTAGTTGGCCATGCCAGGATCACTACAGAGAAAAAAATGACTCTACTAAGCACCGGGCTGAATGCTGAACTGAACTCCAACACGCTGGTGGCGACTGACCCATGTTTGAAAGAAACGCAGCAACAGTGCCCTCTTGCATGCTTGTCCAATAGAGATAATATGATAAAGTGTCCTCTAGGGTGCCTTTCCAGTGGAGAAAATGAGATAAAGTGTCCTCTAGGATTTCCTTCCAGTGAAGAAAACATGATAAAATACCCTCTATGGCATCCCTCCAGTGGAAAAAATGAGATAAAGTGCTCTCTAGGATGTCCTTGCAATGGACAAAATATGATAAAGTGCCTTCTGGGGTGACTTTCCAGTGGAGAAAACATGATAAAGTGACATCTTGGTAGCCTTCTAGTGGAGAAAACATGATATACATGATAAAGTACCCACTAGGGTGACCTTCCAGTGGAGAAAACATGATAAAGTGCCTTCTGGGGTGACTTTCCAGTGGAGAAAACATGATAATGTGACATCTTGGTAGCCTTCTAATGGAGAAAACATGATATACATGATAAAGTACCCACTAGGGTGACCTTCCAGTGGAGAAAACATGATAAAGTGTCATCTAGAATAACCTTCTAGTGGAGAAAACATGATAAACATAATAAAGTACCCTCTAAGTGGCCTTCTAATGGAGAAAGCATCATAAACATGATAAAGTACCCACTATGGTGACCTTCCAGTAGAGAAAACATGATACACATGATAAAGTACCCTCTAGGTGGCCTTCTAGTGGAGAAAATATGATAAAGTTCCCTCCAGGGTGGCCTTAAAATGGAGAAAAAATGATGCAGTGCCATATAGGCTGCATGCTAGAAATCTTGATGCGTGCTGATGCCCCACCACATGCAGCTGTGCCCTTTTTTTTTTGCCCCTGTCTGTCAGACAGTCTGAGTCCACCACTGGTCCAACAATTCCCAGGATGGTGTGGCAATTGTTCCAACGTGCTGGCTCAAATCTCACTTTATTAAACTGTTAATACATTCAGTCCTTTCAAACCTTGTTATACGCGTTTATTACCTTTTTATAATGATGTTCCAATAAAAGTTGTCAGTGTGCAAGTCAAAGTGTTCTGCGGTTTTCCACAGCTCAAATTTCCCTCTTTCACAGACCAAGAATGCTGCCTAATCCAAGGACACATTCCCATGTTTCCCACAATCCCGCTCTTCCGTGCAGTTTGCACAAGAAGACCTGACATCAGCTGGACCTTGGGTGGGATACTTCACTTATCCTTGGATGTGTCATGAGGTTTGAGATATTAAGTTCCACTTGTGCTGGTTGAGACAGTCGCAGCTTCAGGCCGGCTGCCATCTCATCCCGTCACCGCGTCCATCTGACACACTCGACGGTGCAAGCCAAGGGATTCTGCTGTTGGATTTACTTCTTGTGTTATAAGCTGTCATGTTTTTATTTACACAACACGAAAAGGTATTGGCTATGTGACACAACCTGCTGCTTTATTCACTGTCAACGAGAAGCAGGTTGAGATAAAAAAAAAAACAAGTGTGCTCATTAGTCATTCTGTAGAAGTAGCTCCTCAGGTAAAAGCACAAAATATTGTCCAAAACATCAGTGTAATTGATGGCTACATGGTTATTGTATTTGCCCTGGGAATAATTAAATTCAGGGCCAGCAGTCATAAATATCACTTAAAACTTGACTTGAAGGGGGAGCTAGCATTTGTCTATCAGCAGAGACTTTCAGGGGTTGTGACCTCTGTGGAGAGGCAGAGGGACAGGTGCAAGCATGAGGCCTCGTACTGTTTCCTTACCAACCTCCTGTGATTCCCATGATTGTCACTAAGGCATGAAGCTGGTGAGCGACAATAATCCATCAACCAATGTTTTTTATGTTTCTAAAATACAAAAATGGTATATTGGCTTATATTTCATACACACTGAGGAAATACAATTTAGCGTTTTTGCATTTTGAGGTTCCTAGAAATCGTTGTTGAAATGACGCCGCAGTAATCTGTCCACAGATGGGAGGTGCCGTCTCAGCTGTAAAATCTGTCTCAAGAAATCATTTCAAAATAAGTAATTCCTTTAACTTTTACCATCTTTTACTAACTTTTTACATAACTTGCACATAAAGGCACATTACAGCATTTCATAAACACAGAATAGAAGCAGGGCAACACTGCATACGAAGAAGAAGAAGATAGTCCTTTATTAGTCCCACGAGGGGAAATTCAATGTTTTCACTCTGTTGTTAACTTATACACGGTACATGCAGACCTGAACACACACATGCACAAACATGCAACAATGGAGAGATGTCAGAGTGAGGGGGCTGCTCCTGACAAGCGCCCCGAGCAGTTGGGGGTTTGGTGCCTTGCTCAGGGGCACCTCGGCAGTGCCCAAGAGGTAAACTGGCACCTCTCCAGCTACCAGTTCACACTCAGCTCTTGGTCCATGTCGGGACTTGAACCGGTGACCCTCCGGTTCCCAAGCCAACTCCCTACAGACTGAGCTACTGCCGCCCCCACACACCACAAAATGACCACAAAATGACTAAAACATTCGTTTATCGGTAGGCCACGAACTTGTAACTTACTGAGTAAGCCCACAATGAGCATGTTAACAAAAACATCCAGTATCAAACCACACAATAGTTAAGGCAACTCAGTTAAAAGCACTTCTTTAAATTAACTGTTACAATAAATATGTTTGCAGTGGATATGAGTTTTAAATCTTACTATAGTGAATTACATGCAGAGGTCATATAATAATGTATAATGTGATAATTCATTTGTTAAAATGTTATGTTAAGATGTTTTATCTGTCTCCTCTTCAGCTTCTTTTCGACTCGATGGCCTTCATCAGCGGGACCCACCGTGACACTCTGTGTCCTCTTGGCTTCGCCTGACTCAACCTCGGCCACGCGTTGCCTCTGAGGTTCACCGGGCCATCGTACTCGTCGGCCTCCGAGGTGATCTCCATCTTCTGGATGATGAGCTTCAGGAGGTTGTGCTGCTTCTCCATCATGCTCGACATCTCTTTCATCCTGAGGAGGAAAAACATTACAATTATGTGGCTGAGAGATCTAAACATGATTAATAATCAGTCTTTCTGAGGGTGATACTGCTGAGTAGCGGCTCCATCTGCTTATTATAGAAAGGAATACAGTGAGTCACATCTTTCTGTGACTTGGTGACAGGCTTTATTTCTTTGTAACCACTAGGGGTCGCTCATGTATCAAATACTACTTCAGTGAAATGCTTGCTCTACTACAGTTGTTGCATTCCTTGTGGTACTTCATTGTATTTGAACTAATACTTACAAACTATTCCATAAACTTTTACCTGTGCTTATGCTTTTTCAGCTCATTCTCCACTATGGTGCACTCCTGTGATTTGACCTGCAGACGATTCCAGACATCATTTGTTTCCTCCTCACCTGTGATCAGCTGCCTTAGATAGTTCTGTCAACACAAGTGGAAAAGGTTAAGAGAAGGAACTGACGTAAATTACACGGACAAATCAATATCTCAGTGTCTTAGAGAGTCGTGAGCATACCTTGGAGCAGTGGCGGTTGGGGTAGATGGTGAGGGAAGGTTTGTCGACTCGTTTCATGAACCAATAAGGCAGCTTGTCTTCCAGAGCGGTGTGCAGCTCAATCTGGGGTCAGAAATTCAGATTTTCAGTCAAGAGGTGCATCTTTGAAGAGCAACCTCTATTTGGCGATCTCTTTTCCACCTGAAGGTTGCTTGATTTACATTATTAAACTAAACAAATGGTAAAACTTTGTATGAAGGCCATGTCTTTAATGCATTATAAACATACGTATACTGTGGTATAATCGGTATAATTATAGTTATAAGCACTCATACATATTGATAGTTCTTTAAATCAATAATCACAACACATTATAAAACATGTTATAATGACTTATAAGGTCAAGTATCATAAAACTTCATAATTGCTGGTCATGCTTACATTATTTTTTTAAGGATCGTAGTGTATTATAATTGTCATGGTTGTAATATATTTTAATGTTTTAATAATGCATTATAATCACCGTTCTAATGCATTATAATGTGATTATAAATTATAGTTGACTTGAAGTTTAAGTTAAGTGGTTATTGCTTGCTTTAAGTAAAGTGAAAAAAATATTAAATATCTGCAAAAACACACACATGTTGTAAAATTAATTTTTACTTTACTTGAAATAAACAATGACACTTAGAGCTTTAATCACATTATAATGCATTTTAACAGTTTTTATATTTTATATTATTAAATATTATAGTATATTACAACTATGAGAATTAGACTATGATCCTTGCAAAAAAAATGTCAGTGAGTTCTTATGTATCTAATTATACTGTGCTGTAAGCAGATTGTAATGCATTATAAGTATTTCATAATGCATTATAGACATGGCCGTCATGCAAAGTGTTACTATCATTATATCATAAACTATCATTACTCTGTCATATTCCAGAACATCGTCTACTGTGCTTGTGGATATTAGTCCATCAAGAATAGCCATGGCAGACTGAGCAAGCACAGAACAAGCAGGATAAAATCTGTATCTATGTCTTGAAAATGCAACATGCATTGAAAAAGCTCCCGAGTAGACAAGCTATTTCCATACATACCTGCATGCCAATTCTTTTTAGGGCAGCATTTCTTTGCACTTCGGCAATGTCTCCAACCGCTAGACCAATCTATGACACAAACAAAAACTAATAGGAACCATATACTTTGTTCAGCAATTCAAAAGTGGCACCTGGTGGCGTTTATGTGAGGAGCAGATGTCTGTAAGGAGTCCATGAAAATAGACATAACAAGCTGACTTACCATCAGGTTCACCAGCAGTATTGGCATGAGCAGAACAAAGTTCACAAAAATGAAGTAAGTCAGGAGACCAAAAGGAAGCTTGTGCTGCAGATACGTCTCCAGGAAGTTATTCTGGTAGTTCAGCTCCCCGACCATCATCACAAACGTTTGTATCACTGACAGAGGCACGCTGTCAAACTCTTTCTGATGGTAAAAAAAAAAAAAAAAAATAACAGCATTATCTATCATACTTAAAGCACTTTTAAAAAGAGATGTACAACAATCCATTACAATAAAAGAGGCATTAGCTGAATATTGATGTCCATATGGCGCAAAGCTTCATTTCTTTTTCTATAACATCCCTTCTGCTTAATATCAGTGGTTTGGAGTACATTAAAATGCTGCCCATGGCATGCATGAAGTGCAAGTCACACACAAGCAGTAGATGGGGACAAAACATGTCTAACAAATGTGTTTAACCCATTACAGTGAGGCCAAAAGATGATGATGTCAGTTGTTTATCTAGTCTTAGTCTGTAACTCTTACTGTAGGTCCAGACAAAGACTGTCTGGACCTACTGGCCTAATTACTGTAATATTTGTTATTGATATTTATGCTCCTTAGAGGATGACTTTGTGGCTTAGTTGTCTAACGCCAACATAAAGTCTTTAAACAATGTGGGCATGATGAATAAAGAACATCTAAATGTCTAGGCCTTTTATTTTGAAAGGTAAGAATGGAAGGATTGAACTTGCGCTACCGTTGTCAAGGTTGAAAAGAGTAACAAAGTTTGCCATCCTGATCTGATGGATTCATATATATAGGTACAACTCATCTGGGTCCACACAACTTGATTGGTTGATGCCTTAATTCGTGGTGTTAAAGCTCAGAAAATCACTCTTTCGCCTCAAAATATTTGTATTCTGTGTGAAAGTTTTTGTGACAAAAACAACAGTTCAAAAAGTTATATTGACATGTGAATTAACTGCACGAAAAAAAAATGATGCCAGTGTGTACCGTTCTTGAGATGACAAGATCAACCACTCTTTACAGCACGTCTGTGCTGTAAATATGAAGCTACCACTAGCAGCTAGTTGGCTTAGCTTAGCACAGTGTAATCATGCTCCCAAGAGGATAAAGCTTTTGGCATTAATGACAAAATCACCTGTTAATCCATCCATATTATAATCTCCACTTTTAGCTCCACTGCTGATAATGCTAAAAACACTGGAGCCTATTGGGCCTGTTGAGGGGCTCTAAACAGAGGTTAGATTACTGCTTTCTTCTCCTACCTGGTTGAGCATCAGTGCATGAAACGCCAAACCGAACGCTAACACCAGGTACAAGAACAGCATCACAATACGGACCAGTGTCCTCATGATCTCCCAAAACATCACGACATAGATGCCAATGCCCTCAAACCTGCAGAAATAGGAGATTAGACCAGTTAGTGCCCTCTGCAGCTCATCATAAAAAAGACATTATGTTGAAATGGCGCTATTAAGTCAGTACCTCTGGAGATAAAGGAGAAATCCAATCCAGGAGCTTAAAACTGCCAACGCCCCTGCTTGCCAGTGTAACGAACCCTCTACGTTGAGCATGGTGGGAATTATGAACAGAAGAGAGAGGACTGCAGAAAACCAGTCGCTCTGGTTGGAATAGTCCTTGAAGTAATTCCAGCGCTTTTACCGTAAAATCAACAAAAACACAAAATAACTAGACAGACCAACAACCTTACATATATTTGACAACATTTCATTAATTCATCATTTTCAGAAAATTGACCTCACTGTGTAAAATGACCTGTGATGACCTCTAGGTTAATCACAGATTCATGAAACTTTATAGCCACAAACTAGTAACTTAGAACACTGAGAGGATGAATGGCATTCCCAGGTATCTTGACTATCAGGGGATTTCTGAGCAGTTTTCAGAACATTAGGGCCCATCATCCAATTGCCAACAAATGCATTTCTTGCAGAAATCTCCAAATGTGAAAATTTTCGATATCAAATCACAGCATGGGTTTTTATATGGTGTTCCTCAAGGTCATGGTGACTAAGGCACCCACAAAACCACTGTTTTCCTATAATACGACACACCTACCGTGCACGCCTCTCTGGTGCCATGCATCATGTTTTTCTAGCATTTTTTTTTTTTTTTAGACAGGCGTACAAGGTGCAGTCACACCACTCGTAGATGTCAAACTTGGCCCAGGCAGCTAATCAAATCAAGTAAGATGAAGGTTTTACTACTTGACCACTTCCTTCCTCCAGTGGCTAACTAGCTAGTTAGTTAGCTATTGGGCTGTGAGACAGCTAGGGGATATGCAAGAGGCAAGGGGGCATTCATATCTCATGTTGTGAACATACTGTCTTTGAGAGACAGTTAGTCACATTTGATTGCCTGGACAGCAACAGCCCTGCTCCACAGTCGCATCAGCTGTTTTGCCTGACGCCTTTTGCCAAGGGGCGTTTTTGAAGCAGCTGCAACTGTAGTGGTCTGTCTCTGTCTGATGGGGGCCTTAATGTGCCTTTTTAAATCATTTTTTATTATTCATAAATTGTTAAAATTAACAATAAATCTTTGCGGCAGCAACTTATGTGATAATAGAGCATTGTAATGGCCATCACAATGTTCTAATCCCACAACAACTACACACAGTGCTGAGCTGCATCTCATTAATTAATCTTCAGGCTCCCAGCTTTCAGATGATGTACACCACTTCTATGTGACATCTACTGCTGGCCTGCTATCTCACCCTAAAGACCCCCTACTTCCCCTAAAAAGACAAACATGAGTCTATGTGGGTCACTTTAAACAATTAAGCAACACTCTGTATATTACAGAACATGTAATGTGATGTGGAGGTGTCTCTTATAGTTATTAACAAAATGACTAAAGTAAAGTGCTGAGGTGTCATTTTGACAGTGGTCATTCAGCACTCCTGCTCATCCATCACACCTGAGTGCTAGTGTGTGTCCTCACAGACCTGGCGCTGAACAGATTTATGAGCACATGCTTCATGTGAGGTAACAGTACCTGTTGTGATATCTGCACCACTTCCTTCGCTATGGAGTAGACGTTCATGACCAAGACCATTATCATACAGAAGGACACGAACAGACTTTGCTGGGAAATGAAGGATATTGAGATTTTCTTGCGTCATAATGACAAATGTTGTTTGGAACATAAATGATACGCTAACACAGAGCTTCAGCTTGTTTAATACTGATAATCGATGTACCTCTGTGAAAGATGAGCGCACCATGGTGATACTGTGCTCGCCCGTGTCGGTGATGTTCAGCGTGGGTCTCTGGGTCACTATTAGGTGAGTGAGGGGCAGCAGGCCTAGCAGGTACAAAAACATGTTCAGCACATGAGCTGTGCTCCCATATGCAAACCTGTGGATTAAGACAAAGATGGTTTTAACACTAGGAGAATGACATTCAATGTAAATCATGCGTTTGTATTTGGTGCGTTCAGCATAACAGCATCATCTTAGTAGTCACAACACATCAGAATGAGAAATGTCACTCGTGAATACGCACCACTTCATTGCTAGGTACTTTTTGCAGACAGGGTGGTTGAGAAGTTCAATGCGGTTGTACTGCACCATTGCCTGCAGAAAGAGAAACAGAAAAATAGCCCGCTGTTAATGGCACATTTTTTTTTTACAGGCAGGAAAGAACAACTTGACAGCTAAAGCCTAAAAGATTTAAAAGTATGTGCATCTTATTGATCTCTAGGATGACATCAGCAGCTATGAGGTATTTCTAACATTTGGTGGTAGATGAGATTGTTTGTAATAAATCCAATGATACAAAGCCACTGTGTCTTAAAGAAGACCTATTATGCTCATTTTCAGGTGCATACTTATTACCGTATTTTGGGTGTCTGGGACCTTTACATGCTTTAATGTTATAAAATGCCTCATTATTCTCACACCAGCTATGCTGCAGCACCTCTTTTCACCCTGTTTGAGCACTGAAAAGCCCCATCTGCTCTGACTGGTCAGCTGGCCCACTCTGTTGTGACTGGTCAACCAACCAAGCTCTTCGGACTCCGCTCTAACTAGCTTTGCCTGTGTGCCAAACTAGGCGCTTCGTAGGCATTATGCAAATGTGTTACTGGTGACATCACCACGTTATGGAGGAAAAGGCGGGACTTCAGTCAAGGTGTTTCAGGCAGTTCAGGAGCAGTGCTTCGGTGGGGCAGGGTAAAGCTTGCTATATACTCGCACAAGACACCATGGCACAGGCCTCTGTAGATGCCCTATGACCATGCACAGATAAGTTTCCGATCAATGCATTGTTCGTTGCTATATGCTCCAAAACATATGAACAAAATATTCTGTGGATGAGCAAGAAGTCAACAAGTTATACTGGAGAAGTACCCTGCCTGGCAACGCTGACGCCAAACATTATTACTGTTGCTTAACTCTAAGTCAAAAGTCCCCTCAGGTCGCCACTCTTTCTATGAGACCTTTTTTTCAGCTTTTACAAAACAATCTCTTATATTCCTTCACAGCCTGCGGAAAAGCCTCTTCTTTCCCCAGTGTGTTGAATATTTCTTTCAAAGAATTCAATGCCATATGACTGTCCCTGTGGTCTCAATGAACAGTCTGTACCAGTCTGCTTGGCCAGTCTTCCCTTGAAAGCATACCATGTAAAAATGAAAGGTGCAGCGCACACAGTCAGTGTGTAGTTAGAAGAATTCAGAGTTGCATGACTAAGCACTGCGACAACTTGCGGAGCCTTCATGCGATGCAACTTTCTGGTGTGTGTACTTCATGGTGGCTTCGCTACGGTGACCATAAACCAGGCTTTGGCCTGAACCTTGGGCTTTGTATCCTTGCAGACCTTTTACATGCACAAAAAACTACATAACTAACTAAAGGAAAATGAAAAAGCACAAAAGTGTAATACGTCCTCTTTAAAAGGAGATGTGATGGTTGCTATGCGAATGACTATATAACAAATATTACATAAGGTACCCTCAGTGATGTGACAGAGCCCTATTCAGCTTGGACACTCACAAAAAGCATCTGTTAATATCCTCATGCAGATTTAACCCATTTTTAATTAACTGTGAAATGAGAATATTCAATAGTTGCCCTCCCCGGCAAGGCCCATTGAAAGAGGTCACGTGTCGTCAATGTGTCATATCTTTGGGGTGCAACACATGCACAGTAAAACCTGGTCTGTACTCACCAAAACTGAGCCAGTCCACTACCACAACACCAGTTCCACTGCGCATGTGTCATACCCCAAGACCCACATCCCATCCTCCTTCAATAGACCTTGCTCCCTGTTGTCTTTCTCTCTGTGTCTGTGTTCGTATCTTGGGTGTGACGCTCCCTCACCCACTCCCTCCTGGTTCCTGTTACCTGCTGATTACACACACCTGCCTTCCATCAAGCTCATCACACTATGCTAGATTGTTTAGTCAGTTATAGTGGTAAGATACTGAACGCTTCAGGCTTCTCTTGTGACTTTAGTCTTCCTTGGGATTTGCTTCCTTGCGTAGATACTGTATATCCCTGCCTGACCTGAGATTAGATCTGCGTTTGGGTCTGTCTGCAAAAACCATAACAATATCACAAAATTCATTTAGAGAACATGCAGGTGGAGCTTTAAGTTGGTTCATTGCTTATACCATTACCTCCTTAGGTTCCGCTTGAAGAAAACAAAATCACCTGTCAAATGTGGCAATCAATATAAATATAGAGTTGTCATTGTTGCCCTCCTTCATCTGTCCACTCCTGACAGTCCACAGCGATGCATGATAAGAGATGGTGACCACTAAGGACCACTTCTAGCAGCTTGTCCATATATATATCTAACACATGTTAGCGTTAACAGCAGCCTGATCTCACAGCTCATTCCCACCTGGCCCCTCGTTGGGGGTCGAGGAGAATGACTGACCTACAGTCTGCACCGAGCAGTGGGCCTGGGCCTGTCTGTTTCCCACCAAACAAGGCAGAGAGTTTGCTTTTCAACATTAACTGCTCCACTTTCCTCACTAAAGTTTACTAGCCTGTCACTCTTAGGTCTCTCTCCCTGGAGGCAAAGACAGCCGGACTATGGTCTTTCATCAGACGAATGAAAATCGGGGGAAACACGACAAAGCCACAAACCAGCTGCTGCTGTCACTGCAGAAACTTTGATGGAGAAAAACGTCACCACTGTCGCTAATGGATCAATTGGCTGACCCTTATAGGATGAGCCTAAACGTGCAAAATGTGAGCTGAGTGGATACATGAAGGTGAAGGTGGTTAAGCCTCATCAGAGGGCGATGCGTGACTACAATAGAACTTCACTACTTATCATTCATGGGGGAGATATTTGCATTTTGCTGCACCAAAATTATATTTGAGAAAAAGTTGCTTACGTTGAGTGCAGCTAGTGGTTGAATCCTCAAGGTCTTTTCAGTTAACTTCATTGCTGCAAGGGGAGCTTGGAGCCATGTGAAATCATATTCAATCTACAACACAAAAAGAGTGGTTACTTTTTTGTCATCTGTCACCACCATATGCTTTATATACAATATAGATATTAAGTTTATTTGGTGGGTTACATGATAGTCAGGACTGTTGTGATCGTCATCAGATTCCCTCACACAGCGGTCCAACAGGTGCTATTGAAAAAAGTAGGAAAACACAGTGACGAAACAAAGGGCTTCACATGTTCTTACAAAAATGCTCAACTAGAACCAACATTAAACTGCAGAAAGAGACACTGTTTTTTTGTGCCAGTGGCAAACCTTGTAGGTCTCAGGCAGAAACTCAATCATGTCTAGTATGGGGCTTCGCTGGCCAGAGCCGGGGGTGAACAGACTCAAAGCCTGAACAGATCTGAGAGAAAAAACAAGTGTAGGTGTACTTGTGCAGAAACAGCAATCCACACTAATACCCCCAGAATCTGAATGACAACCTCAGCACATAAAACATCTGCAGTATGAAAGTTATTTTTTTCTCAGCAGAACAGATGCTTGTATAAATAACATACCTGTCACTGTCAATCACAGCATTGACCACATCTTTTCTCCCATTTTGCAGAGCTTCGTGGAGGAACGAAGTGGCGTTCTTGTTTAAGGTGATCTGTGCTCCCCGAGCCAGCAGGAGCTTGACTGCAGCCACATGTCCCTCTCTTGCTGCGATGTGGAGAGCAGTGTTCTGGCGCATAGCAGGAGACAGCACTGCATTTATCATAGAACAGTGCTGTCTGATGTATTCAGTGCTACTTGTTACCTCCGCCAAGGAGGTTATGTTTTTGCCGGCGTTTATCTGTCTGTTTGTCTGTGTTCATGATAACTCAAAAACTTAGGGACTGATTTTGAAATTTGAGATTTGAAATTTTCAGGGTGTGTCGAAAATGTGAAAAGGAAGAACTGATTCAATTTTGGATGTGATCCGGAAGAAATCCTGGATTCTGGATCACATTGAAATTTTCGTTAACATTGGGGTAAATGGGACCCAAAAAATTGTTTCTCAATATCTCTGGTAATTGTTGCTCATGAAAGCTCATGAAATTTGACTCAGGGATTTACAATGTGTACTTCTATCAAATCCCAAAGGCTGATCCAGATCTGATCCAGATGGCGGATTTTATAGCAATTTATATAAAAAATGGGGGTACTCTTACATTTTGGCCTAATGTATTGTGAGTTTTATGTTGTGTCTTGTATATATGTTCTATGTTTGCCACTGATATAAAATTCTTTTTAAAAAATGTAGGATTTTTATTTTTGAGTGAATTACAATATGGGGGGAAACTATGGTGCTTGGCGGAGGTCTGCGCTCTCCGAGTGCTTTTCTAGTAGTTATTAGTGTGGTGATGTTCGGAAAACAGCTGATCCTGAATTATTAAATTATTCGCAAACTGCAGAAATAAGCCTCAAAACCGTCATCACAAATAATTGGAAAATTAATTTGGGTAATAGCAAACCTTTTGAAATAACAGTGATCCTTACCCCGTCCTCGTCAGTTTTATCCAGTAACTTGAGATTGGCCGACAGGTGAATGTCCATAGTGTGTGTGTATCCTGCAGACGCAGCGTGGTGCAGACATGTCCAGCCCTTGTAATCACTGTAAACATGAAGCAGAGCAGGGATTTCTAGCACAACTTCTCCTACTTCTAAGGTGCACAGAGAAGATAAAACAAGTCTAAAGAGGTCAAAGCTCCAACAACAAAGTTAACAGTCTTGTTCTTTATACTACAAGTGTTGGTGGAGTCTTGATCTCTAAAATCACAGTAAACAAGACATCCCCCACTATAATTAGTGACATGTATGAAAGTTGGTTTGTGTACTGTATATAAAAATGAATGACGTGTCTCCACTTCCTCCCACTGTACAGAAGTGAAGCCAAAATATCCCAGATAGGAGAGGTGCCATCTTGAGATTTTGATGCCATTTGGAGCCAGAGTCTGTACAATAATGATCGGGGGGCTGGAGTCATACTTGCTAGCCCGAGCCACCTAGTTGCTAAGTTTTCATCACTGTAGCTGTTTGGCAGGAAAGACAAAACAACTAACCATAATATCACTATACCTATATTTCTGATTGAATTATCACGCTCTTTTACAGATGTGACGGTTATGGAAAATTAAAGATACATCTTCTCTCTCGCATAATGTCCAAGGCTCCGGCTGCAAGACTACACTCAGAGCAGCTGTCAATCATGACGTCTCACCCCCTTTTTATGACATCAATAACTAATTAAAACTAGCATTATCAGAAAAACACACATCAGCATGACAAGAAATACCAAAATTGACAGACACCATCTTTAATTTATTTAACATGCACTTCCCACATGGAGGGGGCAGGTTGTGCAAGCTATACTGCAGCCAGCCACCAGGGGGCGATTGAGATGGTATGGCTTCACTTTTAGTGTGCTGTCATGTCATCCATCTTTATATACAGTCTATGACTGCAAATTGTAACCAATGCAAGTTTATAGCTAAACAGATGACAGCATAGTGCACCATGTTTTTGCATGTTTACTTTTTACGTTTGACCATGTTTTCCTCTATACGGCCATGTGTTTACCTGTGAAAGAGAGCTCCTTTGCGCAGCAGCAGCTGTACCACCTTGGTGTGCCCCTCTCTTGAAGCCAAATGGAGCGGTGTCAGGCCTCGCTCGTCACCTTCGTTTAGCAGACGAGAGTCTGTGATGGTCTCCAGTAATCGCTGACATGTATTGATGCGCCCGTACCTTAAAGAAGAGAGGGATGAGGAGAGAAGTAGTAGGTTGTGGGAATTTTTTTTTAATGATCTGTTGATCTCTGAAATAAAAATGCTTTTTGTGCAAAGCCCACATGCACAGCAAAGCCAGTGGTCCAGGGCGGACACAGGGCAGTTCATCTTGGCGATTGAGTATCTTTGCTCAAATACACACAAGTTTGCTGTTCACAGGGCATGAACTTGTAAGTAAAATATAGTTTTAAAAGTGTTTGGGAATTTTAATGACTAATGGTGCTGCAAACTGCAAGAGGACATAAACAGAAGTGACATTTTGGCTTGCTATGATTTCTCTTTGTCGTTGAACCTTTTAAGTAGGTCATCAGCACTTTGTGTCGGTGCAGCGGGAAGCAAATGTGTCTACAAGAGGTAAAGTGTGATATCATAGCGTGGCCTTCATTTGCCCTCTGGTTCTAATGAAATAGGTGTACATGATAAAAAAAATCAATAACAATAATGTTGAATGTCCGCTCATTTCACACTATTAGTGACATTTCTTCACACTTGCCTCGCTAATTGATTTCTATTCCTGTCACAGCTTCTTTGGGTCACAGTGCAATAGGCATGTCATCGCAATGAATCATCAAAACAACTGAGCAGCGAGGAGACAGCTTTAAATGCAGGCACGTTGTTCATTTTTCATCTGACCACTGTTGTTCAATTACAGGGATAAAAGCCTTGGCTTTAGGGAGATCGTAAGTCAAAGTCCTCTGCGGAGCCATTTTTGATTAATGGTCCACAGTATACTCTTGTGGTATCATTGATCAATACATACGTAACACTTGTTACAGAGAAACTGATGGAATGTAGCTAGCTTGCCTTCCCATTAATAAAGCTATTTTAAAAAAGTCTGTTATTTGAAAGTAATTGCTCCAAAATGTGCAGCTTTTCTGCAAACTGAATGTTGTAGCTTTAAAAGTACAAGAATATAGCCTATGCGTTGCATCCCAGACTGGTCAGTGTCAGCAACAGTGACATTTCTGGAACTTATATGATCAAATTTGTAAACTTGGCAGCAACTTTGAATGAAACCTAGTCAAATCAGCAGCGCTTAGGTCCATGGTATATGGAAAGTCCTGCCCTCGGGGACCAATCAAACTCACTCAGCAGCAAAGTGCAGCGCAGACTTCTTGTCCTTTGACTTGCATGCAAGGCCGACCTGCCCCGAGAGGCCCAGCATGTTCTTCACACAGTCGTGGATACCCAGTCTGCAGGCATAGTGGAGCGGGGTGCAGCCCTCAGTATCCTCACAGTTCAGCAGCGCCTTCACACTGCTGAGCTAAAGTTAGGCACATCATAAACACATTTATGTATTCATACATTAGAATGCATAGTAATATGAGTATTAAACAAAGCACAAACATATTATATAACTTCTAAGAGTTATACGCATACACACCCCCATCATATAAATGATAATGTAGTGTAATAATATTTGAGCACAGAGGCAGAGAGGTCGCTTTCGTACACTGTAAACAAATCAGCCGTCATTGTGGCTCATTTTGAAAGCATCATTGTAGCTTTAGGTAAAGCTTACAATGTTTTAAAAGATCATCTGGCTCAGTGAGAGTATAATGAACTTCATCAGTCGGCTTTGAATGCAGGCTGAAGGCAAATTGATCAAGGACATTACGGTAATTAAATTCCAATCTGAATGGCAGCTTTGTCTAAGCAGCATACAGTGTGTTTGATGAGTCACAAACAGGCTGCATTGATCGACCTGCAGTACTTCTTCTGGGAGGTTTTTCAGACCCTTGGGCTGGAGGATGGCCAGGTGGAGGAAGTTACAACCACATCTGTCTTTCACGTTTACTTTTGCCCCTAAAAGACAAATATATGCGTGCATGTGTGAACAACCTGCATCATCATTCAAATAATAATATGAAGTGCAGGGCAGTAGCTCACCTTTTGACAGCAGCAGGGCCACAGTTCTCCATGCTCCACAGCTCGTAGCCAGCAGCAGGGGAGTGTTTCCTTTACAGTCCATGCTGTTAAGATCTGCGCCCTGAGGAGAGAATACCTCATTTATTACCACATTCATTTTAATTCACATTGCTGCAATTATTGCAAACAAATGAGACTACAGGAAGTTTTGCAGCATCTGCATTAAATTCTCTATGCTGCATTTCATGTGTTTGTTCAACCGGAGGGACACTTTCATGGAGAGAGCATTGTGTGCTGTTTTACTGTATAAACCGGGAGGTAATTTACAAAACAAATAAAGCTATCTAAGTTTCTCATAATGTCAGATCAAATGTGTACCTTAATGGGAGATGTATGAGTGGCCAGATGCATTTTTTATTATGCGTAAAATGGTTTTGCATAGGTTTCTGTTGCGGTTATGACGGGCTGCTTTTTATGGAATCGGATGGGGGTGATGTTGTGATTTGGCTGGAAACTGACAATCTGATCTGGCAACACTGAGCGTGGCACATGCACAAGACCACGGATGATGAAGTAAAAAACAATAATTAGATGATAATTTGATTAGTTTAAGCTTTTTAACAAGGCATGAGAAAAACTAAAGAATGGATTAAGCAGTTTGTCCGCTATAACGTTTATTAGACTTTGCAAACCGTGTTAAAAACGTCAAGCTATCTAGCTTGCTATCTCCAGTAACTAAATGACGTCAGCATCTCCTGCTCAAATTGTCTGTTATAAGTTTATACAGCAATCTAGCATTACCTGAGATAGGTAATTATAACATTTCAAGTGAAAACATACAAACAAGCAGGCTATAAGCTACGCAGCCTAACAGTGTGACTGTCTGGTCCTGCTCCTTAGGTTATGTGTTTTATTTTCTATTATATTCAGTTATTTCCTGTTTTAATTTGTGTAACTTACCTCTCCTCTTGTTACAGATACTTCACTTCCTGCTCTTCTGTGTTTCCCGCCTGTGTGATCACAGACTCCTCCCTGATTGGTCCTTCATCCCCCCCCCTATCATCCTCCCCTCCTATCACCTGCTCCTAATCATCCTCACCTGCTCCTAATCATCCTCACCTCCCCAGTGTGTTAATGGTGCCTTCTAATGAAACTTGTGAGCTCAGATTAGCAACATGGGAAGTCATGTACAAAATATGCTTGCCGTTTAACGTGAGAGCACCGCTGCTAAGCAACAGCACTATTAATGTTAACGCTGGTGTCTAGAAGCCACAGAGGCTAACAATTTAGCAAGCTAGCAAGTGGGTATTAGCAAGCATTATTAGCTTGCTAGCTAGGGCTGATGAAAGCTTGGCAGGCCTAGCAGCAGCTACTAAGGGGGGCGTCAGTTATTAATGAGCCGTCAAAGACTTGAATCTAATAATGGACATGGTCTTTGGTGCCAAGCGATGTCAATCTCGAACCATTTCATGATTTCTAAAGCAAACACGCTGCGTGTGGATGAGTTTATTTCCCGTCACAGTGTTTGCTTTCAGAATGAGTTGACAGAAGATAAACTTGGACCCCGGCTTCTTTGGCAACGCAGTTCTGTTATAATGGTCTATGAAGTGTAACAGATGGTGACAGATGGTCTAGAAGCAATGGGCAGCACCTTCGACGTCTTAGTCAAGAGGTTTCTTTGAAATTGCAAACATAGCTAGAATAATAGCAGAATGACCCAATCACTAAATGGAGTCCAAGGAGCAGAAGACCTCTGCACAGATGGGAAAGTTGCTGATGTGCCCTTTAAGTTGCACAATTTGGAGTAAGTGCCACATGGTTTTGATGTCTTAAATTCAATGTCTTTCATTTATGGCAAAGATTAATAGTCCCTGATATCACTGTGTGTGACAGCTGTTGGGTGTGTTCATGTGTGTGTGTGCCTTATTTACCAAAGAAATGAGGTACTCAGCCAGTTCTGTGTGGTCAAATATTGTAGCCCTGGAAAAGTAAACACAGTTGTTGTAAACCAGCCACACAACACATATGGCTTAGTGAGTCGAGGTTTTACTGTCAGATGTGAAATAAGGACAATCTAATCCTAACCCTGCCTTGTCAGAGCATGATAGGCTATAACAACCACATTTCCCTCTGTGGTTACATCTTTTACCTCCTAGACTGAAATGGCTCACTTCAGTGACACAGTTTAATAACTAATACCTGGTATTCTGGTAACATTATACATACAGTCACAAAGATCATTCCCCCTCCCCCTGTCCTGGTATCAGGTCTTACTCTGCTGCCAACACCAATAGCATTTAGATAAAAATCAATATGGGAAGCATATCTTTATTGTGTATTCATATCATTATTATTGTCCCCAATTAAAGCTGATTAGTTTGCCAGCAATACCCAAGGGTTTCATATCAGTTTTCCTCTTGTTTGTCGCAGTGTTACATTGTTGATATTATGCAGATTGATCTGTACACAGCATGAGCAAGCAGTTGAGGTAGTAATCAGATATTACACATCTACATAAATGCAGTGGTGTAGGCTACATTTTAAAGGGGCTCATCTATGACTTGAAATAATGTCTATTCATAAAATGATGCACAGCCAGCAGCTGGTTAGCTTAGCAGAAAATCTGGCTTTCTCTAAAGCTCACTTATTAACATGTTGGGCTATAGCTCATTTGTTTAATCTTTAAAAAAACAAAAATGTGACTCACAGGAATTTATATTGGTTGCTTGGCAACAGTCTCCAAGAAACCGACCCAAGCCCCCACGACGAGCGCCAGGCTTTGAAACGAATTTTCATATTGACCAAATGGTGGAATTATAACTTCTGCATCTGTCACGTGACGCCATTGGACCCAAAACGACTTTTTCCCATAGACGTACATTGGGAAAGGGACATCTGTAACTCAGTGGATAAATTTTTTTTTGAGGAAATTTAACTCACCAGTATGAACACTTGAATAGCCCTTATTTAAGTCCTCAAAATTGTAAAATGCTCTAATAGCCAAATCCAGAGTAATTTCCCCTTCTCTGTTCATGGGAATGAGACCCAGACTGCCGCTGGTCCGAGGGCTGGGAGGGGGGGTTAAAGGAAATGATACTGCGTCTGCTCAATGGGCCCAATGGATGCTGAACATGGCTGGATGATCCGTGTACTTTATCACTTGGCAGTCGAGCCATTTTGGCTTCATGCGCCACTGAGCAACTCTCAAAGGAATGAACGGGAGCCCGCCTCTAATGCTGTATCCAGTTCTATTTATACATCCATGCACCCACCTCCCTGATATCACGCCAAAGCATAATAGACCAGCACCAGTCCACCAGAGGATAGTGTGTGTGTTTCACGTTGGTAAGTTGGCCTTAAAATCAAAAGTATGTAAACTCAGTAAAATTCATACAGAAACAACATAACACATGACAAATGTCACTAATGTAACATCCAAACAAAACACTGGTCTGGAATACTAGTCGTCCTGGGTGAAAGTCCGGTGTTTGGTGGACCCATTCTCCCCCTGCCCACCCGCCATAAACTGTTGTTCTCCCTTTTTATTCTTTGTCACTAGCTCTGACCGTAGCATATTCACCCAGATGCATTTACATTGCACTCAGTACAGACCACATGGCGCGAAAATGACATACCTGAAGCAAAAACAGCGTTCTTATTGCACACCTATTTGTACAACTGGGCTGCACCCACACCTAACCCATCATCATCATTTCCCAACATCATCAAAATAAATGTATAATATATAGTTAAATGGACAAATGACTGACAAGGATAAGCCCACCTGTGTAGAGGGGTCTGACACGCCCCATCAGTTAAGTTGATGATGTCTTCCACTTGGTCAAAGGATGACAGCATCAGTTTGACTACCTCAGTAGCACCCTGGGTGCAGGCCAAATGAAGCGGCGTGGACCTGTCATTCTGCACAACAACAAACACGCTTTCATTATGAGTCATGAATTATGAATAAATATAATGAATATTCACAAGCTTTGCAAACACAATTATATCTGCTTCATACTGAGACGCTGTGACATACTGAGTTAGAAATTTAAAAATATATCAAACACAGGAATTATGCATGTATTGTACACTTTCCCAGTGCAACGTTAGCAACGGATCCCCCAGACTTACTGGCTGAACACTGGGGCTGTAACACAAGCCTTTAATGAGATAACCAGGACTGGCAGGAGGAGGCCAGTGATCGCTCCACTCAGCTCCACAATGTAAGTGGAGGTAATTTGTATCAATTTAGCCGACCAAAGCTATTACTGTGCTCCCTATTCCTGCTGCAGCTCTCTGGCCACTACCCCGGAGCTAGACGCAACGATCACTCCCAGATGGGTGTGATACGACTGGCATTCTCTAACAGTGCCGGGGAAATGCTTTACAGGTGTAGCCAAATGAGATCTAGATTGCACAACAATGCAAATCTGACAAAGCATGCAATGGACAGATGGAAAGCAATGTTTGTAATCTTCAGCTTCCAGGTGTTGTTTATCGCTATGTGATGCAGAGTAGGAAAAACAGGGGTGACAACCAAATTAATGTCTGCCTTTCATGAAGGAAGGTTTATGATAAATGCAGATTTATGCAATGTAGGGATTAGGCTTGGGTGATATAACGAGATTATCGTTATACAGTATTCATTGGCCACAATAATGGTCCTCACGTGTCCATGATAACAGAACAATATTCAGTTATGTTGAATTCAGGGATTGTATATTGCAAGCCCAGCAGGCCTGACATGACTCCCTGCTGGGCAAAACGTCAGGGAATTATGTATTTTTAAGATTTTTAAGGAATAACTCAATACATAGGTTGTAACATTAGTGTCTGTGTTTTCGGTCAAGAGAGAGACAGAGAGGGACAGACAAATTAAAAAGTAAAATACAGCTGATATGTAAAACAGTGAAGTTAGAGATTCAGTTAGAAGCTATAAAAGTATTGAAAGCTGAACACACAACGTCTTTATCTCTGGTCGCCTGCATGGTTGTTTGAGGGGGAAAAGGGGGTTCATTGGCATTTCTTTGGCTTTAAACCAACTAAAAAGGAGAGCCAGAGAATATGAATGAACAAAGTTATTTGTAAAGTCTGCCACCAACTCCCTCCAAAGAGAGCAGCCAAATCAAAACTCCTCCCTCGGTGAGCAATCAGCCCTCAATAAAGGTAAGAAAATATAAATGCTGGCGAGAGTGTACACAGTTTTAGTCACCAGCTGTTTGATCTGATTTATTAATCACAGCATGACATTGTGTATAATAACACTAACTGTCTATGCATTGTGGCCATTTATGTATTGCAATGAAGAGTGTGTGTCCAGTCCATAGATATTTCTATCTACGTGCATTTGTGTTCAGCTTTTTTTTGGACGAAAATATTTTATATTGTGTTTTTTCTTAAAGCAATACAGTCACTAGGGAAATGTCAATATCGCTAAACCCTTGTAGAGATTTACATTTTTCTAATTTCAATACCTGTTGCTGGTCGACTTTGGCCCCAGTAGCAATGCAGAAACCAATGGCCTCAATATTCCCACCACGCACAGCCAGATGGAGCGGACTGCTCTTGGACTTGTCTAAATAGTTGATGTGAGCTTCAGCTTGGTGGCCCAACTTCTCTCCTGGCAGCAGAGGATTAAATCATTGTGAATGATGTACTGAATACATATAAGGCTTATAATGAAAGTTTATCATAATCCTAAATTTATTTAATGAAGTACAATTAATTGTATATAGAAATATAATTATAATTATAATGAATTTTCTATTCATCACAGAAACTTGTTTAAGCCCGGGATACTCTATCCCACTAACTGAGGCTTGTCCCCCTAATTATTAATCAACCCAGGCTGTCAGGCCATGGGGGTGGGGTAGCTATCATTTTTAACAACAATTTTAAATGTCCCCTGTCTCTTTTAATACATTCCACTCTTTTGAATTTCTTTTGAAAAGTTTTATCTTAAACGTCCAACATACATTGCTATGCACTATGACCAGTCCATACGAAATCCAACTGATAATAAGGGACAAACTCTTGACCTTGTGTTGTCCTATGGTGTCTCTCTAAATAATACTGACTTGCTGGACTTTAATTTTTCTGATCACAAGGCTGTGACATTTAATACGTTTCTTCCGCTTTCTGCTCATAGGCCATCTATGTGTATCTGCTCTCGGTCTTTTGACTCCAAATCAGCCAGCAGCTTTTGCAAAAAGTTTTTAGCCACTTCTGTCTGTAACTTGCATGAGCAGACGGGTCTCCCTGTCAGTGCTCTACTCGACAACTTCAGTCATACTGGCCTAAATATCATTATTGATATTGCCCCCATCAGGAAGAAGCAAGCAAATAGATTGCTCTTCCCTGGCTCAAAGACTTAAAGCAGCAACGCAGGACAGCGGAAAGAAAATGGAAGAAGAAAAAAGTCAAAGTATCTCTTAATTTCCTCCTAAGTTTGATGTTGGCCTACCATTAAGCAACAAACGAAGCAAGGTATCCCTATCACAACCTCAGGGTTCTATTTCAGTCAACTCTGTAGTAAACCCCCCTCTCCGTCAGCATTTGGAAGCATCTGAAGAGTTATGTGAACAGTTTAAAAAATCGATTCCTGAAAGAGGTTTTTCAAACTGTGGGTCCACCGGCTCTGTTCATCCAGTTTTAAAGGTGCAGTAGTTCAGCCTCTCCTAAAGAACCCTACTCTTGACCCCCTTGTTTTAAACAATATTAGACCTATTTCTAACTTACGTTTTCATATGAAATTTTAGAAAAGTCTGTTGCCCAGCAATTAATTGCACATATGAACAAAATAACCTGTTCAATATCAGCAATGATCTGCTGGTTGTAACTGACTCTGGGGCCTGGTCATAGGGCCTGGGGCCTATGAGACACAGTCAAACATAAAAGCCTCAAACACCTAAAAACTGTGTTGGTATCAAAAACACAGCTTGTCTTGGTTTCATTCATACCTCACTGACAGACATTTTTCAGTTGTATTGTATCTCATGTGGTGCCCCAGGGGTCAGTTCTTGGTCCTTTATTATTTTCTTTTTATATGCTTCCCCTGGGTCAGATTATCCACAGATACAATACTTTATGTCCCACTGACTGTAGCAACACAGACGAACCCTGATATAATGGACTGTCTCTCAGATATAAATTGATGGATGTCGCAAAATTTCCTTCAGCTCAACGAATCTAAACCTGATGTCCTTCTATTTATCCCCCCAAACCTGACTGACTGAATAAAAAATCTTGGCAAATTGTCGTCTGACGTCAACAGTCCGCCTGCAACCAGGGTGCGGTCTTTGATTCTGAGCTCTGTTGTGATGCACAGATCACCAATGTTATGCAATCATGCTTTCTCCAACTAATGGACATCTCAAAAGTCAAAAATTTGCTTTCTCAAACGGACCTATAAAAAATCATCCATGCATTCATGTCATCCCGATTGGACTACTGTAATTCCCTTTATTCAGGGCTCAGCCAAAAAGCCATATCCCGTCTCCAACTTGTTGAGATTGCGGCAGCTTGATTATTAACAAATTCTACGAGACATAACCATATCACACCCATCCTTGCAACACTTCACTGGCCACTAGTCAGGTATCAAATTTTACTAATTACTTTTAAGGCCCTACACAACATCACCTCTAACTACATCTTAGAGTTACTCGAGCCCTATGAGGCCAGCCGTTAAATATTATTATTAATATTTAGTAAAGTTCAAGCATATTTCCCCAAGTACACTTTATATGTAAAATAATAGCAATGTACTAGTGGTGTGGTATACTTGTAAGTGTATTACTTCAATACTAAATTAATTAAATTGACCCACTTTTTTAATTTATAGAGGTACACCTTTAAGTGTACTTTAAATGTAAGAATAGTATGAGTACACAACTAGTTTAGATCTGAGTTGTATTTTGTACTGCAACTATACTCTATGCCTATACCACTTTTAATATACAAAAGTGTACTTTAATTTATAGTACATAGCCTAAAAGATTAAAGACAAGTATAAGCCAAGTATACTTTGACTTTTCTGTTTATTTGTCAGTATACTTTAGCATATCTCTGGTAGTAAACTGAAAGTATACTCTCTTATTTAAAGTTTAAAATAAGTACTACTTAGCTACACTAATAGCACACTTTGTACCGCTGACGAGCTTTCAGGGGAATTTCAGTTGCATTGCCTCCATTTCCTTCATTGACTTTAATGTGTAGGATCTTTGTTATTTTAGTGGAGGGAAATTAGGAATAATTGTTTTTATTCATGGTGTACTGTCTGTGTAAATTCCCAAACTGCACAATAATGTGAATACACATTACTTCCCTCGCTGAGCAATCACAGAAATATCCTAAATATTTTGTGCTCTGACTAAACCTTTTTTCCAACAGCACAAGATCTGCCGAGCAGACCTCCCACTGTGAATAAACACACTGTCAGTGTGTGGCATCTGGCCTGTGTACAAAGTAGCTGCTAGATGTCTCTTGGGGGTTGAGGTGAACTCTCTTCCTATCTATCATGTTTAATGTGCTGTTTGGCCTTGTAAAAACTTTTTCATTATTGTCAGCACTTTAAATTTTTGATGACGGATCAATCTTTTTGTCATACCGGCCTTCAGGATCACTTCCATGGCTTTCTTTGCGCCCGCGAAGGCAGCGGCGTGCACGGGGAAATGGCCGAGCTTGTTCTGTTGGCAGAGCCGCGCTCCATGCTTTAGCTTTGACAGGTCGGAGAATGGATGGAGAGAAAGACAAACAAGAGACAATTCTTTGTCAGAGACAAAGCTGCAGAGGGCTGGCAGCCACTATGAAAAACAGCTTTATAATCTGGTCTGTGCAGATGGACAGTTATCCTTTTCCTGGGTGGTGCAGGAAGAGTCTGAATGCATCACTCTTGTACATACCAATGTGCTGAGAGCCTCACAGTTATTAATGGAGCAGGCAAGTATCACTGGGGTGTTCCCAAGGTCTCCCTGTAGATTGCAATCTGTAGCACTGTAGGACAGCAGCAGCTGCAGGGGTCAGAGATTAAAAAACCCATAACAGTGAGCTCCATTCTGTACAGTAACTCTCTATACGCCTGCGTCCTTTATCCTCCACCATCCTGAAACTGTGACAGTTTGTGGACAGCAGCCAGATGCTATGAGGATGACGGGACAAGGTCTTTCCAAGTAGATGGTTGAGTCAGGTTTTTTCAGATATGTAAACAATTGTCATTTGACTTTCAAGCAACATGTAATTGCGCTATAAAAGACCTGAAGTGATAATATTATTGTCTGCTATACTTTTTTAAACCTGCCATCTTTCGATTTTGAAGGTTCAAGATCAACCTACAGTATTATCCCACATGGGTCGTGTCTAGAAGGTATATTGCGAAATCTAGCAAAAACTTGCAAAAACCCTTAAGAGACTCGCTGCCCGACAACCTATCCTAACCTTAACTATTTGAGGTCAGTGCCTAACCTTCATCATCTTCATCTCGCAAGAGTTTCCCAACTCATGGGATATCTTCTAGACACAACCTCTCAGATATGCCATATGGCCATCTGCCATCTTGAGATTTTGATGTCATTTGGAGCCAGTCTGCTGTCGGGGGGACTGGAGCCACCTGAGCCAAACAGGAACCGAGCATGATCGCAGTTTGCTGGGATCAGCCACCTCGCTGCTACGTTAGCACTGCTGTAGCTACATTTATGATCAAACTGACATGTTACACAGACTCGTGACTGTTATGGAAAGTTACAGTTATATCACCTCCCATACAATTCCCAAGCCTCTGGCAGCGACTACTTCCCTCAGAGCAGCTGTCAATCATGACATCTAACCCCAAACATCAAATAACTAATTAAAACCAAACATATCTGAAAAATGAACAAGTGAACATAGATCTTAGATCATAGATAAGAACTACCTAAAATGACAGAAACAGCTTTTGAAAAAATTTATTTGACATGTACTTTTTACTCTGGCCCATGTCCCATCCACTAACATGGAGGGGGTGGGATTTATAACCTATACTGCAGCCAGCCACCAGGGGGTGATCGAGATGTTTTGGCTTCCCTTCAAGGGAGCTGTCATATCGTCCATCTTTATATACAGTCTATGGAACAACACAGGGTTGTACAACAAAATGCAGCTGTACTGTTGTCCTTTTATACTACATTTTTGTGGTGGAGTATGTGGTGAGATGAGTTCAGGAGTCTCACAACTTGAAGTAAGAAGCTGCTCTGTAGTCTGGCGGTACGGCAATGGATACATCTGTATCGCTTGCCAGACAGCAGCAGGGTGAACAAGCTGTTATTAAGTTGAAATGATCAACAAATATAGTTTTGCACTGGACTTCCTGTACTGGATCTATCAGAGCAACTAAAGCTTTGTTTGAAAAACTAATTCAGTCCACCCCAGGGTCTGTATGTAAATTATTGGGGTGTGAAGCGGTGGTGAGTCTTATTTTATTTAATAAAAAACCAAGGCTCTCCCCAATGTTATTAATGTTTTCTTCTAACCCTCCCACTGACAGAAAAAAACTGTAATACCTTCCTCTAACTCTTAATATATGTTATATT
Organism: Pterois miles; assembly: GCA_947000775.1. Taxonomy (NCBI): domain Eukaryota; kingdom Metazoa; phylum Chordata; class Actinopteri; order Perciformes; family Scorpaenidae; genus Pterois; species Pterois miles. Next base: position 15,460,465 of record CAMQGK010000028.1, read on the forward strand.
GTGAACTTTCACATCCCCTAGACAATAACTTGCACATTCCTCTAAAACTTTAAAAACATATTCTTTCTTCAATTTATATAGAGCTACAGATATATATGTATTCCTATTGTATTGTAAATGTTATTTTATATTACGTCTTTATAGCTATAGTTATACACTGTGTTTCTTGTTTTTCTGACATAATCAAATTGCCAAGAAAAAAATCCTTATATATGCAAATCTACTTTGCAATAAAGTGTTTCTGAATTTATGAAAATATGGCAAACAGAGAAGGACGAACACACATCCAAACTCTATTTCTGAATAAAGAACAGCAAAAAAAAATGTTATTACAGCCACCAAATGACTGAACCGGGAACAGGCAAAAGTGCTTGTGCCGCAGAATATTTGGAAACCCCATCCCGTATCCTTTTCATACGGCAAAACACACCTCCAAACACACAAGAAAAAGAACAGTTCATTGTGTTTTTAAATATAGTAAAATTCACCAATAAAAGATGAGGACAAAATAAGTTCATCTACCCTCCCTTCAACAAAAATAATGACAGCTGACTCCCTTTTCAGCCCCCCATCCCACCAAGTCCTGAACTGAATATTCAATAACAAAAGATGTCGTCAACATCTTTGCATGAAGTTATGTAAGTGTACTATGTATATTTATGTATGACCTTGTTGTCAATGACAAAACACCAAATCACAGGGGAAAACCCTCTTCATATAATAAATTGTTATTTCGGATGGGCACTTTTGGCCCCCTCACCTCCACCAGGTTGTTGTGTTCGTGGCTGACAGCCAGGTGCAGAGGGGACAGGAGGCCCATGTTGAGGATGTTGGGATCGGCCCCCAGGTCCAGCAGAGCCCTGCAGCTCTCTGCCTTGTTCCGCTCCACCGCCCAGTGGAGGGGAACGTTGCCCTGCTCATCACAGCTGTTCAGATCTGGGACAGCGCATGCAAATACACACATACACAAATGTGCATACATAAGGATGCATAGAGATAGAGTCAACTCTTACCTGACAAATTGCTGTATAATATATGGCTTTATACATTAACTTATAGTGATTCACAACACATATTTTACCTGCGGAGAGCAACTTATGATCGATGACGGAGGCATGCTTACCCTGTGAGTCTATGACGGTGGTGATGAATTGGATGAGGGTGACATGGTCACCTGCGGCAGCGTGATGAAGGGGAGTAGCTCCACATTCATCTTTCTCACTCAGGACCTCTGGGCTCTTTCTCACCAGGTTCTCCAGGAGAGCCAGGTCACCCTTCTCCGCCAACTACACAGCAATGTCAAATGTAATATAATAGAAGAGTGAAGATAAGCGACTATTCATGTAGACTTTTACATTAGTCTGTCTCTGATTTCATCACAGATACAAGCATAAACAGTTATTAGTGTCATAAATAAAGTATGACATAATGTCTACTTTAAATACTGCCACTCACATAAGGTTACAGCCCAAGCACACAGCTAGTCTAACACCAGAGTCGAGCTAGTCTAGCCCCAGGAGATCAGTGTTTGTGTCCTGTGTGAAACCAGAATGTTGATTTATTTCATTTGTCACTTGTAACTTGTCTCTGTACTTAACTTACACCACTTCCGGTATTATTTTAAGCCAAACTACGACCTTTTTTCCTAAATGTGTTGCCTATGCCCAACCAAGTCAATCTTTTCCTAAACCTAACTAAGTGGTTTTTAAGGGAATAAAAAAAAAGAAGCATTTTGTGACTATTTCATGAACTGCTGTGAGACTGTTAAATATTATTATGCAACACTTCAGTTGTCTTTAGATCTCTATTCAGCTCCTCACAGTGACTTCTTTTAAGGTTACACAGGGTTCGGATTACAGATGAGATGTTACATAAACACTTGTATTGTAAGTATTGGTAGGAGAGAGAACTAAACTGTCTTAAAATGCTTTATTGACTTTGTGGTTTAATATTTTGAGAATTCAAAGACGTTGGTCACAGCCTCACCTCGAATACATTTAGTTTTGGGTCCTCATCCTCTATCACGTACGTGTAACAACTGGTCTGTCGGGCCACCTCCCTGCTGAAGTTCATCACTCAGCTGACACTCAACGGAGACATTAAGGGTGACGGCAATGACAAAAGCCTAGAAACAGCCACACACACATAGATGCACATATATGTATGCAGGCAACAGCAAAATATTAAAATAAAGCCTACTTTACAAGCTAGAAGAACACAGTGTTATGTGACCGAGGGGGCAGATAACGCCTTAAGCCATAGGCTCCTCTCGCCATGAGGGGATATGGGCACAGATGACTTTGTCTTTTACCCGGAAGGGCATTCAGATCCTCCGAGTGTTTGGAGGTCGAAGTCCTTCTATTGAAGAAAGCAATTATGTTCTTCGCAGCTGGGGGGCAGCTTGTTTGAGTCAGTCCCCAGGTGTCCTTGGGTGATCCTGGGCGAGCGGGATTGAGAGAGACCTTGTAATTGTATTGTATGCGTGGCACTCAGTCACATCAAAAGGCCAAACTACAAATAGCATTTTTTTAGTGAGCAAATTACGACAGAGAATTCTCATTGGAAATCCCCTCGACCTTAAGCAGCAGCAGCAGCAGCAGCAGCAGCAGCGTTCCTCTGGTGTGCACTGTGACTGATCAGACTTGTTTCTCAGGTCAAAACAGCAGCTTTAACGGTTCACCTTGCGTGGATGGAAGGTCATTTTGTAGAAATCTACAGCGCATTTCCGTCACTGTGCTCAAATGTTGAAGCAATATTGCACAGGTCAGTTCACCTGGATGGAGGATCAGGTCCTGCTTTTTTACTGGCTCCTTAAAAAAGATCAGTGCGACTCTCTCCAGATGAGAGATCAATAATTAACTCTAACCTCTGTAGCTGTGGTCACCATGGAGATCAATTTAATTCACTCCTCCTCAGACAGCTCTGCACATTAGTGTTTACTGATCGGTAAATAAAAGAAAAATATGTGGTCTTCGCTTCAGGGGACGCTCACCAATTACGAGCTACATAGATTCACATATCGACTATTGATGCAGATGTTACAGATGTAGAAAATGTTTGCATTATGATCCATCTATATTTTAGTGCTGCTTATACTTTGATCAGACTCACTCAAGTCTTGACCACAATGTAAAGTAAAAGACTATACGGCACCAGTCTGCATCTCACTTCACTTTATAGTCCAGATAGAACTTAGATAGAAACCCGCACAATTCAACCTCATTTTCTTCTAATTTCATAATGACCCACTGTGTGTCATCCTCCCCATTGTTTCCGAGCAGCAGCGGTAAGTAAGTGTCATTGCCTGCCGCTCATCTGTTTGTTGGAGCCAACGTACAGGAAGTACACTAATGGCCATTGATAAACATATTTCCCAAACAGCCGACAAACAAATGGTAGGAATAATTGCATCTAACAATGACATTCTCGCATGCAAGGGACTTGCTTTCAAAGTTTAGCCTTACATTGTTATTATTTGCACAATTGGGACATTTAAAAAAATGTCTTAATTACCTTAGAAAACCTATAATGACCAGTCAGAGTTTATTAATATGCCCTAATTAATAATAGGGTTTTGCAGCAAAAGAACTGTAATCGACTTAAATTGTCACATTGGACTATTAGATTATGATCATGGAACATAAAAACAAACTGATTACAAAAGGTGAAGCATTAATTGATGAATAAATGATGAACTCAAATGAATAAAGAGCATATTTAATGAGGATGTTTGTTGCTTTGCTCAGTGTGGACACTTGTTGGATGTAAGTCTGCTCAATAACCAGTTTAATCCAACAGATATCTTTTGTTAAACAGACATTTTAAGTGAAACCAGCTAAAGCTTTAAACTCAAGCACAATGAAAACATTTGCCAGCACCCAAAATACCCACAATATTTTCATTTATTCTCATAGTTTCTGATAAAAATGCTGTAAAGTTCAAACAGTAAAGACAATGTTGAAGACTTACTGTGTTCATGTGATGAGCTGAGCATTCAGGATGTTCTCCTCACCACTGCAATAGGGCTTTAAATAGTGTGGTGAGTGAGCTTTTACCCAGTCTGTCTCCTAATGCAGGCAAGACGCTGCCCCCTGTGACCAAAACGACTCTCCTGGTGTTTTCACAGAGAACAAGGCAAACTCGTGCTGTAATATGAGGACACATTAAGCACCAACATGATACTGCTGTCTGCCTCATAATAAGGTTTAGTTAATGCGGCTGGATGCTTGATACTTTATTAAGGATGTGAGATAGGATTTTTAATCTTTTACACAACTACGATGAAAATCTTTTTTTTTTTCCACTAAGGGACAAAAACAGCCTTTGGTAAACGGACTTGCATTTATATAGCGCCTCTCTAGTCTCATCAAAATACTCATTCACACACCGATGGCACAGTTTGAGGTGAAGTGTCTTGCTCTCACATTGGCACATGACCAGAGCAGTCGGTGATTGAATCACTGACCTTATGATTGGTGGACAACCTGCTCTACCCTCTGAGCCACAGTCACCCCCCAGTTGCCATCATTTGTAGTTTCTGACCTTATTGTTCGTATTTTAAACACTCCCTGACATTTTCAACAAACCAGAGAAGAAACTTGACCACCCAGCTGCACATATACCAGTTATCAAAGCATTACACTGTATTTCCTTTACCGCCCGTGTTTGTGCGACAAGATAGAATAAAGACGACCTCTAAGACCTCCTTGCTGATGGTGCGGATTAAGGAATATTCCTCAGGGAATCTTTATCAGGCAGGATTATCAGATAAAGTATATCATTAACTAAGGATTATACTAGTATTTCTACCAGCATTATCATCAAGGGAATAAGTATCATCTGAGATTGTAGACTGATCTTTCACTTCACACAATGTATTTTATTTTAAATCATATATTTAAAAGCAAGTTAAATCCATGCAACAGTATTGCTTCAAACTGCTGAATGGATCGCAATGAGCGTTTGTGGTCCGGATTTGGAGGTCCAGAGGGGATAAATCCTGATGACTTTTCTTTTCGCCACTTTGAGGTTGACATTTTCAGATATCGTGAAATGTCTCAACAACTACAGGACGGACGTCTATGAAATCTGGCACAGATATTGCCATCTCTGTCAGGATGAATTGTAATCACTCTGGTGATCTCCTAAGCTTTTACTTATGGCACCATCAGCAGATCAAAATTTGAATTTATCCAGTACCAAAGATAGTGAAAAAAGTGAGACTGTGACCATGGTAAACATTGTTCGGGCTGTTTTCATACACCAGTCATAGCTATATCTATGAAAACTAATCCACTTTAATTAGTTTATATGCCACAAAAACAATTTGTATGCAATCCAACAGTGAACGAGAAGTATAAAAAACACCAGACTTTTGTCCAGGAGACCTGTGTTTGTATCCTGTGTGAAACCAGAAGTAAACAATTTATTTATAACATAACTTCTGTACCCAAACCACAGTCTTTTCCTAAACCATGATCTTTTCTTAAACTTAACTAAGTAGTTTTGTTGCCTAAACCTAACCGAGAGAATCTTTTCCTAATGATCCTTGACCAAACCACACTACACTGAACTTTTCCTAAACCGAACTAAGTACTTTTGATGCCTAAACCAAATAAGTTGATCTTTTCCTAACCATAATTAAGTAGTTTTGTTGCCAAATCTTTACTACGTTGATCTTTTCTAAACCTAAGTAGTTTGGTTACCTAAACCAAAATAAGTAGTTTTGTTGTCTAAACCTAACCGAAATGTTGACTGTGAAGTTGGAAGCTTATTTTGAAAAGACTGGAGCAGAAATGGAAACACGTGTCACATGTTTCTGGACGTTCATAGAAAAATGCACAAAAAGCATAAAAGTTTTTGTAAAGTATCATTCAAACCATTGCATCAGGATACATTGATCTGCAAAACATCAATGTATTAGCATTGCCAATGTGAGCATGTTGATATTAGCATTTAGCTCTGCTATGCTTATGTGCAGCCTCACAGAGCTGCTAGCATGACTCTGAAAATGAATTGCAACTTGTGACACGGGTCTGATTTATAGCAGTTATATTATAATTCATGAACCAATAAATATGCAAAAACAAACAATTTTCTAATTTTATTATTTAGTTCTATTTTACGCAAAATTACAAAAATGATCTATCACAATAAGTGTCACCAGCTATACTTTATTGAGATCCAGAGTCCAAATCTAGCACGTGTCTAATAGCTCAAAACTAATATTTGCCCGGTTATTGTTCTCACGGGTTATCTTTGAGATGTGTTATTGTCCAAGCAATATTTGCGGAAAAGCCACACATGCAGCAGAAGTTGAGCCAGTGTCACAAAGCGAGCATTATCTCTCTGGCTGAGCTTGATGAATTGCCTGGATCAGGTTGTATTAGATAAATAAACAGGAGTAGAACCAAGACAATATGGTCGTGTTTGTTTTGGAAATGTGTGGTGGGTGATAATGTAACGCAAAAAGGCGGAGATGGAGGAGAGGATGAGGAAAACCAAGTGACGAGTGTGTGTTTTGACTAAATTTGTTTCATGGGTTGACTTAATGAGTGTTTCCGTGTATGTCATGGTTATGTAATGATAATACGATTTGGATATTTTGATGTTCAGACGGAGGAGATGTGTATTTAGCAGAATAGTAGGCGCCCATGTCACAGTGCTCCACTGCACCTGTTGAACGATGCAGTAACTGCTGATGAGGTTACCAAGCTCTGGTGCTGGAGGAGCTACTGGGGACTAAATTATACATTCATGTCATTATGCAGAGAGCATACTGCACACTGCATTTCTTACATGCTTCCCCACATTCTCACCCATGCATTCAATATTACAACACATGAAAACTTTATCTCCAAGTTAAACATTTGCCCTGATTTACATATTGAGTGTTTTATTGGCAACAGAACATCTTCAGGCGACAAAGAGGAATGTTTGTGTTGCATGTCACTAGTAAGAGTTTCTTAAAGCTTGTTTGCAGTTGAAAACGACTGTTAGACCTGAAGTAGGCAGAGTGTTTTCGTATCAAGAATTCAATAATAACCTTTCAGCGTATTGTAATTGAAGTGTCCTGAAAACAAGACTTCTGCACCTCCTCATGGGGCTGTTGTCGAGATTTTAAAAATCCAGCCTGTGACAGACGTTGGCCAATCACAGGTCACTTCAGAGAAAGAGTGTTCCTATTGGCTCATTCAGCAGAGACAGCTGCCAATCACTTGCAAACTCCAATCAAACAGTCAAACTAGGCAGCCATGAGCAAATATGAATTCACAGTAATGCCTATTTATTGCCTTAAATGCTTTCAGAAACACCTTGAAGTGAAAATAGTAAATTTGCTCTGGCTGATGGGCGGTGCTTGGTATCTCCTAAACTGATCTCAACATGCTATCTTTTTCATTTTACAGCTAAACAGCAACTACAAGATGTTTCTGAAAACATTTGAGGAGAGAAATATTCATTACAGTAAAAGAATATTGATTCATATTTGATCAGCGCTGCCTAGTTTGACTGTTTGTTTTGAGTTTGTGAGTGATTGACAGCTGCTCAGAGACGACAGGCTCCAGCTCAGCTCTGATTGGTTGTTCTCCTCTGGTCTGTGAAATCTTGCAGATGCCATTAAGAGCACCAGAAGACCCAGAGGCGCATGATTCTTTTTAGATTACCTGTCTCAAGCACTACTGTCAGGATATAGTGACCGTTTCATAAAAAATAACTTTTTTTAAATTAGATTTGCTCTAATCTTGCCTACTGCTGCTAAGTATGAAAAGGACAGATTGGCTTAGAACAGCAACATATGCAGAGCGCTTTACCCGTCAATCAGGAGTTCACAGCAGCCTAAGTGGTCTGTGTGTGTGTGTGTGTGTGTGTGTGTGTGTGTGTGTGTGGTCCTGGTAACATGTGGTACTGGGTTGGTGTTCCATCACTTATAAATGAGGTTACCTCTTAAAGAGTGGCCATGTCCTCGGGGGACTGTGCAGAAAGCCAGACTGCTTTTTGACACTCTATTTATCCTCTGCTGAAAAGGTAGTCAGCATGTTTGACTTTTCACATGCGCCGTCACTGAGTTATATTCAGTCAAAACGTCACTTTTCCATCAGCATGAAAACTTTATAAGATGCTTGTGCTCGACTCAGTGATTTTCCTGTCCGACAGTGACGAGCCTGTCGCACACTGTAAATCATTCTGATGCAAATTTCTGTATAAATATGTTTGCATATTGAATCTCTTTAGTCATACTGAGGATTAGATTTTTTTGTAAGCATATAATTAAGAGCTCAAAGGCATGCTTTTCAGGCTTTTCTAAGATATGGAGTTACGCCAGAGAAACACATTTTCTTCCTTTGAAAGCAAAGAATGCTCCTCAAGACAATTAAAACATACTGAATATTGCTTTTAATAACAATATAGGAAGGTTAAATTTGTCGTCAGACTGTTCCACTCAATAGTAAATGAATAATGCAGGTCTGTGATTTTAATGCGACACAGTTCAAGGAAGACAGCATGCAGCAGGGTGGAGACATCAGCATCCATGTTATAATTTTGCCTTTTCTTCACTGTAATTAAACACACAATGAATAACATAACAGGTGTCTTTAGCTCCATTATAACAACCTTTTTGGTGCAGAATGTGCAGATTGAGTGTGTCAGTATTGTAATTCTGTTTGTGCCGATTACTATTCAATCAAATTGCATTTAAAATAATACATACATGTCCACCTTAAATTTAAAAAAATGCAGGAAATATAACATCATGTACTCTAAATGTCAAGTAAATATGTTTTATTAATTTTTAGAATTACTGTATTACCACATTTAATTATTTCCTTTATTTATTTCCCTGTTTATTCCTGTATGACTTTATTTTTATATATTATATTTATATTTTTAAATAATAGTGCTGACAAAGTTAACAGGATAATAATGCTTTAATGCAAAATTATTTTAATGCCACCGGGCTCAGTTTTAAAGCTAGAGTGAAGATACTTGCATAATATGAAACTAGGAAAGGAATACACTGGTACCAGCCACGTCATAGCTAGCACGTCACGAAGGAGGTTAAATAACACTCCACACTTGCACTAAATGTTGGCAAGGAAAAGTATCATGGCCATTTTTAAAGGGGTTCTTTGACCTTTGACCTCAAGATATGTGAATGAAAATGGGTTCTCTGGGTACCCACGAGTCTCCCCTTTACAGACATGCCCACTTTATGATAATCACAGTTTGGGGCAAGTCATAGTAAAGTCAGCACACTGACACACTGACAGCTGTTGTTGCCTGTTAGGCTGCAGTTTACCATGTTATGATCTGAGCATATTTTTATGCTAAATGCAGTACCTGTGAGAGTTTCTGGACAATATTTGTCATTGTTTTATGGTGTTAATTGATTTCCAAAAATAAAGATATACATATATTTGCATAAGATAAGCAAATTTGCCCACTGCATGTTGATGAGAGTATTAAATGCTTGACAAATGAGGATAACTGTGGGGGGGGGGGGGGGGGGGGGGGGGTGTGTGTGTGTGTGTGTGTGTGTGTGAGGTGATTATCCTCATTTAGGCCTCCACAGAGAGGGGGACAAATACAGGGAAAAATTTTATAAGAATAAAGCAACCATGAAAGATTCAACAGTGGTTCATAGGTTATATGAAAAGCTGTATGGTAAAAAGTTTAATAGTTTGTTTTCAGACTTTAATTCTCGCTTTCTACAAGGAAAACATGTGTCCCGCTATGAAAAAACAGTGTCTCAGAAGTGGGATTTGGACTAGTCCTCCTTGTTGCTGCTCTGAATTATGGCTTAGAAGGGTATTTCTGAAGCTAGCTCTCTGAAATGTTTCCCTTCTGGGCCCAAATGTTTGACAGCCTAACAATGTTCAAACTGTCTGTGTGTGACAGACTGAGCTACCAGATAGATGATGGTCCCTTTCTCCAAGAGACTAAAAAGTGTAGCATCTATATAGTATACATATACCGTATATAGCGTCTCTATACCCTTTATCCTTTGTTTTCTTTGTCTGCAAAGCCCCAGCTGGTCCAAGCTAAGCTGAGGTGAGCTCAACTGCATTGTCTTGAGTCTGCCATGAGCATTATGACTGCTGGAACCCCCCTGAGGTCTAAATCCTTGACCCTGGTGCCTGTGATTATCTGTGTGGATTCACACAGGTCAAATTGTAAAAACAATCATGAGCTGGACAGGCTGCTGCTGCGTCAGTCAGTATCATTCCTATCCCTTCCCCACTGCACCATCTGCTCAGTTTGTAACGCCTTCACACACGTATTAGTCGAGCACTGGATTTGTCAGCAGTCCACTTTTCCCCAAATTCTTTCAATTGCGGACATTTTTTACATTTTAGAAAAAGTTCATTTGCAGTTTTGTATTATTTATTGTTACTATGTTTGTGATATATAGTCATATATAATGTATAATTTTCACACAGATCAGAAATAACTTCCAGATCAGGAAAAAGAAGAAGAGAGGGTTGTGTGCTGCTGCTGATTCTCTTTGCTGCATCCCCTGATGTACCTGGAGGACCACATTGGATCCCACCTTTAATCCTCTTTAATGGTATTCTTCCATCTGTCAATGCTGTGCTCTGTGCCGATCATTAACATTGAATCTACACTTCAGCCACCGACCTGAGGGGGTTCTCTCATCCACAGAGCGGCTTATAGTCTCAGCAACAAAAAGTATAAGCTTCAATTATGAGATAACCAGCATTACAAGCAAACTATAACTGTCCACAGCACCACATGAGCTGCGTCGGCTGCCTAAATTCATTGGAGTGTAGAGTCCTTTGTTTTGTATTTAGTAACTGTCCATCCATCCATTTCCTGCTGCTCATCCAGGGAACTAGCTAGAAACTAGCTTCAGACTCAATCAATACATCTTAAGACATTAGCTATAGTGAAGGATTAAGTGTGTAAATGTATAAATCAGTCACTAGGTGTCATTTGTAGCATGGTAAAATCAATTAAAAGCAATCAACTATGTGGAAGTTGTAACACCAGGGAACTGGTCTCAGATGCATGACTCAGACAATGTAAAAGAGGATTTGTCTTTACTGAAGCACAGGTTGGTACACAGGAGAGCAGTCAAAACAGGCAACCACACCCAAAAACAGAAGGCAAAGGCAGGGTTAAAAAACAGATTCATTCTCAAAAAGGCAGGTGCTAGGGAAAACCGCTGGAAGGAGGGTCACCAGGAAAGATCAATAATGAACTGGCAACATGAGGAAGGGAGGACACGCATTATGTACTGGTGAGGGAGTGAATGACGAGACAAAGGTGGACACAATCAGGGGCGGGGCTGACAATCAGACAGGTGAGTTGATGGAAAGTAGGTCAGGGGGCGTGGAGACACACGAGGGCAGGAAGTGCAGTGAATCTCAAACGAGCAGAAAGGTTAGTGATTTCAAAATAAAACAGGAAGTGACAATAATGAAAAATGAAAAGACATGGCAAACATGACCTAGGATCTGGTGGTTGTAACAGGAAATCATGCACCATCGCAAACTGTAACCTAAATGCCAATATGTAGCGGTTTTAAGGGGGTTCACAGTATATTCAACTTAACTGCCAGTCCTTTGTAAATGCAGGTATTACTTTGAAATAACTGTTTCAGTCTAGTGGTATTCATGCAGTTCAGAGTGAAAACTATCTACTAACCTAACAAATGCTCTTTAGTCATTTAGTTTGAGATTATAATTTTATAAATTTGAGCCTTATTGTGCTGTTTTTATAAAATGTAATTCAGGACTTTAAATCTCATGACCGTATTTCATATTAGCTATTTAACTTCTTCCTACTAATTAACTACTCTACACTCTTACAGGTACAGTGTGTAGGATTTAGCGACATCTAGTTGTGTGGTTGCAGAGAGCAACCAACTGAGTACCCCTCCATTCACTCCCTCACTGTTCGCCTCAGAGCATAATACCACATAATAACGCTACTTTAGGAGCAACAGAAGTCAGACAGCGGCTGGTGGTACCAGGGTTTAACAAGCATATAGGAGAACTACGGTGGCCTTTGGCGTGATGTAAAAATGTATGTTGTGGCTCTGTGTATGGTTTGTCCGTTCTGAGCTATTGTAGAAAGCGAAGAGGACCGGCTCCCTGTGTAGAACACTGTTTTAAATTTTTCATGTCTTAGTTCCAGGTGACTTTGCAGTAATAAAACCATAATTATGAATATTATATCTTATTCCTGCTTAAAGAGCCACCAAAATGTTATATACAGTGTCACACCTTTATCTTGGGGCGGCTGAGGCTCAAAGTAGAGCAGGTCGTCCACCAATCTGAGGGTCGGCAGTTCGATCCCCGGCCGCTATGGTCACGTGTTGATGTATCCTTGAGCAAGAGCAAGAGCAGCTTAATCCTGAAATCGCTCCTGAAGGCATAGCCATTGGCGTGTGACTGAGATGAATGAGTATTTAGATTAGATCCTGATGGGCAAAGTTGGCAGCTTAGCATGTGTGTGAATGTGACATGCAGTGTAAAGAAGACTATGTGTTGTGAGAAGACTAGAAAAAACTATATAAATGCAAGTCCATTTACCATTTGGTGTAAAACAACTAATTTATATGTAAGAACTGGTATTTGTAGTGCAATATGTTTTAACTTAGTGATTTGTAAGTCTCCACTTAGTAAAACGCTGGAAAGTCTCCATAAGTTTGAACTTAAGAAGAGGAAGTGCAAACAGCTCCTGGCCTGCATCCATTCTCCATTAATCGCAACAGCACTCACTTATTTTAAACATCACAATATTTTTCCAACAGTTCATGCTGAGGATCTGGAAAATGTAGCATGAAGATTACAGGCGTAACATTTCTTTACACATATTTAGGTAAGCTTAGGAAGTCTTAGCCCCATTGTTTTCTGAAGTTTTGGCCAAGTTTATGTGGTCACATACAGTACATGGCTGCGCAATGTTAATAGGTCAATGCCCCTATTCTCAGCACATCCACAAACACTGGTTGCGGATTAGTGAGCCATGAGTCATGGTTAGTTCTTGGCCCAGACAAAGCTTGTTAACTGTGACACTGGGGGGGGTCATGACGGCTAAAGTCAACTACAAACAAGAGCTGACCACCAGGACGATGTGTCACTCTGCGGACGAAAGAGGTTCACTTATAATTGTGTTGCATAATCCCTCATTTGTTTTTGCACGCTGCTGAGAATTACAGGGGCAATTTATCTAAAGGTGATACATTGATTTGTGATGTTTATGTGATGAACCAAATGCAGGGAAAGGAAGAGATTAGGTTGTAAGGCTGATTGGTTGGAAAAAAAGGACAAATAGGAGATAAAGATGAGAGTCAAGCTCTCACTATCCAGGATGCCCTGTTTTCTTTCCGTTATTTAGTGTTGAGGATGTATGAGCTAGTGGACTGACAGGCATTGTGGGTAATGAACTGCCTCCACTCCACTGCAACCATTATTGTGAAGGTCAAGACGGCCAGCTCTACAGACCGGTACCTTCCAAGCTGTGGTGATGAGTGGTGGTTGGCTTCACTGTCTCACTTCACTGAACTGCTCTCACCAGTAAACGGGTTTGCACCGTCACACTTGACTCCTCATCCAACAGGATAACAGGGGTCCACAGACAGCTGAGCTGACTGTACAATAAAAAGCACCAAAATATGCATTTATTAAAATCTTTCTTGACTTTTGTTAAATCAGAGGTCATTACATTATTTCTTTCAGCTCGTGGTGTAGATGTGAGAAACAACAGGGCGCACAGCAGTAAGAGTCAGTGTGAAAATGAGCCGCAGCATTTAGCTAATGAGCATGACACCACCTTGTGGAGACAACACAGATTTCTGACTGGAACACACATGCTGAGGAAACTCTTTCAGTAGTTTAGACAGACCATTCACGCACTGTTGCTTAGAGAGGCTGTTAAGTTATAGAGTGGCGAGGAAATGCTTATCCATCAAATGTTCGAATACGCCTTGTATCATCCTGAAAACTGTGGCATCTCTTTAATCTTTTTTTACCTCGTGGCCACACTCAATCCCACTTCTTTCCCCAGAATTGCTGCATCAAGGACATTAGTTTTGAAATGTGTTTCACTTCACAGTTTAGGAGGCAACACCCAATCAAACAGAGCCACCTCGCCTCCCCTCCTCCCCCTCCCCTGAAAAATCCAATCAGGACTGATGAATTTGAAGTTGATGGCAAATCTTTATGAGCGCGGGCACATACTGGAGTGATGAGGGCCACTGAAAAATGAGGGATGAGAGGAAGAGGAGGTGAAGGGAGAGATAGCGAGCTCTGCGGAGAGAGGGGGAGGAGTGGGGATACACTGGTAGATTTATGGCTTCTTGTTTGGAGCACACTGCTGAAACAGACTCATAAATGTTTTTGATGGTCCGCAAATAAATAACTCCCAGCGTGTCGGCTCAGCACACAATAAATAATCCTAAAAAGTTCAATCATTCTCTACCCTCTTCAGATTTATTTGGGGGATATTTATGTGAGCTCACACAACCCGGTCTCACAGGAAGGCGTATAAATAGTAAGACATTACATGGACACTCATGTCATGAGGACGCATTTTAAGCTTTGTACGCTGTTTTTAGTGTGTCATTTGTATGCCACACAACAACTGTAATACTGTAATGTCCACAGATAGGCAACAGAGCCACTTAGGTTTAGGCAAAAATGTCATGGTTGAACTTAAAATAAGTATGTAAACTAAGTAAAACGTACAGAAACAACTTAACATAGGAAAACATGCCACAAACGGCATTATAAAACACATGACAAATGTCATTGATGTAACTTACAAAACAAAATATATATATATATGTATATATATATATAATATGTATTTATTTATTTGTTTTCTTTACTGCATCTGTGATTACTTAATTTAATATCGGGTGTTTACTACACCTTTTGTGCCAATACATTTTTTTAATATATCAAGTCATTCCTATGCCTGGCTCACATACAGCATACTGTACATAAAATACATACAGTACAGCCAAGGCAGAGTCTTACTCCATCTTTCCATCTTACCATCTTCTCAGCATCTTCCATGCGTCACCTTCAAAACTGTGAGATTTTAGTGCAGTTGTACATTAAAGTAAAAAAAATGTTGTGCCAGCAAGATTGGGAGAATCCGGTACTGGAGAAGAGTTTTGTCACTGCATTTAAAACTGTCTCCTCTGTGCAGTAATTTCACTGTATTTGCTGAGAGATGTGTTCACTCCTGAGCCGCCTCCTCCCACTGCAAACAGCTTCCTACATGCACAGGTCAAGAGATCTCCCCGTAAAGGTGCCCTTATAATTCATTATAACACTTTGGGCTTTGTGGACATATATTTTTGTGCATCTCTTCTCCATGCACGTGGCATGCATGTGCAGCATGCTCTCATAAGATGCATTTCGGTGTAGGAAGAGACGTTTGCAGCGATGCATGTGTTGGTGGGGCTGCCTCAGATTGACCAGTGTGTGGGACTGCGTTTGTGTGAGTGTGTGTGTTGGTGTGTGAGCTCATATGTGTTGGCGGAGGTTTCCCTGGAGAAGCCGAGCAACAGAGCTGACCTTGCAGTTAAAAAAAAAAAAGACAATAATTTATTCATTGGCATTGCACAAATTTCTCTCTATCTTCTATTAGGTGTTCAACTGTTATCTCAGCTGTTTTAAAGTGTCTCTTCCTGCTCTCTGCGGATTATTGATTCCTACAAGTGCTGTCTTCAGTTTAGGACACCAAGATTGAGATTGTAATTTATGATCTAATCAGCATTCAGTAGCTTCTCCTTTATAGGTTGGAATCAGTTGTATACATGTCCGCCAATGCTAAAGGTCCACATTTACCAACCGTGCTGCATTGTGTATTTTTAAACCCCGAAGCTTAACCTCGCTGTAAAAATGTCTCTTATCGGACAGGGTCCAGCTGGCATTGTCAAACAGATGGCTTTATACCCTCTAGGGTTTCCATTCAGAATAAATTAGTTCAATAAAATACAAAGAGGGCACTTAGGGAGCAGACAATTAAACACCTTGCAAAGAACACGGTCGAGCTGTATTTCAAATGACTGAAAGCTCATACTGATGAATGCAGTCATTAAAAAAGACAGCGTTCAGTGCTGTTCCAACAATGCAAAATAAACACACAACCAACCTTGAATCGGCCCGGAGTTTAGATCGGGTCAGAAACCACCGTTTCAATGTATATTCGGGATGTTATATAAAGATATATTACTCAACATGGAAATGTGGCGATGTTTAATTTTAATTTAGATGAATCATCCCGTGACGTGTTCACAGGTCCTAATTTGTGTATAATGTATGATGGAAATGTGTTGACCGAATATTCTTGACAACGCAGTCACTGTGCTGTATAAACATAATTCGGTACAGTAATGGGACCATCTATCTTCAGTATGAGGAATGATGGCTTTTAAATTGCTTTGTCAAATCAGTTTTTTAAGCTTAATTCAAAGATACTGTAAAGCGTGATTAAGGGATAGTTCAGGTGTTCTGAAGTGGGGTTGAATGATGTATTTATCCATAATCAGTGTATTACCTATAGTTGATGGCTGGCACACCTTCAGCATGGAGAAACAGACATGAGCACCGACACTGGAGCAAAGCAGTACAGTGTTGTGAGCAGGAACGGCAGAAAAACATATTTTAGCCGTCTAAAAGACAGGTTCCCCGAAAGAAAATCGATATTTGTTTAAGCTCATGCTATATTTAGAATATTTCTACTGTTTAGACAGGCCTTCACTTCTCCTTTCTGATGGCAAAAGGTGAAACTGAAAGTGAAACTTATCAGTCTATCTCTCCAAAGCCAGCAGGCTCAGTTCAGTTCGCCATGGGAAAATATTCTACATATAGCATCCACTTAAACGGATATCAATTTTCTTAGGTGAGCCCTTCTTTTAGGTGGCTAAAATACGCTTTTCTGCCATCCCCATCCATAGCACTGTCTTGCTTTTCTCCGGTGTCGGTACTCCTGTCTGTTTCCCCAAGCTGGGGGCGAGCTGACCTTCATCTACTGTAAGTTATACACCTACTATGTTTAAGTACCTCGTACAATCCCACTTAAAATCACGTGAACTCTAACGTCACAAACACGCTAGTGTCTTTTATAATCAAAGAAGAAAAACAATACATTTTCCGGATGAATTATCAAACAGATCGCTCGCTCCTCTCAAGTAGCTTTTGGCTACAGCCTACATGATCGTTGGCTGACAAAGTGTGGTGGCTGTGGAAGTGTTCATTTCGGGAACCACGTCAAAGCCGCCATCCAGCAACACTTGTTGGCGGCACAGCCATCTCGCACCGCTGCCAGTAACCAGGGATAACAATAAAACATTCATTGAATCCTACTCAGCATAATTAAACTGTATTAACTTAATTACCTCTGCCTGTGTCACAGTAATCAAATGGATTGAGTTCAGTTGTGCACTAACCTTTCCCTCAGGTGTGAGTTACAGAGCACCCATGGGATAACATTACCACCGCTGCCAAGGGCCTGTCTGTCTGTCGTTTCGTTTGAGGGCTTCATTCCATTTTCTGTCTATCTGCCAGCTCCGGAAGGGCTTTTCTCTGCTGAGCGCAGGTCTCTATCTTCGAAAACCAGTACAGGTATTCTTAGAACAATGACCACAACTCCCTTGTGAAAGTAAGCCTGCGCCTGATCCCTTCACAGGAAGGTTAATGTTGGTGCAATGATCCAAGTACTGCCACCTGTCTTCAGGGGTTCTCCTTTATGGTGACAGCAATAATTCATTTTGATACTTCTCATCACAACTCCGCTTTTGGACAAGGGCTTGGACCTGTATGCTGGGTAGAGGCGTGTTGAGCTGCACAGGGTTGGGCAGGAATGATGGATGAGGGGGAAGGAAGTCTTAGCTTCTGACAGGAGTCGTTCTGCCTGCCTCATCATTTAGGGATTTGAAAGTGTCAGATTTTTAAGTGCTATCAAAATCAGTCAGGGCATTGTTTCACTAAATCATTTAGCCCATACACTTACAATGGGAATCAAGTTGGTTAACCTAGAGGGGTCTTGGCATGTGACAAGGGTTGGCTACACCTTGATTATGATGAAAGTTGTTAGTTTACCCAAACAGAATGTGGCCTTTTTCCCCAACTGGACTTACGTAGTCAAAGAAAAGGAAAAGTTAGAAAGACAGGGAGCCAAATCTGAATGGTTTGATGATTTTTTCTAATCTAGGTCTTATTCCAATGTTTGTG
Organism: Pterois miles; assembly: GCA_947000775.1. NCBI lineage: Eukaryota > Metazoa > Chordata > Actinopteri > Perciformes > Scorpaenidae > Pterois > Pterois miles. The sequence continues at coordinate 15,478,680 of CAMQGK010000028.1, forward strand.
GGTTGGTGGGTGCTCCAGATGCCTAAATGTATGTGCACAAGAACTTAAAAAGTAAGTTTTTCATGATATGCCCCATTAAAGTTATGTGAATGTGTAAAACTCCCTTGAAAACATCCCTTAGGCCATTACTGTGAATTTAAATGTATTTAATGGGCACAACCTTTTCTTGTTTTGAAAAGGAAAAAAATAAATAAAAAGAAAAAAATAATTTTCTAGCGTAAAGGCCTCCTACTGTGAATCCCAGCAGTGTCCTCCAGATATAATTATGGGGAATTACGTTATGCAGTATGCACCATGTTCCGACAGATTGAATCTGAAAGCATCTCTGTGTGTCTGTGTGTTTTCACTTGTAGGGAGCCAGAGAAAGAAAGACAGTTTGTGTATTTTGTTTCACAAAAGGAAGCAAAGGGATTCCCTGGCTTTTTGGAGTGAAGCTAAGGGTACCAGAACATGGTGTAGAGGAAACAGCTTTTGAATAAATAAAGAAATGGTTCTTAAATGTCCATCTGGGACAAGTAACGGTTTTCTTTTTAAATGTATCATTTTACTTATCTGTCCCCAGCATGACTGCATTAACATACTAGTGCCTTAGGGTAAAAAGCAAACTACTGGGCCCCACATTTACTGCGGGATAATTTGATTAAACAGATTTTAGAAAAATACAACAGAGCACTGAAATGATATAATAACCTTCTTAAAACTAGATTTCGATTATCTTCAAGATCTGGGAGGCTCCTCTCATGTCAACTGCTATTCTGCATTAGTGGTGCAAATTCCCCAACAAATTGTCAATTACACTGGCACAAACCCAGCTAACATGCTGTACATATGGTGACTGGTAATCCAGCTTGGTCCTCATTCCCAAATGTTCCATTATATCGTTCTGGGTCAATCACTGTTTGACACATACAGGGGATCACCTACTGTCAAGGACAGAAATCAAGACCAGCACGAGTGACCTCTTTAATAGACTGGTTTAAATTAGAAGCAGCTTCCAGAAAGCATGTACCATGAAGGACCTTGACACTTCCAGCAGTTAGCATTATCTTTAAAGTCCAATATATGTAACCTTGACAAGCGAGATAAAATGATATCACCACTGGACGCTGATCGTGATTGAAAATTGTGTACATTGGATTGCTGCACGTCCAGTGACTTGACAAATTGGTTAATGCAAATATCCAAGGTTATCATTCACTCATGCCACACACACACACACACACACACACACACACACACACACACACACACACAGCAGAGTTAGCGGAGGGGATTGGATGTCAGCGCAGTGCCATCTCCCATACTTAAATGTCACGGTGGTGAATATGGGCAGCAGAGGAAGGAGGACTCGGATGCAGACGGAGAAAGTTCAATGATTTATTGGGACAAAGCCTCCAGAATAGTGAGGCCAAACACGCAAACAAATCCAACGAGGGGCAGTCAAGTGAGGGACAAGAAGCAGGTCAAATTCCAGGTAAATCCAAAAGAAAACATGTAACAGGAAAAACACACGACCAGAAACAAAAGGCAGGAACTCAACGGCACGACGTGCATGGCAACTTTGATGACCTGGCAACTGAAAAGGAAGTGGACCAGTAATGTAGTGAGTGCCTTCTATGTATTGTGTTTTTGTTGAATGCAAAAAGCTTCTTCAATCCATTTACTGATTGTTTTCTTTAAGTTAATTTTTTTTTAAATGTCATAACTGAATTCCCAGGCATTTTTGTTGTTTGTATTTGACATTTTGAGTTGGGTAAAAAAAAAAAAAAAAGTAATGAAGTGAATGACTGATGAGGGAAGTGGGAACAGGTGAGCAGGTGCACCTGGTGGACAGGTAGGGAACTGAAACTAAAAGTCCCAGAGGAGGTGGAGCTGTGGCTGAAGAAACTGTGAAGAAATGGTGCCTTCAAATGAAACTCGTGAGCTTGTGTGTACAACATGGGAAGTCGTGTACACATGTTTGGCATTGAAGTGGTTAAGTCGCGAGAACACCGCTGCAAAGCAACGGCAAGGGGGGCGTTCATATGGACTCTTCTTGTGAACGCAGTAAACAAAAACCCATTTGAAGGCTCCAAAAAGTCCATAAACGGCTCGGCTCACTGTGACAGCAGACCTACGTCAGCGGGTAAACAACGTCCTGAACAAAGAAACAATAGAGCGACATCGCCTGCTCCAGTTTGACCGTGACACAGACAATGTATGTCCGCACATGCTAATAGATATCCCTATTTGTCACCCATTAGGCTCTTTGCAGCAGGGCTCAGAACACATACATGAATACACACATCAGTTAAATTAGGCATGGAGTAAGCAAAAATGAATGAATAATGAATGCAGGTGGTAAAAAAAAAAAAAACCCTGTAAGATTTTATTAGAGCCCTTGAGTGTATTAACTCCTCTTTGTCATTAAACATGGACACAAACAAAATTAAATACTGTTTTCAGCCAGTAAATCATTTAACACTTCCCCCAAACGCATTACCATTAAGTACGGTATTAATAGAACAAGGGGCCATAACACCTTAGTGCACTATGTGGCTCGTATCTTAACAAACTAGCCCATCACTGTCTGTTTACATTGACATACACCTTCACCGTGGTATAAGGCTCACCGCTGTTTTAGACTTTCTTAATTAAATTCCTGCAGTGCTGTCAGTTTTGAAGATGAGACAACTTGAAGAGATGCAAACAGTCAGTTTAAATACTCTCCTTTCTTTATTCCCATTTGTGAGAGCAGGAAAGAATTTGCCCATCATCACTGTATCCCTCCCTCCCAGGAGCGGCTAAGTTTTGGCTCCCTGTCCAAATGATTAATCTTTCACATTATTTTGTAGAGGGACTCATAACACCATAACACTACCTGTGGACCCAATTACACAACTGACATCAGTATCAATGCGACTCTCTGACTTATAGCGGCATAAATGAGGCAACTGTCGTGCTACATCAGCATAAGTGATTTACAGAAATGATCTGCATAAATTAGCAGGCCGGCATGGATGCAGATGTATTTTTTTGGTGATGTTAGCTTCTCCACAGTGAGAAAGCTGACAGCAATGATTCAGATGTGTCACCAGGACCCATAATATGAAAACTGACTGATTTTTCAAATATGTGCCGCAATAAAGTACAAAGTAAAAGCACATGCTCTCTGTTGAGAAACCTGCCACTGTAATGCCACAGGTCAATATACAGTATCTTCATATGACAGGTCATATGATTTCTCCCATCCATCTTCAACCGCTTATCCCGTTAGGGGTCGTGGGGGGCTGGAGCCGATCCCAGCTGGCATTAGGCGAAGGCGGGGTTCACCCTGGACAGGTCGCCAGTCCATTGCAGAGCACATAGAGACAGACAACTATTCACAACTACGGTCATCAATCAGTCATGAGTCATCAATTAACCTAACCTGCATGTCTTCGGACAGAGGGAGAAAACCCACGCTTACACAGGGAGAACATGCAAACTCCGCCCAGAAGGGATTTGAATCTGCGACCCTCTTGCTGTGAGGTGACAATGCTAACCACTGGTCTGTGCATTTTTTATGCATTTTCCTGCGAATGTCCAGCAATATGTAACGTGTGTCAATTTCCACTCCAGACACAGATTTAGTTAGGTTTAGGAAAAGATTGACTTGGTTAGGCGACAAAACTAGATAGTTAAAGATCACAGGTTGGGGTAAAATAACCCTGGAAATTATATAACATAAGTAGGAGGTTACATGACAAAAACTACTTTGTTAGGAAAAGATTGTGGGTTGAGTTAAAATAACTCCACAAGTGGCATAATTTAAGTATGGAAGTTACGTGACAAAAACTATTTAGTTAGTTTGAGAAAAAGGTCATGGTTTAGGTTTAAGTAGATCCTAAAACTGTGTAATGCAAGTATGGAAGTTATGTGACAGAAACTATTTAATGAGGTTTAGGAAAAGATTGCAGTTTGGGTTAAAGATAAGATAAGATAAGATAAGATATTCCTTTATTAGTCCCACAGTGGGGAAATTTACACGTTACAGCAGCAATACAAATAAAAATAAATTAGTATATACATAATAGAAAATAGAAAAAAGTAAAGACAGAAAAAATGTGTCCATCATATCAATGATATAATTGTACATAAAGTCCTTATTGCACTTATGTCCGGTGAGTTTGTTGTGAATGTGACTGTGTATGTGGTCTACTGGGAGCAGTGCTGGTTGTGGAGTCTAACAGCTGCAGGCAGGAAGGACCTTCTGTAACGCTCCTTTGTACACTTAGGGTGTAGCAGCCTGTCACTGAAGGAGCTCTCCAGAGCTCTGATGGTGTCGCTCATGGGGTGGGAGTCCTTCTCCATCATGGATGACAGCTTAGCCATCGTCCTCCTCTCTCCCACCACCTGCACTGAGTCCAGAGAGCATCCCAGGACAGAGCTGGCCCTTTTGATAATCTTATCCAGCCTCTTCCTGTCTGCAGCTGTGATGCTGCTGCCCCAGCAAACCACTCCATAAAATATGGCTGATGCCACAACAGTGTCATAAAATGTTTTCAGGAGTGTCCCCTGCACTCCAAAAGACCTCAGTCTCCTGAGCAGATACAGCCTGCTCTGGCCTTTCTTATGGAGTGCAGAGGAGTTTGTTGTCCAGTCCAGTTTATTGTTCAGGTGAACACCCAGGTATTTATAAGATGTCACCATCTCAATGTCTGATCCCTGGATGTTCACCGGTGTTGGAGGGGGATGAGTTTGCCTGCGAAAATCCACCACCAGCTCTTTAGTTTTCCCTGCGTTGATCTGGAGGTGGTTCCGCAGGCACCAGTTCACAAAGTCCTGGGAAAGTTCTCTGTACTCCCCATCGTCCCCATCAGTGATGAGGCCGACGATAGCAGAGTCATCAGAGAACTTCTGCAGGTGACAGGTTGGTGAGTTGTAAGTGAAGTCTGCAGTGTAGAGCGTGAAAAGGAACGGAGCCAGAACCGTTCCCTGCGGGGCCCCCACACTGCAGAAAATACTCTGGAAGAAGCGTAACTTAAGTGCGGACGTTACGTGACAAAAACTACTTTGTTAGGTTTAGGAAAAAATCATTGGTTGGGTTAAAATAAGTCAAACAGTGGCGGAACTTGAGTGCGGAAGTTATGTGACAGATAAATCAACATTGACACCTGGTTTCACGTGTACTAACAGCAGCCTCTTGGGCAAAAGTCCAGTGTTTGTTGACCCACGTATTCACCTCTACCTATTCCCTACTCAGCACTTGATGCTCTTTATATTTCCTGGTTCACAATTAAGTGGATTACATATGGATTGATTTTGTGGGATATACAGCATATGAATTACAGTGCATTCATTTTTTGTACGTATAGTCACAAATGCTGTATGAGAACGGCTTGCACAGATTGGATGTTGTGTAATGGAAAACACAGACCGTAAAAATGGCACTTGGTCAGATTCAGAATGCACATACTAAATGGTCCACCCCAGGCCCCTCTAATGCACCAGCTCCACCACAAGTGCCTTCATTGCTATTCATACTGTGGTCTCCTACTTCCTGTCTTTCATTTCAATGTGCAACACACAGCGATCAATGGAACACGCCAGAGGTGCCACACCTGCCCTGATTCTGTAAATGCGTACTCTCACAGGACGACTCTTGACAGTAGTAGCGGGTCAAATTGCCAACCTGGGTGTTTTCGCACCAATTAAACCCAAGTACATTATATTCACATTATCATGCTGCCACAAGCACTTTGGGTTAAGGTGCAGCGCTGAGCACCTTGTCTACACTGCAAGGCAGCATCATTCACACTGACGAATGCTGATGAGTGTGGCGCAAGCTCCTGAAATTTGGAGGTTACACTGAAGAAGTGCTGCAAAGGGATGTGGCAGTCTGCGTTTGGTGAGCTGATGCTGAGGTGTGTAGTCAAAGCAGAGTAAAGTGTTTCTTTCTGGTTGCCTGTGGCAGTCTGCGTTTCTCTCTGCTGCACAATATGACAGCCAGAGCAATTGACCAGCAGAGATCCCAATAAAAAAATAAAACAACACCCATTCAATTAGTGATCCATGGCCCTGGATGTATTACGCAAACATAACCAGCAGGACGGAGCGGTAATCAATCATGTTTGTTTGTCTCCAGCAGCACCAGACGGGCCGCTGTAGCCAGCCAGAGCACCATAGACTACATAAGCATATTAAAAAAAGTACATGTACTTTTAAAAGATTGTTTTTAAGGCATTGTTGCCTCACTTTGATTGATGGCACTAGAGAGTGACAATAAACGAGGAGAGAGTGAGGGAGATGACATATTGCAAAGGTCTCTGGTTGGATTTGAACCAGGATTTAGTAGATACACGGTTACTTTGTACAGACTTAGACCGCTAAGCCCCTTGGACATCCGCTGTACTATCGTCACATTTCGCACAAACAAATACCAAGGCATGTTCACTGTGTTGCGTGTATTTTTGACACATTAGGTGCTGCTGGCACCACCAGAAGTGAACAGGTGTGTTTTCTGAGATGAATGAAGATATGACATAGATTAATGACCCGGGTCTGCGACAGACCATTATATCGAAGGCCACTGCTGCCCACTGTGGGCGGGTGGGTGGGTGGTTGTTGTGAGGACCTTGACATGGCCAGCATCTAAAAATAGCCGAAGAGAATAAACACAGGCTGCTGCTATGGCGTGTTTCCTCCCTCTTATTGACAAAAACACACAAGCACATAGAGACGTAGCCACACACACACATTTGTACATACTGTACTGAACCGTGGCGCACTTAAAGTCTTCAAGCTCACAGTTGGCGGCCTCGTATCGAACCCAGTCATGGGCCTTCCCCAGCTTCACAGAATAATAAATGACACCTTTGAAAATTATGTTATAAAACACCATGCACTGGCAGCAGAGGAACAGAGTGGGAGAGAAAGCATGCTTGCATTTTTAACCTTGCCCACCCATGTCTTTTTTTTTTTTTCGCAAGTATTTAAATCCATTGCAGCGTTCTATTAATAGAAAGGTGTCCCACATTGATTGAATGCTTATTATTGTAATTTAAATGAATGTGACTTTTGCTCCTCCCTGCCTCCCTCCTGCAGAAGCTCACAGCAAATCACAGCCACATTTCTTTCTCTTTGTCTTCCACCACACAAACCCATTTTACATGAAAGGTCTAGCTTAAATCTGCTCAGTCTTTTTTAAAGAAAAACATATTCAGTACCTTTTTCATACGCCTAATACTTAAACAGTATACAATAGCATATTCATCATCTATAAGGGAATACACAGACGCTGGTGTATCTCTCTAATGAAGGCGTTATGAACAGATGATGGTGTGTGTCTCTCTTATGTGCTGACAGCGTCAGAAGCAGGAGCTGTGGGGTGCGAGCGTGTCCACAGTGTTGTTTGGATGATGGAGTGGACACATTTTATGACAAATTGGAAAGGGAAAATACAGCAGGCATGTGACGGCTCAGGGATGAGGCAGCCTGCGAAGTCAGTCAACCCTTTTTGGACTGGGATTGATGGGAACGGGGAGAGAAGAGAGGAGCTAGAGGTGGCTGATAGGTTAGCTGACTTCTTTACTTTTCTCTGAATGTACTGTATAAAACTCCTGCATAGCACTGAGTCTCCGTTATCAATGCCAAATTGTATAATGTGTCCTGATAAATACAGACAACAAAAGTCAATTGACCAAACATTTGATTCAGTCACTGTCAGCCACGCTAGCTCGCGAGTCTATCTGGCTCCACGGCCCAAAATGTTCCTTCAGCATGATGCTACAATTTGGGTTTCTATGGCAACAACCCACACATGCCCACATAGTCACAGGAATTAAAAAAAACTGCACAACCTCAAACACCCTCTAGGAAAAATAAATCATTTTCTGGTCTTTTGTAACCTGTGATGTATCAACACATTTCTATATGGAAAGTTAGTAATTACAGATATCAAGCTGCTAACTAGAGTTATTCCACCCACATGGTGGGACCTGGGCTGGCTTCAGCTCCCCGGAGTACCCGTGCATGCAGGTGGTTAGTTTAGAACCGGAAGCATCCACTGCACAAAGTATGACATTACTCCACACATTCGCCGTGGAGCACAATCCTGCCCTGCTGATTATTTTGTGGCCACATCACTGCTACATCATGACTCATAGGACAGCTGATTGGCTGTCAGTTTGATGATAATCAATGACAGGGGACACAGTCAATTGCCCTCAATAATTTCTCTGTACCCTCTGTTATTAACAGCTGCGTTGTCATCAAGAGCATGATGTACGCTGTCGATTAGGGGTCAGGGAGATGCTTCACTACTCCAAAGTGCTGTCAGATAAATGTCGTCTCGGTGGGAAAACAACTGTAAACTTTATCCGGTAAACATTGCGTTGATGGAAAAAAAAACACAACTTCAGTTTTGGCATCTTAGATGCATATTTTCACAACTCCTCTAACCATCTTTCCATGTTCAAATCAAATTTGCATGGCACAGAGATGGCCTATGTATGTGCTACAGAGTGCTGAAGGTACATTAAATAATTCATCGGGCCCGTATGTGATTGCCATAAATGCGGTGTGGGATTCTGTACCTGCACATCTGCAGATCTACAGAGTGACATCTGGGCAGTGCCAAGGCCTTTGACCTTCAAACAGCAGCGCCCATACAGTTAAGACATAGTATACGTGCACACAAAGGCTCTGGTTAGTCAATGCTGCATTATTGATCACTTGTCACTGGAAGGAAGGAACATGGCAAAGAAATCAATTACATATATGCAGTGTATAATCAAATTTCTGGGAAAAAAAAGAAATGCTTAGCTCAGGGGAACTGTCTAAGTGACACATAAGCTCTACGAGGAAATATTGCTGTATTGAAAAGGACTACTGTATTAGAGTGAAGGGTAGTGATAGAGCAGTGCAGGTAACGCTCTGAGGTATAATAATGGATACATAATATCTCTATTTATTCATTTAAGACTAGGGGGTGGGGAGATCATTACACTGTATATTGATAGCTAATAGATATTGAGTTTTTGATTACTTATGGGCAATGAGGTGTATCTGCCTGAATTTTTCACTGGCTTACTGTCAAGTAAAAGGGTCAGGCCATCCTCTTGGATCAGGTTATCTGCTGGAGTCAGATGGAGCATCTCAGCTGGTTGGTTGGTTACTTGTCAGTCACCCGAAGCTTTAGCTGTTTCACTTGTGATGGGTGGCAACAGTGACGGATTCAAGCTGTCTGAAGGGCAGGGGCAAAATATAATAAATAATATAAAGGGCACCAGCTGCACATGCCGAGGCACTAGCTAAATTTTCTAGCATGTAGGGCAGCCTATGTGGCACTGCATTGTTTTCTCCACTGGAAAGGAACTCTTACAGGGCACTTATGGTTTTCCCACTGAAAAGGCACCCTTGAGTGCACTTTATAATGTTTTCTCCAAGTGAAATCCACTCTAGATGGTACGTTATCATGTTTTCTATACTGGAAAGATACCCTTTGAGGGCATTATATCATATTTTCTCCACTAGAAAGGTATCCTCAGAGGGCACGTTATCATGTTTTCCCCACTTAAAAAGCACCCTAGAAGGCACTTCATCACATTTTCTCCATTAGAGAGGCACCCTTGAGTGCACTTTATTTGTTTTCTCCAATTGAAATGCACTCTAGCAGGCACTTCATCATGTTTTCTCTACTGGAAAGGGACACAAGGTGGCACTTATTCCCTCACACACACCAGCGTGAGGGAGTTGCCTAATCAGGGGTGTGGTGGAAGCAATTTATTGAAGCTAAATTTGAAATAATTTCTGATCAGTTTTTAGAGGAGATTCTCCACGACGCTGCAGAGTAAATGCTCAGGCTTTATTGTGCGTTTTACAGTACAGTCAGTGGCAAACATAGCATGTCATGGTCATTTCACTAAAAGTCGCCTGAGGCAACGTGTGCACCGAATATCATTTACCACCAACATATCAATCAGCCTTTATGTGATTTCTAAGATATGAGATAAAGAGTGTGTTGTTTCTCTGTGTGTGTGTGTTTGTACTAAATTGTGATATCTCATTACCAACTCTCCGTGAGTCCATACTCCCACTGCTGCTCCTACAACCACAGCTCCTAATCACACATCTCAACATGTAACGAGCTGGCTTTATTTATTTAGTATGTTATTATAGAAAAAAACCTAATACTCAGCTGCAAGCAGGTTTTGTCCCTAGGATGTGGCGCATGCAGCCCGCGTGCACCCCCGTGCTCCTCCTCGTGTAGTATACAGCGGGACACTCCGCAGTTTGCTTATCCCGTTTCCTTCTCGTTGCCTTTTGCGCGCACGTCGTCTGCAGCAGTCCAGTGATTCAGTGAGCCAGCCCTCTCCACGCAACACGCTTTTGGATGAAGACAGGACTCTGTCCACAGTGTTCCGATGGCGAACCGGAGCTCCCTCTGTCCCGGTGATTAGCTCTAGAGGAAGACATTCACGCTTTTCACTCTTTCTTTTCGACTCATTTTCAACAAAATGTGGGACGCGCGTTATTCTCTGCGCGGCGTCCGCGGAGTGCTCTCTTCAGTCGTGGCCGCTTGACTAAAGGGGGATCCCGGCTCCCTTTTCATCCTCTCTGCTCCCTTAGGAACAAGAGGAGTTTGCATGCAAAAGGTGGTTTATCTCGGCAAGGTGAGAGAGACTAATTTTCTTTTTATTTGGATACTTTAAACAGAGTCGGAGACAGAATCGTTGCGTTGCGAGTGCAGCTCGTTTAGACCGATTTACTCAGAAGGTGTTGGGTTGTAAAACCAAAATACGCTGTAGCGTAACAGGTCTGCGATGCTTTTGAATTTATCGGACTGCAGAACAAGTCAAGACATATAGATTAACAGTGTGATGCTGCTTTACATCTCTCCTATACACATCTACTCGTTCTGTAGCATTTGCAGACTAAAATTGGCTGTTTTGTGGCCAGTGTTTGGTACAAATAATCAGGCAGTAACTAAAAACTGTTGCATTCAAGAGCATCCGCTTATCTCAGTTCTGCACAATGATGAACCCTGTTTTTAATTAGAAATTGAAAAGACTAATAATTACAACTTTTTAATGTAATTTTGAGGACTTATCTAAGTGTAAGGGGCATTTTAGTCATTCTGTTACAATTTAAAATATCTACACCGGCTCTTTTAATTTGCAAAGGGGTTATATTTATCAGAAAATGTGACTATAATGACCTTAACGTGGTAAGGGTAAAGACATTTAAAATGAACAAGTTAAATAACACCATATATTGCTGCCTTGTCCATTAAGAACACATGAATGAATTTCAAGGTTCCTTTCAGTTCATTTGCTTCCTGACCTATAGCTTCCACTGAGTCCCATTTTGGACCGATGGAGCCGTATGAAAGCAGTGCTCAGGCAGGAGTTCATAGCCTCACTAGTGCCAGAGTTGAGTGCAAATCAAAGCAGCCATATTGACTGTTAAAACAAAATCATTGATTGTGTCTAACACCTTTCTAAGAAATGTGATGAGAGGGATCAATAGTGCAGCTGTTACTATTTTTGAATGGCAATTTAGAGTAGTAGGTGACTGTTTTAGTGCTGCTTGAAATGAGCTGATTTAAAAGAAAATGTTTAACACAGCATAAAAAAAGATGTTAAACTGTGTAATACATCCGGCTTTCGTTACTGAGCGTGATGTGCCATCAGTGATTTAGTCATCTCACTAACTGTCTCTTGTTTTCTCAGCCATGGAGGGACTTGCCTAAAGAGGATCCAACATAATTCACATTCTTTTTTCTATTTTCCTTTTTTTGTGTCACCGTAACATCCTCCCCAACAAGTCTCCCTTTCCATCACCATGGCTGAGAAGCTTGGACCAGCGGGGCTCAAGCCCACCAACATCCGGAACGCTCCCTCCCTGCCCCCCGAGCCCATCGACATCATCCGCACCAAAGCCCGCTCCCGTAGAGTCCGCCTTAACGTCGGGGGTCTCAACCACGAGGTCCTGTGGCGGACCCTGGATAGGCTACCCAGGACCCGGCTTGGCAAGCTTCGAGACTGCAACACCCACGAGTCCCTGATGGAGGTGTGCGACGACTACAGCCTGAACGAAAACGAGTACTTCTTCGACCGACACCCGGGGGCCTTCACCTCCATCCTGAACTTTTACCGCACGGGTAAATTGCACATGATGGAGGAGATGTGTGCCCTTTCCTTTGGCCAGGAGTTGGACTACTGGGGGATTGACGAGATCTACCTGGAGTCCTGCTGCCAGGCCCGCTACCACCAGAAAAAAGAGCAGATGAACGAGGAGTTGCGGAGGGAGGCAGAGACGATGAGGGAGAGGGAGGGAGAGGGAGAGTTTGATAACACCTGCTGCCCAGACAAGAGGAAGAAGCTGTGGGATCTCCTGGAGAAGCCCAGCTCTTCAGTGGCTGCCAAGGTAGGGAACCGAAACTAGAAGTGCGATCACACACCGCCCCCATTTCACATCTCCTGATCACATTCAAAGCCTGGATCATAACACATTACAAGCACACTTATTAAAGGCCTATACTCCCACCTGTAAAAAAATAACCATGAGTTCATGAATTTGAATGTTAAACAGGCGTGTGCTGTACTCTCATCAGGTGTTTTCATGCCATCTGTCTGCTTTCCATCTCTGTAAGTAGCAACAGTTGTTTGAGATGGATTAAATATAGAGAAAGAAGGCTGCAGTCTTTGGATTTGTGAGGATGTAATGGATGAACAGAAGCAGAGGATGAGGAGTGAAAGTGGCGAGGTGGTGATGTGTGAGCAGGGTAAAGTAAAATTTGTAGTTCTCTGGCAGTGATAAATTAGTAGTGGAATCACTGCAGGAGCTACATTTAGACGCCATTTGCTTTGACAAAATAATTGGCGGGTGCGTCAGCGTCTACTAGTGTTGCTTTCTTTGTAGGGATAAAGTATGTCAGTGCAGACCTGACAAGTCTCTCTTCTTGTGCAGTGCTATTACATGTCGGTCTCTGATTGGATGAGTCAGCGAAATGATGTCAAAAGTGAAGTTTCTTGCAGGTGCATCAGTGGATACTGTTGATCCTGGATATTAACTTGGATTTGATGATGCCGTTTTCATTCGTACGTGATAAATCATACAGGAATCAGATGACTGTGTAGCAATGTCCAGGTTTTCCCTGGTAACATCGCTTTCAGGTCCTCTTCCTCTTCATAACCTCCCCACTGTGACTCGCTCCTCAATTAGGTAGGTCAACCTTGATGAAATCCAATCACTGGTAATTTACCTTTGGTCTCCAGTATCCTGATCTCATCATCATAGCAGTGCAGGGGCAGGGCTGGCGGGCATTATATTCCATGTCAGGATCATAAACACTGGGTCCTCTGTGTGTGTGTGTGTGTGTGTGTGTGTGTGTGTGTGTGTGTGTGTGTGTGTGTGTGTGTGAGCAAAGCAACATCATCCCTCTGTGGGAGAAATGCAGCTCCTGATGTGCTGCCTGTACGTGTGGTGCAGTGTTGAGGCAGTTTGCTACAGTAATAGTAGTAGTGCGGTATTCAGCTTTAAAAATGGCATAAAAATGGTAATGACACTGACGGTTCAAATAAGGCAGCAATGCATGTTTTCTCTTCCTTCATATATTATTCCTGCATGGCTTGTTTACCCTGACCCAACCAGTGATTTGTGATTGACAAGGATACCGCCTCGGCTTCATAATTGTATTCTGCCTACAGCTGTATATCACAAGAATCAATTATAAGGAGGCTGCTGGTATCTAATATAAGGCAAACTCAGGTGACAGCAACGGTGGGGGTAATTTGATACGCTGTGTGATGTTCAAAATGATTTACCTCCTCAATACAGTTCCTCGTTCTGCATCTCGGTACTGCTGACCTGTTCACTACCGTGTGGGGGAAGCCTGTGAAACCTTAAAGGGAAATCCCACCCTAATTCAAATTGACATTCTGCTGAGTGCTCCATGAGGAGAACTTGAACGTGACTCTAATGGCTCAGCCCTGCGATCGCACTGAGGTTATCCACAGCTGAGAGAACATTTTGGAAATAGATTGCCGGGGCCGCTCGACCGTCAGATAGCAGCTCCCCGGGGTCAGGGAAACCTTTTTATGGGGCATGCACCATGCAGGGAGAACCCTTGAAAGCTCTTGACCAAAGGAAATGCCATTACTACGACTGGTACACAGCCGTGTGCTTTTATACAAAAGCAACCTGAGACCTTTTGTCAAATACATTCAGAGTCTTCTGGCATATTCTCTCTCCCTCTCTGTCTTTTTCCCTCTCTCCCTTCCTCTTGCACTGACTTAATCAGATATTAGAGCTGTTATATAGCACCTATGGCCCTCTGTGCCCTTAAATAAAGGTTAAGCATGAGAGGACTGACCTTTTCAGCAGGGTCAATCAAGCTAGGATTACATTCGTCAGCTATAACAGTTGTGCACTTTGGGAGCATGGGCAAGCCCTCGCAGAATGGAAAAGATTGAAGACATTGGACCAAGAAAGCGAAGAAAGGAGCAGAGGTGAGAGTTGAGAGAGAAGTGAAGGAAGAGAGGTGGTGGAAGAGATAGTGGCAGAGGATAGTCCAGAGAGAGAGAGAGAGATAGCGATGTAAGAGAGGCAGTCATGTAAGTTACGCCTCAGGATGCTGAGCTGGATCTCTGCAAACATTCCTCAATGAATAATGAATGAAATGGTCAAAACAAAAAGGACACCGGCTAATGCAGTGGCCTCTCTGTGCTACTGCGTGACTTTTGGTTGAGTGCCCCCGTTTCCATGAGGAGGAGGAGGAGGAGTTAGTTTGTGTCCGGTTCTATCTTGTGCTTGGCTTGTCACAGGTGAGCGTCCAGGGTCCTAATGAAGACACGATTACAAAAACAGTCCTTCTGTTCGTAGAGCATATCCACAGCTTACGGGTAAAATGTGCTATTAAAGCTTCAGTAGGAAGAAAGTTTTTGGCATCATTGGGCAAATAACCACAATAACCTAGGTAAAAGTATATTGTAATTCAAGTGCTCTGAGAGAGACTTCTGCACCTCCTCATGGCTCTGTTTTTAGGCTTTAAAAAAAAGCTAGCCCTCGACGGGAGACTTTGGCCAATTGCAGGTCATTTCACAAAGAGTGTACCTATTGAGTATTCCCATTGGCTGTGCTCCGACTGGTGGGCTTGGTATTTCCTCAACTGATCTCAATATGGCTGCCAGGTCCCAAACTTTCTCATTTTCCAGCCAAACATCTTGTAGATGCCATTAGGAGCACCAGACACAGAGGAACATGATTTTTTTTTTCAGACTATCTGTCTCATACACTACTGTCAGGATATAAAAAATATTAAATCATATTTGCTTTCTCCATTTCTACCCACTGCAGCTTGAAATCATATATGATTAGAGTTGCACTCATGTTTAGAAAGAGCATCAGATCAGATGGATGTTGCCATCCCATTTCCTTACTGTAGGCTATAATTTTTATTAATCCAGTAGAATGTGTCATCCTTGATATAGAGCCAGAAGGATTTGTGCTGCCCTAACCCTCTATTGTTTACAGTGAGTCACGGGTGTAGTTGCACAGCAAACACACTTAGCACAAGCTCATAAAAGGAAGCCATATCCAAATTGCTGGAGCGCTGTAAGGAGTCTGACGTTTCCTGGCGTAAATACTTTACCATCAGTCCTACAAATATGCATCTTGGTGCATATAACTTGTTTGCAAATTTAGTTTGTATCCTGCATGTATTTTCCCATTGGAAGTGTCTTTTGTCAGCGTGATTAGATGGGTTTCTCGCTGTGTTCAGCTAGGCACAGCGATATGCAGAACGCATGCAATAAATATCAGGACCTCACCAACCATTTGCCACATGATTAGTGATTTAGTGAGAGCTTCATCATTAACATATGAGTCAGGCTGTGTTCCTGGCATCATAAATTAATGCTACATGGATGCCTACAGTGCTCAGTTGTAATATACTGCATGGTATAGTTTGCAACAGCAGCATCTTTTTTTTTAATTTTGATTTGTTATCATGCAATGCTTTAGATAAGAAAGCATCCCTTCCAGTTTAGGGTTTCTTCACTTTAGAGCCCGTCCAGTCTGAGCCATCTGAGGAAATGAGCATTTTAAAGAGATCAATGTTTCTACTTGCCAGACATTTCAAGTTAGGTTTTCTATCTCCCCACTCCTCCCTACATCGGCTATGTCCATCCCTCTGCTTGCTCTAAATGTAGATGTGCACCATTACTCTCCCCTATATCTAATAATGTAGTCTAGCTGGTGGGAATGCTGAGCAATGGGCCTGTATGGCTGCTCTTTAGGAAGCAGTCAAATCTGGCCCCCAGACTGACCGCTGGCACTGCCGATGACACAATGTGAGGCAGTTATAGCATAGGTGTCAACCTCTGGCCCGCGGGCCAAATTTGGCCCGCAGTGTAATTATATTTGGCCCGTGAGGCAATATAAAATTACTATTACAGCTGGCCCGCCGGTACAGAACAACGCCAATACTGCTAATACTACAAATCCCATAATGCTCTGCTGTTGTTTTGGCGCGTCAATCAGGACAGGACCCAGACACGCCCTCTACTCTGTGTCAGGAGGGATCTGTGCTTCGGCAGGAAAGCCCCGGCTCACCCTGCCTCCCCTGGGCCTCTCCCAGACCACGCCGCGACCTCATACCACCGCTGTCTCCGTGGTACCCCTTCCCAAAAATGTCGAAAAGAAAGGCAGAAAACAGAAGCTTTCTGGACAGGTGGGAGGCAGATTAACTGTTTACATATGTAAAAACAGACCTGTTTGTCTTGTTTGTGGAGCCAACGTGTCTGTAACTAAGGAGTACAGCATTAGACGACACTAGGAAACACCAGGACAAGAACAAGGCCCTGGACACGACTCCAAGGAGCCAGAAAGTGGTGGAGATGAAAAGAAGTTTGGTTTCACAACAGATTATGTTCAAATCACAAAGTGAGGCTGCTGGAAAGGCTAGTTATACTGTGGCAAAAGAAATCACAAAATCAGGCTTGGGCACATCAGGTTAGATCAGTGTGGTGCAAACTGAGCAAGAATTAACGTTTTCTTTATGCACTTTTTCTTGCTCCTCCAAGGCTTGAATGGTTGATTCATTCATTATTGTTATTTTATTTTCAGATTTATTAGCCTGTGGAAAAAGCTTATTTTGATATTTACCTCAGAAGGCTGCAAATAGAAAAGAGGCATACAGTTTTTATTTAAATTTTATTTAATATACCATTCATATGTTTTTTTATTTGAAATTCGATTTTGCATGTCTGCACTATTAGTTATTAAGTGCTGCTTGATCCATATTCAGTGTTAAAGCAAAACTTGTTTGGGTCCATATTAAAGGTTCACTTGTTCAACGTTGGCCCGCGGCTTTGTTTCATTTTAAATTTTGGCCCACTGTGTATTTGAGTTTGACACCCCTGAGCTATAGCATAATAAGGTAACACGCACCTCAAATGGCAATCTTTGTGACACCCATTTGTCTTAATGCAGAGCAGCCACAAATGCCAGTATTGATGCACACTGTAGCTTTAAGTGTGACAGGAGCAAAGTGTAACTCCACAGCTGCCTGTTGTTTCAGATTACTGCAGACAGCCGCTAACTCTCCATCCGTCTGTTCCCTTCCAGACTTTAATAGCACTGAAGCAAGCATTTGGCCTCATGTGTGATGTAGTTTCAGATAGTGGGATGGTCCAAATACAGGGAGGTAGGGAGAGAAAAAATGAGAAGGAGAGGGTTTTCGTCAGTGTTAAGTGAAATGCTCTGGACCCTCAGGCCAAACTGAAGCAGCAGGTCTGCTACCTTGTGTTTCATTATCATCCTTTCATCTCCTGTATGGATTGTGGTCAGTCTTCAGAAGGTTAAATCGATATGCATCGGCATTTTATGGAAGAAATGTTGTCAGCTTGTTATTTTCTGCTTATTTTGTGAAAAGCCCGCCCCATTTGGATGCTGACATTGACTGTTGCAATCAGATCGTAGGTGTGTAAGGGTCATTAGCCAGTCTCAGTGTTTTTAAGTCAAGGTGATGTCTCTGTCCAGGAGACAAAGCAACTGATAATAACTCCAACTAGTTAGCCTACTACAACCTGTTCTCATTTCCAGGGCATCACATACTGACGCGTTGTTAGATACCGACACAAAAAGCTCCCTTGAGTGTCAGTATGAGACGCACCAAGCTTTCCATTAACTACAATGTAAACTCATCCGCGTCAATATTAAACACTCATGGAAACTGCACCTCGAGTGCGGTGATGTAGTTTTAAGATTTTAGTAGTTTTTGTTTTTGTCCCCTGTTCACAAAGTTCAGTGTCATTTACACTGTACAAATGTAGTAACTATAGTGGTTTTATTGCCTGGACCCTAAGCAAGTGTTTTTGTTTAATTCACAACATTAAGCATATGTTTACTGAAGCAAAAAATGACGCCGAGGGGTCTGACAAAGCGTCAGTATGTGATGAGTTGGGATGAGAACATGTAGGCTTTTATTGAATCACATTATCCATTACAGGAGAGGAGTTTAGTAGAGCACACCGTCTTGCCTCCTGCAGCCTCCTCGTTACATAAGCCTTCCACCGGGCCTCTAATCAGCACAGCCTAGCATTTAGGCACCAGCACCTAAATCCTCTTTACCTCGCGATCATAATCAGATAAGAGAGAACTTCCTAGATTATAGGTGGCACAAGTTCTTATAGTCCCTGCATGGGCAGAGGCAGCAGCATTTATCATTTGGACCCAGTCCCGCTGTTCACTGCTGTCTTTTTTCTTTCTCTATTGTCACCTGCAACATAAGGTTTATCTTAAGTATTAATCAGTTCAGATCAGAAGGGGTTGAACAGTAATGGGGCTGAAAGGATCGCAAAAACCTTCAGAATGCATTCTGGTGTCAGTTTCTTACCTTGTGTTCTCCAGCTGTTTCGTTTGTTTGAACATTTGTAACCGTGCCTGCTATTGTTTTGATGAAAATTGTCTGATTTGTTGTGTGCACTGCAAATAATCACTAGTTCGTTCTGCCATTTACCCACTCTAAACATGAATTTCCTCATATGGACAACAAACTGCACGAGAGGCTGATAGAGCACTTTCCACTCTCCACAGTTGGTGCTGTTTGAATTCATAGTTACGTTACTAAGCAGCAAATATCAACTTTCATAACAGCAGCGTTGCGCGTTTACCGGGATTGTGATATCTGTTGACTGTGAGAATCACTTTAAAATCTATGAAATGATGTCTTGTTGCTCAGTTTTACACTCATACTGTGGGCGCATATGACTCCTGATAGTGTTGATATACCACTGTATGTACACAAATAAAAAATGTATGTGGTAAATAATACACAAGGGGGACATGAAGTCAGCAGTTTATATCATAAAAACATCTTTTTATATTTTAAATGCTCTGTTCTGTCAGATTGTTAAGAGGCTGCTTTCATTTGGGGTTTCACAGCAGAGGTATCCCAAGGTCATGATTAAAATAAATAGGAGGTTAGGACACTGCAGCTCTTTATTGATCTAACTAAAGCGTTGCATCTCTGAGATTCACCCACAGGGTTGAAAAGGAACATTTGAAGGAAGTTGTTGAAGACAAACCAGATAACACTATCGCTGCTGCTGCTGACCTGTAAAATTGATCTGTTGAAACCACGCCGTTGTACATTTTTAATAATTCCACAAATGCCCGTTGATTAATATGGACAAAACACACATCCATCCCTTTCTCTCTTTTTGCTTTGCTTTGCACAAATAACCCACCGCTGCTTTCTTCCATTTTCATGATTACCAGTGGGAACTTGCATGCAGGGGAATTACAGTCTGGACGCAGCTTAGCGGCAATGGTGTCCCAGCAGCCCACTGGGCTGTCTTAAGGCTTATTGCACTTGACCATGCATGAATGAAGACATCATTAAGTGAAACTCAATGCCATGACCAGTATACACTGTTATTCACGCACTGCAAGGAATATAGAGAAAAACAGGCAAAACTGGATTCAGTGGAACTTAAGGGAAACCAGAAAAACTCACTTTAGCTCAAGTCTAGCATAAACAACACGGCCAATACAAGCCGAGGCTAATGAGTGGCCAGATGGTGTGAGAAGCCTGATGGCTGAAACCTCATTAGTAATTCTACCATCATCCCCAGAATACAGCCTCACATTTCCTAAGTGAACAAAGCTGGTATGACTAGGGCCACAAATACTGTAAGGATTATTTTCTTAATCAGTTCAATTATTTGTTCAAGTAATCAGGTAGTCTATAAGATGTTAAAAGTGAGATCTTCAAATTGTTTTGTCTGACCAATGGTCCAAAACCCAAAGATATTTAATTCATTATGATATAAAAGAGGGATGCATGGTGGTGCAGTGGTTAGCATCGTCGCCTCATAGCTAGAGGGTTTGAATCCGGCTGCATCCGGTTTGCATGTTCTATCCGTGTTAGTGTGGGTTTTCTCCGGGTTCTCCGGTTTCCTCCCACAGTCCAAAGACATGCAGGTTAATTGTTGACTCTAAATTGCCCATAGGTGTGAATGTGAGTGTGAATGTCTGTCTCTATGTGTCAGCTCTGTGTTGGTCTGGTGACCTGTCCAATATCAGCTGGGATTGTTTCCAACCCCCCTAAGACAGAGCGGGTACAGATAAAAGATTAAAGATATAAAAGAGAAAAAACAATATTTCTCATAATTCAGAAGGCAGGACTAGTAAATGTTTGGCAGTTTGTCTTAATAAATGACTTGAATTATTAATTAATTATGATTCCTCCTCAACATCTCCACATACCTATGTGCTTTTGTTGTTTGTTCGCAAACAGTTGGCCATTTATACATCTAGCACAGATGTAGCAACATTAGCATTCATTTGGAGCTGTGTTTGTGTGAATGAAAAGCCCATATTATACCAGTTTGTGAGGACCTGTTGCATAAATTTTGTCATCCGAGTGTGTACATGTAGGCTCTGTACGGACATTTGCATCCCGGCAATTGGTTGTGACTGTGTGCTTAATTGTACTCTTCCTCTGACTGGCTAGTACTTGCTTCCTTCATTTGTTGGATTGGTCAGGCTTATGCATGAGGAGTGAGATTGGTTAGGCTTAGGGTAAGAAGCATGGTAGGGGTGCCCCAATAGCATACCTGGTAAAGTGGGTATCCAGGGCCCAGGGTTCGAATCTGACCCTCTCTCCCTTTCTGAACTATCACTGTCAATTAAAGGCAAAAAGACCCACAAAAAATGAACAAAAAATAAATCATGCCTATTAATGCCTATTAATGGTAAGCCAATCAGAGGCAGAATAATAATATATTTAATAATAATGTGATAGTGGGATGATATATTACGCATGTGTGGAACATCCCCTTCAAGCAGTCAGTATAACTAGAACCATTATGCATCCATAGCTGTCTGTGTGCATGTTCGTTCGGTAGTATAAACAGGACTTAAGTCCAATGTTCACTCTATTTTCAGCTCTGTTTTGGTCCCCACCAACTCCCAAGGGCTATCTAGCTGCTAAATGTCCACTATATTCACCAGCTAGTCGCTGACTTTATGTGTGCTGTTCGGTGCTGAGCACATAGTGTACGCAATAAATTTTTTTGATATATGAGAGCTGTTAAAGCAAACCAAAATGGTAACGTTGCAGGCCAGAAAAACAAAAACAATGGGTAAAACACGCTAAAATCTCCATACAGCTCCATCGTTTTCCTACCATTTCTTGTTAAACACTTTCTTTGAGTTTCACACATGCTTGTTCAGCCTGCAGGAGATGTAAATTGGCAAAAAGCCCCAGTACAGGTTTGAGCACCGTCAAAGCGAGACATAAATCCCACTGAAGGTTGGGAGTGGCGGTGGACCAGCAGCGAGCAGCGCTGGCTGGCACTGCCAGCTTGAGTGACGCTCTCGGTAAGAGGCTAATGTGTTCCTTCCTCCTACCTTCCTCACCCCCCCCCCCCCCCCACCCCCATCCTCCTGCTCATTACCTCCACCACTGCCTCGTGAGGTTTGCTCGCCCGGTCTTTTGCTGTTTTCCTCTGTCCCAGAGGGCATCAGAAATAGAGGGAGATGTAGAGACGAAGACGAGAGAGTCATCATTCTAAACGCTATGAACACCAGGTCTCTATTACGTGCTTCAGTGACCCCCTTTGCACACAAACACACACTTTGTACTCACAGTCATTCTTCCACAGCTCTGCACATACACATACAATAGTACACACAAATGGAAGTACCCATACAGACACACACACACCTCTTCATGTGAGAGCCTTCAAATACTGCTGAGCCAGCTTCCTGTGGGTGCCACAACACAGCGAGTGCCGCACTGTTGTCCCCCTCACTTCTCTTTTTCAATATCCTTCACCTCCTCTCTCTTTCCAGCTGCTTTCATAGCCTCCTTTTTAAATTCACTTTTTTTATTGCCATCGCCCTACAATCCTCAATTTCCTCCTATAACTCCGACCTCCTGCGCCCTTTTCATATCTCCACTCTGTTTTCCTCGCGGGGTGAAAGCCGAGTTGTGATCCTACCCACCTTTCCATCATGGAAGCAGCGATATGAGACTGCATTGGTATTCATTGTGGTGTTTTTACATTTGGCTCTTTATCAATCATATTTTATGATTCAGTACCACTAGTCAGAGAAATACTTCCTCACGGGTCTCTCCACTTCCTGCAGCACGGAGGTAATCTGCTGCTTCTCGATACAAAAACTGAGCGCCTTCACATGTGACAACAAACAATACAGGCACCTGAAAAATGAGCGGCACAGAAGCAAAGCCAAGCTAACAAAAGGGATATCCTTTGGAGTTCTGGCAGTCTCCCCTGACCAAGAAACCCCTCCAAGGAGCTCTTGAAAGGAAAAAAAATTAATGTGTAATCAACTTCATCTTACTTGTTTCCTCGGAAATGCTGTGTTTGCATAGTTTCCATGGTGACCGTGGTGTGCCATGGTGACTTATCGACACCCAGGGAGCAATTCATCTCTATACAGGCTGTATGAGAGGCAGAGCAGCTGGTACCTCAGCCCCCACACCACCAACCCCTGATGCAAATGTAAGGGAAACGCTTGTGCTGCACAGTATCAGCACGTCTCACTGACTTAAACTTGCCCTCCATTGTCGCTTTGTCACTGGGATGGGTTTCTTTTTCCCCATGAAGTGTCTTTGGTACTGTTTGTGTCATTTCCTACCATATGATTTAACAGCTCTCACTGACACTGAAATTACCTGCTATTGAGCGGCGGAGATGAGTTCACACACAGTCATATTCAGCGCAAGAGCTGCTGCGATATGATGAGCCTTTAATTTTAATTGCGCCAAGATGGAAGAATCTGTTCAAGTGAAAGAAAGAAGAAGAATGGTGTCTCGGCCTATTCTCGCAGCCAGGCTCTCCGTCTCCAGGCCGATCACAGGGTCTCCAGAGCATCAGCAGCAGAGCAGGGACCTGGTTTTGTAGGACATTAATTAAAAAACCCTCCGCTGCACGAAGGAGACTCTGAGGAGAAAAGAGACAGATAGCGCGGATTAGTGGAGGTTGAGAAGGGTTAAAGCCACTTGTTAGCCCTGCTTCATGGATACTGGGTGACGAAGCAGACGCTGTTGTGATTGGGCTTCACATTTCCCCCTCACCACCTCCTCTTCCTCCCCAGTCTTTAGGTTTTGCTGTCTTTTTCCTATTTTAGCTCCTCTGCTGGACCGCCTCCATTTCCATACACTGTCTTCCCTTCTTTCTCGCTTCGCTTTTCTCTCGTGTCATCACGCTGTTGGCATCACTGTGGGCTGTGCTGCCAGCTGTTTGCTGTCTCCCCGCGCCCCAGGAAAGTGACAGAAGAAATTATTATATCTCCTGCTCTTTGTTATGTGTGTGGGCCTCCCACGTCTTCTGCTGAGCCACAGGAGTTCCTCAGTGCTGACCACAGTAACTCTGCCTTGCTTCAGTGCTTTAAAGCACCTTAAATTTCACTTCTCCTATATCTGACATCCATTATGCAATAGATTTTTCTTTTGTATTTTCATATTCAGTCATGAAAGTTTAAGCACAGTATTTAACCATTTCTCCCTGTGGCAGGAGCTGGTTCTGCTTATTTCAAGAGTTTTTTCATGAGATATGTGCCAGTGTCTGTTGGTCAGTCTACACACAGAACTACACACATCTCAGGCTGTTTCATACACTGTTTGTAGCTGTACCTACAAAAAGTACTGCTCTGTAGTTCGTATACAGTATATCCCACAAAATGAATTTGTATGTAATGCATGTAATCTTGAAACAGGAAGAATGAAGATTGACAAACACCCCATAGGGAGGAAGTCAGGGGGAGTGTGAGTCAAAAGACTTTCGCCTGGGAGACCGGTTTTTGTGTCCAGTGTGAAACCAGGAGTCAACTTTTATTTATTTGTCATGTAACATCTGAACTTAGGTTACACCACTTCTGTAGTTATTTGAACCCAAACCACAATCTTTTCCTTAATCCAAGGATGAATACATGAACATGAACATGAACATGACATGAGCACATACATGAACACTGCAAAAGGCTGTCTGAAATGGGGTGATCATTGTCATCATTAGATCATTATATTTAGGGGAGTTACCGAAACCCGTTATTAAATGGGGCTAAAGATTGTGGTATTTATCATCATGCTGCATTTTCTTCCTGCTCTGTCTTGGAGGTCTCCAAACACACAAACAGACAACGACGTCAGTGAGCAGCTGGTCAGCGATGCCGCGGTGGAGACGAGATTACGACTATGCTCGTCACTGTTAGTAGGTGTAATAAAACTTTGCCAGTGTAAAGCCAAGATCAGTTATCATTACACCTGTTTAGCAAGCAGAAATATGATGGAACAGGTTACATGTAGGAAAGTATTTCAGTCTTCTCTCTCCGCAATCCCTCATAAATTAACGCTATGTTTACACAAGCACAGCGTGTTAGCTCGCTGGCGACTGGTAAACACGTGTAAGTTATTTAGTTGAGTTTTGAATGACTTCACTTCCCTCTAGTATGTGTCCGGGGAGTTTATATTTGAAGGGTGGAACGGAAGACGTGAAGTGATGATAGGCTGCAGACTGCAGAGCATCTGTGTTATTAATTTATTATCTTCATAAAATATAGGTTCTATAGGAGCAACGTAACCCTCAGCTACACAAGCTCAAACTAAAGCTGCCAGTAGCTTATTTAGCCCGCTATCTATTCTGCCACATATGTTACTTGTAAACTCATGAGCTGAGCCTGAGACAAAGCAGCCCGTCTCCCCTCTACCAGCCCCAATGTTACCTGCATCAGCGAATCACATCAGCAGAGGACAGAGGACAGGAGGAAGGACTGATACTAACTGATGGAGGACAGAGGACAGGAGGAAGGACTGATACTGACTAATGGAGGACAGAGGACAGGGGTGAAGGACTGATACTGACTAATGGAGGACAGAGGACAGGAGGAAGGACTGATACTGACTAATGGAGGACAGAGGACAGGAGGAAGGACTGATACTGACTGATGGAGGACAGAGGACAGGAGGAAGGACTGATACTGACTGATGGAGGATAGAGGACAGGAGGAAGGACTGATACTGACTGATGGAGGACAGAGGACAGGAGGAAGGACTGATACTGACTAATGGAGGACAGAGGACAGGAGGAAGGACTGATACTGACTAATGGAGGACAGAGGACAGGAGGAAGGACTGATACTGACTGATGGAGGACAGAGGACAGGAAGAAGGACTGATACTGACTGATGGAGGAAAGAGGACAGGAGGAAGGACTGATACTGACTAATGGAGGACAGAGGACAGGAGGAAGGACTGATACTGACTAATGGAGGACAGAGGACAGGAAGAAGGACTGATACTGACTGATGGAGGACAGAGGATAGGAGGAAGGACTGATACTGACTGATGGAGGACAGAGGACAGGAAGAAGGACTGATACTGACTGATGGAGAAGGACAAGAGGAAGGACTGATACTGACTGATAGAGGAGGACAGGAGGAAGGACTGATACTGACTGATGGAGGAGGACAGGAGGAAGGACTGATACTAACTAATGGAGGACAGAGGACAAGAGGAAGGACTGATACTGACTGATGGAGGACAGGGGACAGGAGGAAGGACTGATACTGTCTGATGGAGGACAGAGGACAGGAGGAAGGACTGATACTAACTAATGGAGGACAGAGGACAGGGGTGAAGGACTGATACTGACTAATGGAGGACAGAGGACAGGAGGAAGGACTGATACTGACTAATGGAGGACAGAGG
This sequence comes from Pterois miles, assembly GCA_947000775.1. Taxonomy (NCBI): domain Eukaryota; kingdom Metazoa; phylum Chordata; class Actinopteri; order Perciformes; family Scorpaenidae; genus Pterois; species Pterois miles. The sequence continues at coordinate 15,504,886 of CAMQGK010000028.1, forward strand.
ACAGGGGTGAAGGACTGATACTGACTAATGGAGGACAGAGGACAGGAGGAAGGACTGATACTGACTAATGGAGGACAGAGGACAGGAGGAAGGACTGATACTGACTGATGGAGGAGGACAAGAGGAAGGACTGATACTGACTGATAGAGGAGGACAGGAGGAAGGACTGATACTGACTGATGGAGGAGGACAGGAGGAAGGACTGATACTAACTAATGGAGGACAGAGGACAAGAGGAAGGACTGATACTGACTGATGGAGGACAGGGGACAGGAGGAAGGACTGATACTGTCTGATGGAGGACAGAGGACAGGAGGAAGGACTGATACTAACTAATGGAGGACAGAGGACAGGAGGAAGGACTGATACTGACTAATGGAGGACAGAGGACAGGAGGAAGGACTGATACTGACTAATGGAGGACAGAGGACAGGAGGAAGGACTGATACTGACTAATGGAGGACAGAGGACAGGAGGAAGGACTGATACTGACTAATGGAGGACAGAGGACAGGAGGAAGGACTGATACTGACTGATGTCTGTTTGTCAGTCGTCTTCACTCAGTATTTTCATATCAGGAATATTATTTATTTTAATAACATTTTAGATTGTATCCAGTGAGACATTACAGAGTTCATATAGTGACTTTGTTGTAAATATTATTAATGGTGCTCTAGAAACAACATTTACACTAGTTGTATTTAAAATATATGCATTGCATATGTATAACTAATGTGCACACTTCAGTATTTGTTTACTTACCGTATCATATCATCATCCCAATATTGAACAATGTTAGCGCAGATTTTCCTCATGTCGTCTAGGCCTAGCTAGCTATGCTAGATGGTGAAAATGGTAAACATTATACCTGCTTAAAGGTACAGTGTGTAACATTCCGGGGATCTATTAAAAGAAATGGAATATGATATTCATAACTATATTTTTATTAGTGTATAATCACCTGAAACTAAGAATCATTGTGTTTTTGTCAGCTCACAATGAGGCCTTCATATCAGGAGCGGGTCCTGTTCACGGAGGCCGCCATGTTGCTCTGCCGGGTTTCAGTAGCCCAGAATGAACAAACCAAACACTGGCTCCTTCGAGAGCCTTTTGCGTTTTCATGCGTGTTACGTTCTCTTACAAGCTTGTGAAACTGCAGTAATGTGAGTCACAGAGTGCAAACCGTGGTACCGCCAGCTGCTGTCTGTCATTCATTCCTCCTAAAGTAACGTTATTATGGTAAGGAGGACCTCGTCACTACTGTTTTGCACTGACGTTACCACAGTCTTTACAGGGGGAGTGAGCGGAGGGGTACTCAGTTGGTTGTAATTTCAAACCACACCACTAGATGTCACTAAATCCTACGCACTGCGCCTTTAAAGCAAAAATTACATTGAAGAGTTATTTTGAATTAAAACAGGTGATATACGGGATTACACTATATTGCTGTTTTTACTCATTTTTACACCCGTTTTAACAATCCCTACCAGTTACTGAAATCTTTCTGTAAGGTCACAGCGGTAATCACCTTAACAGCTGGGGTGTGAAATATTAGAAAAAATAAATCACTTTATATGTTGTGTTCATTACATTCTTCCTTTGCCATTCAGTTTTTATCCAAGCCATTCATAAAATCAGTCATCATCACCACACTGTGCACTCAACTGGAGCTGTCCATATGTACGTCTAGTGAGACGAGGTGACAAGGGGTATTGATATCGGCCTTTAGCTCCCTAGTGTGATCATAATCAGCTTACTACCACTGGAGGAAAGGACCGAGCTGGCCTTTGGGACAAAGAGCATGTGACCCACGTCAGTGTCAGGAAGCCAAGCAATGGGCCAAAGGGTCAGTGTCCGCCACACCCGAAATGTCACCCTTCCTTCTGCTTTTCTCTGGTGTATGACGTTTCCTGTAGTCAACCATGGATGTGTCTTGAAAGTTAAAAAAATTAACTCCGGACCTTCTCTGGTGCTGTCAGAATATATCACAGCTTATTTGTTTTGCCAGCTAAAGCAGGATCTGTCCTCCATTATTGCAGGATCAGGAAAGATTTTGGTGAGGTGGGTGTTGACATTTGGTTGAAGCCTTGCCAATCGATAGGATGACTCTCAGGTATTGACCGCTGCGTCGAAAGGCCCAACTGTCTTGTTGTATTTCAGAGTACAAGGCTGTGCAGTATGTACAGTGCAAGTGTCAACCAAGAAACACCATTGGCCTTCCACACTTAAACGCTGACATGTGCAGTTTCACTAGCTCGGCCGCTGCCGATATTGTCTATTCATGTCTGTATTCTTATATTTATTTTTCTGAACTTGGTGCTACTTTTACAGCAGCTCAGCTCTTTTCTTTATGTGATTCACCTTCAGTGACTCACCGCTAAGTTGATTCTCTTTATACACTGCTTTGATATAACCATATCTCTGGTGTGAAATATGCTTGTTTACGTCTTCTTCTTCTCTGCTTCTCATATTACCTTAGTGTCATTCACCCTTGCGCCCAAATCACTTGTTTCCTCTCTTCTGTCTTTCACACAAAACTAATAAACATTTTGGCACTTCTCCACCTATTTAATTTGCAATGTATGCTGCAATATGAATCAGCCAAACCCACTAAAAGTCTGTTTTGCCTTGCACCCGGATTCCCCGGTGCTGGCTGCTGCTTCTGGCGCCGACCCAACTAATGATTTTTTAAAGTATACTTGTTTTGCAATAAATCCCCCTTAAGTAGCGTGACAGTATCTAAAGGCCACCTAGCAGTCCTAAGTATCCCTAGTTTTCGCCTCCTGTTCCAAGCTATTGAATAAGGTGCCCGAAAGCGAATAACAATACTAATGTTGATGGATGACTGTTGATACAAGGCAAAGTAGTGCCGGCCTTTGTCACGTTTCCAGTGTTGCTATTTTCACCTTTTTGAGTGGTTGCTTTCACCCACTACACAGTAAGTCTCGCTCTATTTGGATCACACTAATACTGCTTTAAAACTGCATTAATGTCGCCATAAAAGTCATCTCACGCCACAGATAGACAGCATAAAGCTTAGCATTAAAACACTTTAAATGCAGATGTAAAGGACGGCTCACTTCTAAAAATACCAGCCAGTCCTGCCACGTTACAACACATTGAGTAAACATGTGCAATCATGCAGAGAAAATAAAACCTGAAAATCTAGATTTCATCTTATCACCGGTTAGTATCAGGGGAGAGATTAGGAGGTCTCATTTCAACATATAGCTGCATTGTGAATGAGTAAAAGCTGATGCGGATTATAATGTGAAGCATTAAATCGGGTAAGGCAGTGAATCATCCACCCTTGGACGCATGATTCATCTCCTCTGTTATCACTTCAATATGTATTTATTCCCTTTCTTCACATGTCACAGCTGATGAAACTCTGGCCTCCAATTTTAGTTAAAATGTGAAATTTTATAAAGTGACGCACTTGCTGGGTGACCTTTTGGCTGCATGTGCCTGTGGATGTGTGTCTCAGAAGGCATATTAGTTGAATTTTAAAGTAGTCTCCGGCACACAAGAGTACATAAACGCAGATGCATGTGTATGCAAAGACAGACGAAAGACCAAGATAACATGTGCCGTTATTTTCATTTCCATTCCTTAAACAGCAATTCTGTTAACTTGACAGATCACTTTCTCCGGCAGCTGAAGCAATACAGGGAAGTATTCATCAAAAGATTAATGTTTTTCCGCATTTTCCTTGACACGTCAATTTATTTAACATTAAAGCTTGTATTTATTTTGTTGTTGTTGTCTCATTCCTCCACTTGAGATGCACTCTTATCGATGCGCTCGTATATCTGAGAGTTTGCCACCAGATTTGCAGGTTCATGCAGCTGATGGATCTCCTCAGAGTTTGAGGAATGCGCCTGGAGAAACAGCACACACTTTGGCAGCGGAAAGTTGTGACAGAGGAATGCTGTTTATGTTTAATAGTTTAAAAGTTTTATAAATATTAATTTTAAAATGTTTACCATTTCGCTATGTTTAAGAGGTGCAGAGATTTAATCATGGCAGTGTAATTTGTCTTACTGAACACCAGAAAATTCTGCAAATTACTCTTTTCCTTAATTGAGAGCCCGAGTCTGTCCTCTTGTGAGGATTAACTGTGGTGTCGAGAGGTATAAATCCAGCCGGCTGTCCGTCTGAATGACAGGCAGACACACCCCCAACCTGATGTGCTGCTACCCTAATCCCCTCTTACGACACTACAGGACAGAAATTAACAGCCCTGTGACGTAGTATCAGCTGCTACATCCCGTCTGCTCCTCAACGCAACAATCACACACAATAGAGAATCAATTAGCATCGCTGGCATGTATCAGATTAAAGCTAAACTGAGGTAAAGGCGGACTCACTGTGAAGGTTGTCTGTTTGGCTTGTCTGATAGGAGGCCAAGCAGAGGCTTAGAGCTGTTGGGGACACTGTGCTTCGTGGCCTAATCTGGAGCGATTGGCTTCCCTGTTTTCAGGCTGAACAAAAATCAGAATGCAGGGAGGAACAGGTAAAGGTAAATTTTAAAAAATGGATGTTGCTTTAACTTAAAGCTGCTCTAATCACAATTTTTTTGTGTTAACAATGGGTCAGATGCAGTAGGCAACCTAAGAGTCTGAGAAGGGAAGTCTATGCTGAGGTGCTTTAAACCTGCATTCTTTATAATATCCAGCAGGGGGCGACTCCTCTGGTTGCAAAGTCTGATTGTATAGAAGTCTATGAGAAAATGAGCCTACTTCTCACTTGATTTATTACCTCAGTAAACATTGTAAACATGAGTTTATGGTCTCAATCGCTAGTTTCAAGTCTTCTTCAATACATCAGCATTTAAAACGGTACTATACTGCGTTTGGATGTACTTGTATTATACATATAGCGCTGGCAGCAGTGACGTCATCACGTGATGTTACCGCATTATAATTTGAGCCGAGGTGAGCGAGCAGCGTTTAGGAGCAAACGGAGCAGGACGAAAGCTGGGCGACGGAGGGAGAGAAAGAAAGAGAGAGAGAGAGACAGGGAGAGGACGGCAGCTACCGCAACCCTCAACGCGCCGCAAATCGTAGAGAAACCAGGAGTGAAGTGCGATCTGGAATTACTTCGGCTTCAAAATAAATGAGCACGGTGAAGCCACTAACACCGAAGCACCACTGTGCAAACAGTGTTATAAAACATGTCTGGCCAAGAGTGGAAACACACCCAGACCTGCACAAGGAGTTCAGAGAACGACAGGTAATAACTGATATACCCATGAAAAAAAGCCACATTCAGTGCTAAAAGCCAACAACGCCAGCCCTCCTCACTCTCCACTAGAGTAAAAAATTAAAGCTGCATCATAATTACCACTTTCCCTGGTTTTACTAGCCTATTTATAGAAGCGTGTTTGAGTAAAATGAACGTTTTTGTTTCATTCTATAAACTACTGATAACAACTCCCAAAAATTAAAACTGGTCAAAATAACAAAAAAGATGCAGTGTTTTCAGATGTTCAGATGTTAGTGTTTTGAATCGTATTTTATTATTTATTTATTTAATTTATTTTAAAATTCAGTGTTATAAAAGTCTGTCTTTGTGGTATTTTATTTACTGATGTGTGATGTGTTCTCCTTTTATTTGGAAAAGTATCGAAAAGTATCGAAATACATGTTGGTACCGGTATCGATACCAAATGTCGTATTTAGTAAATTATGGTCCCATTTAGATTGAAATAGATAACAAAACAGGGTACACCAGAGCGTGGTTACTTTGTGACTGACTGGTTGCTACCATGGCGATGTCCATGTTTTCACAGTGTGTTTTCAGTTCATAAAAATTAGCTATAACATTTTGCCTAAAAGTGTCTTGTTCAGCATTCGGTTGTATGTAGCTCCACCCTCTCGTGTCACTTCTGGTTGCAAAAAAACAAAATGCCGCCGGCCAAAAACCAGGATTGCGACAGCAAAATCTTGAACTTTAAGTTTCAGAACGGCAGTCCACAAACCCAACGTGTGACGTCACGGTGACTAATTTCACTTCTTATATACAGGCTGTGGTCAGATGACTATGCGTAATGTGAAAAGTGTTGCTTGTAGTGACAAACCCACAGACAGTTATCACCCAACTCTACGGCACTTTTTAGCATCTTTCAGTTTATTGTTTTAATTTTACGCCCCACAGCTTTACTGTTGTGGTTCACTCTCACTGCTTTCATCAGCAACGGAAACAAAAAAGTGAGCGACTTGCTGGTGAACATACTGTATACTAGACTGACATTTGTTAGGTCACCTTAAACACTCCAAATTATATTCATAATAAGAGAAACAGAAAATTATTTAACTGCTATTCCAGAGAGCACAGTTTACATGCCATCACAGTTTTTTTTTTCAGTGTAATCACCATCTTTCTCTAACTTTAAGCAAGTATTTGTGCTGCCTTAACTCAACCATACCTTAAGCATACCTTACTTGCCCGATCCACAATCTTTCCCTAAGCTTTGTTTTAGGATTTTGCAGAATCGTCCAGAATCCTTTTTTGGTGATATGATTGTTCAGACACCAGACATAGAGACATATTGTCCATTTTTATTTGATAATTAGTGCCCACATTACTGCCTGTTTTCAGGTGGGTAGCCTGCACTCCTGCAGAAACAGACTATGTATAAGAGTTTTCCTATTGGTCCCCACAGGGCCCTGCACTGAAAGATGCAGTGTACACAGCCTGCAGATTACATTAGTGCACGCTGCATACATGTGGCTATAGTGTGTGTACATGTGCATGACCGTGCAGGACTGCAAATGCAGCACACTGTAGCCAGCCATGTAGAACATTGCATGGACAGCATCATGCAAAGCACGTTGCCGTTCAAGTGCTCTGCAGCAAGCGTGGAGTTCCATTTACAAGAATACATTAAATATCATCTCAATAGCAAATGTCAAACAAATTTACCTTTTGCTCTTTGTATTTTGGATTAAACATGAGCTCTGGTTGAGCTAACATTTTGCTGAGACAGCTGGTTTTTTATATGAACTTGAATAGTATGATAATGAAATCGCCAATCTCATCTGCCCTGTGCTCTGGCAAAGCACTCATTTGTATCTGGTGGTACCGACGAAGCTCTGTTATAAAGGAGGAGTTAGTCAGGGAGATGCACTCTGATATGAAATATTGATAGCCAGGACGTTTGTTTGAATTGCAACAAAGTGCTCGCAGACAGAAACAGGGAGATTTGGCTAAAGAAAAGAAAAAGAAAAAACAGGGAAATACCATAAGCAGAGCGAGGTGAGCTACAGTGTACCGGAGTAGCAGACTGCAGCAGCTGCAGGGATAAAAGCCTATTATGAAGGAGTGCCATAGACTCAGCTTCACAGGGATGGTGCTTTGGTTAAGGTTGTGACTCTGTGACCATAACAGGGAGGTAGCGCCTATCCACAAGGTTTTACAGATAGCTCCAGGGCTCGTCTCCTCTCCTCTTCTCTCCTGCTTGCAACTGCAGCCAGACTCCCTCAGAGTGTTTGTTGCTAGGCCACACGCTGTAAAAGACCGAACACGGGAGGAAAAACACACTACTGAGGTACAAACAATCAATACTCCATAAATAATTTCCTGTTTATTTGATGTTTGGTGTGGTCCAAAAGTTCCATCAATATTGCTGTCAAATGAAATAATGTTGTATGTTAGCTGGCGACTCCCTCCCTCCCTCCCCCCTCTCTCTCTCTCTTTTTTTTCTCTTTCTCTTGGTCACTGCAGAGATAAATGTTTAATGACCATGTGTGTTCAGCCTGTGCTTTGGAAGTGTACCACTCATTGCACATGTTCCACTCTTGATTTCTACAGCAGCATAACAGAAAGCCTCTGCACTTCCTCAGCCACGACTGAATGCTGGAAGAAGTACTCACATGCTTTACTTCAGTAAAAGTAGTAATACCACAGTGTAGAAATGCTCTGTTTCACGTAAAAGTCCTGCATTCAAAATTTTACTTCAGTAAAAGTAAAAAAAAAAAAAACAAAAGTATTAACATCAAAATATACTTAATGTACCAAAAGTAAAAATATGTATTAGATTATAATTATTTCTGCATTAATGTGTTCATCACTTTGATGTTGCAGCTGATAAAGGTGGGGCTGATTTTAAGTATTACATAAAGTTTTATCTTTACATATAATAATGCATCATAATGTATTTGTTTATTTTCATGTTGTAGTATTAGTCTGAATCTAAAAAGCATAACCACATCTGTCAGATGAATGTAGTGGAGTAAAAAGTACAATATTTTGCTCTGAATTGTGGTGGAGTAGAAGTATAGAGTAGCATAAAATGGTACAAGTAGAAGTACCTCAAAGTTTATTTAAGTATTGTACTTGAGTAAATATACTTAATTACTTTCAACCACTAGTAAAATTCTACAGTTTATGCTTCTCGCGAGCTCCTTTTCACCTGACAAGTCCTTGTGGTGTCTCTTATTTTGAAAGGTTGTATCTCATATCTGTGTTTCTGTATATACAAGACGGATTTACTGTTTAGCTGACTAGGAGACGGCATATAGTACAGTAGTACAGACAAAGCTGAGTCAAGGTGTCAGGTTCAGTTTGGGACAGGGACACTGTGCTGACTACGCATCCACTCCCTGAATGTATTGATGGCATAAAACACCGGAATATCCCTTTTTTTTAATTCCTCTCATTAATTTCTTCATCTCCTTCCTTCCTGCTGCTTTATTTGTTTTTCTCTTCCTTTTCTTCCCTTGATGCCAATCCCTTTTTCATGGCCTCTATTTGCTTCCACCCACACACCCACCCACCATCCTCTGCTCCTCTATCCAGCAGTGAAAACTGCCCTTTATTTTACCTCTCCCCTGTGGAGGACACTGCATGTAACCTCTATCATCTCAAATACTGCGTTACGTTCGTACTTTTCATGCTATTGAAATTTGTTGATTTTTAGATTGTGACCCTGTGTGCATCCTCTACCCCTGTGTGAACTCTGAATGACAAACTCACAGGCCCGTGCAGAAAGAGTGCAAGTCATCACACCACCTAATCTGACGCCACCGCGTAAGACAACTTAGGCAAATTAGCAAGTGAGCAGTGCGTGCGGCGCAACTAATCTGGCATAAACACAGAGTGGGGCTATTTAAAGTTCAGTTTCCACTGCGAGGAGTCAAATTTAGCGCAGAGCCACAGAAGTGTGCGGATATCACTTTAATCATCCTGATAACTTAATCCCTTTTTTGTGTAGTTATGCAGGAGGCAGAGATGGAGGGGATGGAGTTGGAGGTTGGATGGGTGTGACTGGTATTAATAAGTTCATGGAACTCTGGCTGGAGCAGAGCAGTAGGAAAATACTGCATACTGCTGGTGATGCGGGGAGGTGATGGCGCTGGAATGACCGCTTTGATAGCGATGGGTGGTAACTTGTGTTTATGCTGCTGGTTAAAACTGAGCTGTTTTTCAGAAATGTTCAGAGGGAATGCGAAACTTGTCTGGGGTTAAAGTTGAAGCAGCTTCAAAGGAGGCAGAGGGAGTGCTCGCCTCAGATAGTGGGGCGTTCAATCGCAACGCACTCCCACACAACTGCTTCCAAGAAACTGCACAACCCAGTGAAAGTGATGTTTACTTTATTCCAAAATACTCTCTCAGGCTACTGGGATACAAGGTTGTGTCTATGTGTAAGCGTGGTGTGCACATTTCCCTGAACCTTATAGCTACTCTCAGTGCCGCTGATTAGCATTTAATCTCTTTTTGCTGCAGTGTTCACAATTTGACTATAATATAATTATACTTATACCCTCATGTAGGGCCATATCATTGTCGGGTGGAGCATATTTATTGCAGCACAGGATAGGCGAGGTGCGACGAGCTGTAGCACAGAAAACAAACTGTAAATGGGAGATATACAGTGGGAAAGGCGGGGAGGGAAAGATCAGAGGAGGCAGCAGGAAGTGGAGGAGAGAAAGAAATGAGATGAGATGGGATGGAGGGTGGGGGGGGACTAATGTGTCCTTCATGGGGTGAGGCTGGACAGAAATGGCTCAGCGTGGAGCTAAATTGACTCCATTACAGGAGCAGCGCACCGGAAAGCATCAGTGACATCAGCCGCCCACCCGCCCACCCGTCCCAGACAGGCAGTTACAACTCTCAGATGGGATGATGGGAGCAGCAAGTCTGCAGGATGCAGCAACCGCTGTGGTTTAGGCGTGTTTACTGCTGCTTTGCATGTTTTACACGTGACACAGGGGGAAAACATTTTCACTTGTGCTGGTGAAGTTTCACCTGCAGTGAGACATGCAGGCCCATGTTGACTGTTGAAATTCATGTGTATTGCGTTATATGTGCTGGCGACCTGTCCAGGGTGAACCTCGCCTTCGCCCAGTGCCAGCTGGGATCGGCTCCAACCCCCCTGCAACCCCTAACGGGATAAGTGGTTGAAGATGGATGGATGGGTGGATGCTTTACATGTATTATAATATGAACACATTAATGCGCTTGAATGTATGTGTGTTTGGATTGAAAAAGCCATAAAACAGTGTGCATCAGAAGAGATACCACCTGCTGAGTTACAGCACATTCAGTTTATCAGTTTATATTTATTAACTAGAAATGGGTATGTAACATATCTTCTCTTGAGAAAACTTGATTTTTCCAAAATTCACAGAAAAACAGTGAATAGTTGGCATTTGTGTGTGAAATTAGAATTGGTGCTAAATAAATTTGTGTCAATCAGCTCTATCTATGAAATAACGAATAATAAATAGATAAATAAATAAATAATAAATTGTGGGATAGGATCATGTTGTGTTGTTAATTACAAAAACAAAGGACAGAATGATTCGGTTCAGATGATTTTGCAGAAATTTTATACGTGTGAATATTGGAAAAACAATCTTATTGACATTGTAATATTGAGTTAAATCTGCATCTGTATGTGTAAGCATGTAAGGCTACCTTGTGTGCCATCGTGTCTTCATGTCACCTCGTCACCTTATCTGGAGTGACGTACATCCAGCATACAGCTGTTGAATCTTAGCTGGTGTTTCTCTGAAAACAGGTGCAGTTTTGCGCACAACACATTCAGCCATCAACACCTACACTAAAAGCAGAGCGACTAAATTCAAAATGCAGTTAAAATTCTGCACTAAATCCTACCTGCAAGCCAGGATCAACAGCAGCTCGCTGGAATCCCATCGGCTCGGTTCTAGTGTCGGATTGCTCATGCACCGGCTTAAGAGAAGGTCAGGCTACCGCAAGTATGGGAATCACATGCCATTGTGTCATGTTGCTTTGTGTGTTTGTTGTCTAGTACACTATATATTTATTAACTAAGCCTCGTAACTGACACAGTGACAGATTGCATGGTTTGAATTAATCTCTCGTGTCCAAACTCGCCTGCTAATCTGGATCAATGCGGTTCAGATGAGGATGTTCGGATTACCTGGTTTCAAATGGCCTTTTTTCCATTCTGCCATTCAGTTTTGCTACTTGATGCTTCACACTTATGTGTTCCAACTGTTGACTCATACCAATGGGGGCTTCCTCTAAGTTCAGAGCCTTCAGTGTTATTTATAGAGGCAGAAAAGACAAGAGGGAAGATGTAACCAAGACAACAGTGGATACTTTCACACTTCACACTGGATTGGGCTGAATGGAAAAAGAAAGCATACAATTATGTCTCTTCCCTTACTGCGATACAGCTGCCTGATTATAGAGACGAAACATGCACAAGCTGGTGAAGGCGTCCAAACAGAGGTGACTGTGGAACAGGGTGTGCAACATGTAAACACCTTTCGTGTCAATAGCGTAAAATAATTTTCTCGCTTGTGTATCAAGTTTGTGCCAAACTTATACCAAGCAGCGTTGCTGTTGGCATCACCTACCCTCCCCGTTGTCCAAAACACAGAGTTGTTGGCTTTGCATTGGGGATGAGCAACATGAACGAGGTAATGAACAATGAACAAGGGCAGAAAAATATGGTATGCACCAGTGAGCGACTGATTAGGGAAGGTTAGAGGAGTAATTATGCAGCTGTATGGAGTAGTTAATTAAAAGGAGCTCTTGGCAGATCAAGCGTGTTAGACACACAGAGCACAAGATGGCCCGGACAGTGGGAATTGTGCAGCTGCGTTCTTTCTGGCCACTGGCCCAGGCCCCGATTTGTGTCCACAGCTTCTCCTCCATTTCCCAGATCAATCCCTTCTGAGAAGCCGAAGCGCCTGCTTCCAACTTCCATCTTTTTTTTGAATTTCCTACAGTAAGAAAAGTAAGCTCGGGGAAGACAAAAGGAGGGAGACCCTCTCATGGTTAATGCAACAGAACCACGTTGTCTACTCGTCTCATCTCTCAGGCCCTTTCAATTATTGATGCCTTTTTCCAGAGGAATTGCACAGCTACCGACTTCAGCCAGCTGGTCCTGATCCATGAGTGACAGTCATAGATCACAGGTCTCCTTTAGAGGCACAAAATGTCCAACTATCCTTCATAACTGAGGGCAGTGCATGTCCTGTAGATCATATTTCAAATGTCATCCGTGAAATATTCCCTTGAATCTTTTGTTCCTGCGTGACATTTGATACCTCTCGATAGATCCTAATCCTCATGCCTCGCTGTCATCTTTTGTGTTGGAGAGAACAACGACAACAGAGATTATGATATGGGTTTGTGTTTGCTGTGTAATTAGTGCACCAGAAGAATACAGAGGGACAGTCTGGTCTTTACAATTCACTTAACCCCTATTATCTGTACTGATTTGATCTGGTCCCTCCTTACTCTCATTAGCAGGGTAATTATCAAATGGAGCCCCAAGATACAGAGCAGGAGCGCAACATTCGGCGGAGCAGGATCGCTCTGTTATCATAGCTCTATTAATTAGACACATCCTGACTCAGTATTGCCTTCCTGAGTGAGTCGGATCAGAAACTTCTCACACCTGCAACGCTGCATCTCTGTGGCCCTGCAACTCCTCATTTGCTAATAACACTGTGACCCCGCTGCAAGACTGATTCTTGCGTGGCCCCTATCATTGCAGGGGCAGCGCTCCATCACCACAATTAAAGCTTTATGTTTCAGGTCACCAGGTGTCCTGCTCCAGGGGAGGTGAAATGAAAGACACTGGGTGTTCAAGCGGGCTCATGGGAAAGCGGGCATTGAGCAAGAGATGGAAGGAGGTCAGGTGTGCATTGAAGGAGTGTAGGAGAATTATCTGTCCTTGCATTTATGCTAATAAAGATGTTTCCAACTTCACAGAGGGGATGGAGTTATATTTCATCTGTCAGAAGAACTGGCTGATGAAGGGAAAAGGGAAACGAGAGGAGAGAGAGTGGCATTGAAAGCCAAAAGAAAGGACTTTTGATGTAGAGTTGGTTTGGCTCTGGTGGTGAGAGGCCCACCGTTATTGTTCAGGTACACTTTGCCCAGATCTGAAATGGGCTGACTCGGATGACTCTTTGGAGTCCTACGAGGCTTATTTCCTTATCAAAGAGCGCTACCTCTTAGAAACCACGACTGTGGGGCTGGCACGCTGTCAGTTTATTTAAATGAATCCAGCTTTTATGCAAGCTAGTCAGGAGGACAGGGCGGGTGTTTCATCCATTTCCATTTCTGTCTTTGCTGTCTTAGCTGATCTGTTGATATGCCTGGCAGTGAGACTTTTTTGTTTTTCTTTGTTTGCATTCAACATATTCCCTTGCATAGCTAAACACACTTAGAGTTATAACTGTTAAAATTTTCATGACATACAGTCATTTTTAAATACTATATATGATATAGTTATCATTTTTTCAGTAATAGCCATTAAATTCATTATATCTTTTTCTTTTAGTACGTACTGCAGCTTCCCTTTCAAAGATAAGATAAGATAAGACATTCCTTTATTAGTCCCACAGTGGAGAAATTCACATATTACAGCAGCAAAGTGGATAGTGCAATAGACAAGAAGCATAGATTTAAAACAGTATTAATACAAATAAAATAAAATAATATATACATAATAGAGATAGAAAAGTACATACTGTTGCATGCAGTATGCATACAGCTGGGTCATGCTACTTCATCATATCGTGCCGTGAACTTTGACCCTCTTGCTCATATATCTGCTGCAGGATTGTGGGTCAGAATAGCCTGAAATACTTGCATACTGCAAAATGCGACTGGAGGACATCCTGGTATTTTTTTGCATACTGCATTTGATATAGTATGTATTAAGGAGTATTGTTTATTTATTTATTTATTTTGCTCAAATTTAGACTACAGAAACATAACAATAAATAATATACAGTGCAGGAAGAAGGAAAAAACCCTATTGAGTTTATTTGAAGCGTCCACCTAAAAAGTGTTAAAATATATAAATAACAACAATAACAATAACTATATCAAAATGTTAGCGTTGGTAGCATTGGTACTGGAATGCACCGACTGTTTTCATTGTTAGCGGCGGGGTCCAACTCCTGCACTAGATCCATGTGCACAAGGGATTCACAGGAAGTGATGCATGCTTGAAATCTAGTGTTACTCTTACTGAGTGATTTCATCTCATTGATACCAGCCTCACTGTTTACTCTTCACTCTCTACAGCCTTATCAGAGCTGTATTAAGTTCCTGCTAATGCAAACTGGATATTTTCAGCATGAAATCAAATTTGCTGTCCCCAGAATCCTTCTTTATTGAAGCTGATAAGCTTGATTTTTTTTTTGTCAGAGTGTTCTGGCTTGTGTTTGTTTTGTCAGCCATTCACAGTTTAAAGCAGAAATATAAGAAGGAGAAAAATGAGCAAGCCTGTTTGGTCTAAATATATATAAGGTTAAAACAGACACGGCTGTCCCTGTGGGCCCTCTGTCCCAGGCTTTATTTTTATGTCTCGGCAGCAGGAGGACTGACTTTCCTGCGCCTTACCTGTCCAGTCCTATGAATGTGGCAGACTCCCCCTCATCCTTCTGTGATCCCGCCCACACAACAGCAAGCCGACATGGCCGTTGGCAATGTTAGCTTTTGCGCATAAGAGAATGTGCGCACGAAAAAAAAAAAAAAAAAATAAACTGGAGATAGAGGAGAGTGAGACGATGTAGGGAAATGAACAACATGAACTAAAGATAAAGAAAAGAAAGAAGAGAAGACCCTAAGTGGTTGAACAGAAAGAAAAAGAAAGGAGCGGAAGAGATGATAGAATACAGTAGAGACAGCTGAGTCACTTGGCTTCTGTCTGAATAATCAGATATTGTTATTCATATGGAGCAAGCTGCTCCACACTGCCACGGGCCATGTGCAAAAGCTGAATGACTGTAAAGAAAGCGAATGACAAGCTAATGGACTTCTGTGGGAGTGCGAGGAAGCACTTTGAGGGAAGCTATGTGGATGTGCACACTGTTTACTTGGTGACATTTGCAACATCATCATGGCTCATTATTGGGTTGTTTTTCTGTCTTTTTTTTTTTTTTTGCATGTGGATCAGTGAGCCTGCCCAAATAGCAGAGGGGCAATGTGAGAGAAAGAGCAAATGGAGCCTTGTGTTTTCTCCTATCTGGGAGTATTAACCTGTTTTCAGTGAGATGGTGTTGGCGGTTTGAAAAGCAATCTCTCTTACATTATTCCCTTCTATTGTGTTTACTTCAGAGAACAATAACTCTATATTAGATGACCTGACCAAAGCCGGGGCACACACATACTCACACAGACCCACACAGAGATCTACACCCACACCTCTATGTAGAAATACATGAAAGCTCCCACAATATGCTGCAGAGATGATATATTTAAAGAGATCATATAACTGTACTCTCTGCATAAATGCACATGCCCCTATTACCTTTCTCTTTTATGTTCACACACCAAGGTGAACACACACACACGTGTCCCCTCACCACCTCATCAAACCTCATAATGTCCTGACATTTCATCTAAAACCCCCAGGAAGGGCAGAACCAGGAGCTGTGAACCGTGTGCGAAGCTACTGTAATATCTCACCTTCTCATCCAATACAAACCCAATCTGTATACTGTTTCTCTCATCCCACCTCTCCGTGGTGTTAGTTAGCCCATGTAATGTACCACTTAAAACACATCGAGAGCACCGTCCTCATGTTTT
Source organism: Pterois miles (assembly GCA_947000775.1). NCBI lineage: Eukaryota > Metazoa > Chordata > Actinopteri > Perciformes > Scorpaenidae > Pterois > Pterois miles. The sequence goes on from CAMQGK010000028.1 coordinate 15,520,936, forward strand.
AACCAAACAATGAGACAGTATTGTATCCTCCTCTTCAAGTCCCACAATGCTGCGGACCATCAATTATGCACAAAGGCAGAGGTTTGATGTGGTGCTGAACAGCTGGATGTGATAGGTGGAGAGGAGAGCTGGCAAATCTGTTATTCTTTGTGTGGTGCGAATGAATGGCTTTTATCCAGAGATTCTTGCTTCATCTCATGCAGGTAACTAGAGCGGGACCAAATATTAGCATTACATCCCCATACTGGTAAAAAAAAAGTTCAGTATCAAGAACAGGATCTCTTGCAGAACCAAACACGTGGACTATCTCTTGAAATGTTCTTGCGGGTCTGCATATATAGGAAAAACTAAAAGGGATTTAGAAACTAGGATTTCTCAACATAAGAGTAATATAAGAAATAGGGACAGACTTTTACTACAGAGAGAAGCACATTGGATTCATACATTACAGACTGAAAGCCTAAAAGGTTTGAACGAAGAACTGCTGTTGGGTTGCTTGTTATAATCTATTTCAGCTGGATTATGTAGTTGGATTTATTCTTGTAACGTATTTGTATTTATCTGATATTCAACATATTTTTCCATAAACCTTTTTTATTTTTCTATGATATCTAATTTTTATGCTATTTTTTGTGATATATTCTAATATTACATATTAGAATATTACCAAGAAAAACAATATATGACTACAATTACAATTTACTGTACAATATTAACTTATTAAGCACCAATCAATGAACTTCCATGGGCTCCACCATTTCTCACAACGTCAACAAACACGTCACAAGTTGTGAACTTTCAGAAACTTTCCACTTACGAGGTCGTGAATACGACATGAGGGGGGCGTTGATATGTGCCCAACTCGTAAACACGGTAAAGACGGTAGATCCCATTTGAAATCACCGACTGAATCTCTTCATAGTTAACTATAAAGCCTGACATGCTAGTGTGGCTGGAGCTCAGATGTGGCTTGAACTGGTTTAGGGTAAAGGAGATGAATTACATAAGAATATTTAATAAAATTAGATTGGGAAATTCAATTTGCACTTTTATCCATGAATGTAAAGTTCAAAGGTAGTCCAAGTCATGAGCTGGTTGGTCTTTATGTCCGATTATGTCTTGCTGGGTTTGCAGTATTTCAAAGCAGTCCTCACTTTAAGTGTAGATTTTTTTGTTTCTTTTGCCTGCAGGCATAACATCATTAATCCTAAGATCCACAGTGTATCTCCTGAGACCTCTCACAACTCAGTGAATCGCAGTGAAATGAAGTACACCTCTGTGTTTTTTTGCCGTAATAGTTTCATGTCTCAGCCCTCTCTGGAAAAGCCAGGTGCATGTGATAAGTGATTCGTTATCGTCATTACACTCAACAATTTACTTGTGTTTGGGGAGCAAATGCAGTCATCGGTGAAGGCTGAAAAATGCAGCGATTGGCAAATGAGTTCATTTAAATTCTGTCACATGTGATGCAGTTGTTAAGAAAGGCCTGTGTGGCAAAGACTCAAAGTAGGCTCCTATGGCTCGTATTAATTTGATATCCGGCTATGGAGGAAGGGTGGGGGAAACGTTACAGTATCCCATATTTTCCTCCTCACAGAAACCATTATTCTGTTTCATTTGTCACAAGAGGCGTCTAGGACAGCCCTGTGATTAATGGGAGCTTTATATGGGTGTGCGCATCTCCTTCATTTTCCCCTGACTTTCCTGTCTTTATTACATCCCTCTCCTGCCTCCTGTTTCCATATCTCCTCACTCCATTTGTCTATGCTTGTTCTGTTTGACAGAAACAGCAGAGGATTTGGTGAATGATGCGTCTTTTCCTCTTTTTTGATGACACCCAACAGGCATAGTGCTTGAAGAAGTTGTGATTGACTGGGATCAGGAGTGGATGTAGACTGACAGACACATCGATAGACAGGCAGACAGACAGATAGATAGTAAGGGTGTAACAATACAATACTTTTTTACTTCGATACAATAACTATCACTTTCTATGGCTCTGATATGTTTCAAGGACGATATTTGGCTCATTTAGAGCGATACGATATGAATTCAATTCAGTGACTTGAAATCAATACAGTAAAGAATCAGTGATAAATTAAATCGATATAGACAAGTAAACACAACAATTAATGGCAAACATGTAGACCTTTTATTTGAAAATAATAAAAAATGCAATTTGAGGTCCCGTTACTTCAGTTCTCAAGATACAAGTCTGTGCGCCTAATACTTAATTTGTATGAACGGTGTACTTAAAATAAAATAAACCAGTGTTTCTTGAGGTTGAATGAACAGGTTTAACTACCTCTTCTGTTCTCATTTTCCAGAACGTCTCAGTAGGTGCGTGGAAAGACTGGCCATGTTGCCGCTGTATTTTAGCCGACCACTGCATATTCGGCAAACGGCGATCAAGGATAAATTTTGCGGAATCCAGAATGTTTCCACACGCTGGACCAGGAAGGCAGCTTGAAATCTCACACACGTCTCCTTCCCATCAGCCATGCTTCATTTTGAGGTCGTCCTTTTGATATTGGTGCTGCTGGTGCATATGGATGAAGTCATACACAGTAAGAGTGAACAGGAGTAATGGTTAACATTTCTTTACTTTTAAACAATATATCCATATAACGTTTGTAATGATTAAAATACAAGGTGCAAATTCTTAGTTTCAATACAGTTGATTATTTACCTTGCAAATCGATTGTAGATCATTTCTTCGAAGGACAACTTCCCTGTCGATAGTGGGATCGTAGGAATATAAAGACTGAAATACATCAATGCAGCAGATGAATCGTCACACAGGTTTAAAGCTGTCTGATATATTGCACTTGATGTGCAGAAATTATTGGGCCCTTTCACAATACAATAGATTACATTTGTCAGATTGATGAGGGCTGATCCATAGTCCACCCTCTGGTTTCCTCCAGGATGAAGAAATGAGTCAGTTTTCCTCCTTTCAAACTCTTTTTGACTTTGTTGTTTTACAGAGGAAGCTCCTCTGGAGAAGTAACATTGACCTCCTCTCCTGACCCTCCGGGGGATGAGAGATGGGGATGGGTGACAGTAATTAGCCACCCTGTAGAGATTGGGGTGACATTAGCCTTGGGTCTAATTTAACGCAAGCTGATTATATGACACGCTGACACACCTGAAGGGTTTCATGGCTGGACAAGAGGACGAGAGCAGAATTTGCCTGTAGCCTAATGAAAACATTGATTGATGCCCAGTGTGCTATTATAACAATCTCGTCATTGAACGAGGAGTTGAGATGGAGCCTGATATAACCAACACATTATAGAACATCACCCCAACCAACATCCCATCAAATTGCTGTCTGTTAAGAGAGGTAACATCCTCTATGTAGTTTGTCAGTGATGGGAGTTAAATATGTGTGATGTGTGTTTGGCAGGGTTTCTAATGATCAAGATGTCCCGCTGTGATCTCCTATTACTACTGCATGTTGTCATTTGCTGCACTGTATATGAAAGCTGTCATTAATATGATGACGCTTTGTTGCCAGGAAGCAGTGCAGAATAATTGTTGCAATGCTCCTTTTTGTAGATTCACATGCAAACACACCTTACACATGCATCATGTGTTCAGTAGGTCGTTATCATACAGCACATTACGCAGGCGGGCGTATACTCAAAACCACACGTACAAAGACAGATTGCAAAGATGATGTTCAAGTGAGCCTCATCCCTGTCTCAGCAGTGTGTCCCAGGAAATATTGACTTTATTACTGCACCACTGACGGCTCCACCCACTGATAACCATCAGCTGCATCAGCGGCTGGTCTCAAGCACGTCTCACTTCATTAACAAGGCCATTATCACAGATGATGCTTATCTGAGAGGGATGGACACTGAGCGTGGATGTGTGCGTGTGAAGGTCTACAGGGAAAATATATGTTTTTTTGCAGCTGTCAAGGACTTGATGACTTTGCTCGTATCCAGATCCATGGTGTCTAATATGTGTGTGTGGCCTTGTCATGGTCTGACATATAGGATGCGCCAGCCCATTCAACACACAGCTCAGCAGGTGCGACACCGCATGAAAGGATCTGTTAACGGAGACAGAGAGTTTGTCCGTGTCATATGATGAGACCCATTTCAGGGAGTTAGAGAAGCAAGCCATCATCTTAGAGCAGCTCCGTTGTCCATCTCCACAGCAATTTGCAGATCCATTCTAGTAGCCGGCACCGGCGCGTGACTCAGTGCAAGCCAATTATGATTTATCCGTGGCTTTTGCCATGTGAAAATGATTCATGACTCTGCTTTATCCAAACCCATACAGCATGCATGGAGTCTGGCACACTCCCTGTAACTGCCCGCATTCATAAATCATGTTCTGAATATGTATTGATTTGCTTTTATGGTAGGGCTTCACATTGTTTATACATCACACAATTTAGTGTAGCGTCCTCCCCTTGTGTGCCACATCATATACTGGCAGTAACACAGATTTCCATGGTATTACTTATTGTAACGTGCCTTATTTGTAAAAGCATTTATTTACTATTCTGTTACAGAAGAGCCATAAGATGATTGGAAAGGAAGTCCTTTTGGGTTTGTGTACTCTACCACATTAGGATGTGCACTGCATGAAAGCATGCATTAGCATCAGCTAATCCACAAAAATGTTTTTGTGGATATATTAATGATCCACTCTGGTATCCCTGTGAGGAAGCTGCTAATTGTTGGATATTGGAGCCTCCCTACAGTCTGTTCTGGGAAATAGAGATGGTAAAAGCTCTTAGAGATCTCTGCCATCACAGGGGAAAGCTTTCTCACCACACGTATCCCTCCTCACTCTCCGGTACGACTTCAGTCAAGAGCTAAATACACTTGTTGGAGGAGATGGAGGGGAAGAGCATTATGACATGACTGGAGAAGCTTTTAACTAAAAGTTATGTTCATTGCTACGTTTAATAATACAAGACAACTTTACCGCTAATTTCTTCTCTGCTCTAATGATCGCCAAACAGCTCATCTCTCTCTGTCACTCACATTACATGATGGCACTCATATATCAGTGTAATACGTAAACATGTGGATACCGACGATACCGTAGGTAGTCTGGTTAGGACATAGTAATCTCACTGTATTTTTCCCTGATAATGCTGCATTGTGAATACCAAATCCATGTTGAAATTGACAGGATGAGCTAGTTAACGGGAGGCGCCATTAATTTACATTTTGATACGTTCAGGCTATAAAATATTGGCTGAAGGTAAATTTGAATGTTATTGTGATGTGTTCAAATGTAGTCTAATTTCTGGCAATAGAGCTATTTGCATGAGATGTTTTTACAGCAGTATAAAATAGATATTAGAGAGAGAATTATGACCTGTTTAACTTCCTAACAAAAACCAGAAGGAGTGAGATTTATTGTTTGTTTTTTTTCGTGGAATTTCACTGTTATTGGTATTGGCTACTAAATTTCGGGTGTGGTGACAACCCTAGTGTAGGCTTATGGGAAAATGCTTAAAATTATATCATAGTATTACTGCGGTGCCAAAATGTGTGGTGAGAAATTTTTGGGTGTAGTTAAATAAAACACTGCTGCACCTAAATGAACAAGTTGCACCAGTGCAACCAATGTGAAGTCAATCTGGAGCCCTGAACAGTTATATTACATTCTCTTCCATTATTACTTGAGGTTTTATTTCCCCAATTGTTGCCCTATTATAACAAATAAAACCTAACATCATATTCTCAAGATATTACCTGGTTGGATCCTTTTTATTTCTGTGCTGCAGTATTAAGAGCTACAAAACACTTTGTATTTGAACTCTGTATTGAGTGATTCTTTGAGCAACACATGCGAGTTTAGATGGTTCCTCTTTCGGCGATTCTTTCAACAGTTTATAGAGCAAAAAGTCATGACATGCTTTTTTTTGCATGAGCAGAAGACCCTCAGACTCAACAGTTGAGGCAGAGGCAGTGAGGCGTGCTGTCTCCGAGTTCACCATGCTTTCTATGTGTACTGTACTGAGTGCTCTCCTGGGAAACACTACAATTACAGTTAATATGAGGATGGGTGTTGGCATCCAGCCTCGCCGTCACTTTACTGAGGATTGACGTAAAGTAACACCCAACATGCGCACGCGGCGTGACAAAGTCACCAAAACCACAGTGTTTAGTAATTCATTCACATTTAAAAATGCATGCACGTTCTTATATGTACATATGCATACTGTAGATATGTAGATATAGGAAAGGTTGAACCAGCATGTATATGTAGACTCATAAAACTCTCTGTCTACCCCATCCCCCTTAGATATGACACATCAGTTGGCACTGCTCTGCCTTTTCCACCTTCACCACAGACAATGGTGCAGGACATCCATAATTCATAACATCATTAGGCATGTACAGAAGGACACTCACTTTGATTTCTCCTTACATATGTGTGTGTGTGTGTGAGAGATGGAGAGTCGGGTCATGTTTAACAAGCATCATGGTCAGAGTTGCTGTACTGCCTGTCTGAGTCAGTGTTGCATGTTCACTAAGCGTTTGACTGAGGTTAATCTAGTTAAATGGGATTTCACCACGCAGTGTGTATGTGTGTGCATGTGTGGGTTATGGCCGTGTTGCTTCGCTCTGTTTGGTATACAAGTTCCCCAAGAAATTAGTGGATAGTGAGAAAGTGATAAATGGAACTGCATTTGTGATGCAAAAGTTGGTTTATTTCAAGAAAAAATCCTCATAAGGAGAGATTCAGGTTTTTTCAGAAGCCATGAATGACAGTAACCTGTGAAGTGTATAATTAGGTGCTTTTTCACCTTTTAACACACTATAAAGGAGCCTCTCTGGTTTACTAGCAGCAACTTCATCCATTAAAAAGATCTGTGTTCTCCCTCCTTCAGTGAAACAGCACCTCAGATGAGACTATCGCCAATTATAGAAGCCAAACACCAAGAAGGGGACTGGGCTCAGGTGTCACCCGGACCAGTGGCAGCTATGCTTTGTCGGTGTGTGGCAATGCTCTTCCTGGCATCAACTTTGACATCCTATCACTTCTTCTAGACTTGCAAAATGCTTCAGCTCAGTGAGCTGGAAGTGACCACGCTGCCACGACATTCTGCCTCCTAATAAACCTTCTCCTATGGCGAGCAAAGAATGACCTGCGAACTATGAACTATAACTAGCCAACAAGTATGACCTTCGCAATAACCACCTCTGTTTTACACTCAACACCGATTCTTAGTTCCCTTTAACCATCATGTAACCACAGTTCCTACGGAGACAAGTTTACATGCATGAGCCTGCTATAATTGACCACACATTCAGTTGTTAAATGGACCTTATGAGGGACTGATATTTTGATTAAACCCTGATGTCAGAGTCAGTTAACGTCTATTACTTTGATTAAATTGCCTGAAAACGTCACCATGCTGCTACAGTATAACCATACAGATCGCTACACATATCAGACTGGTCAGTTATAACTGATATTATGCTTTTTATGAGGGAGACGTCCGGTTACCAGGGCCGTTTCGTCAACTTTTAACCCAGCAGCAAAAGTAGCGTCTCATGTTTTATCCTTATTGATTTCATCAAATCAGTTTCCTAATTTCCTGATGTAAAATCAGGCTCTATCCATCTTTGGGTGCAGACTTGTGGTGATGTGTGTTCATGATGTGACGCTCTGAACCATCCAGACATGGGTTAAAGCTTTCCGTTGGCTGAGCTGTTGTTATCACATTTAACTGCACTGGCACAGCTGTTTCAGAGCTATGAGACCACTGAGGTATTTAATAATCGCCGCACCTATTAATCTATATTGACCTTCTCACCCTATTGGCTCTCTGTCTTTCATTGATGATTAGATCTTCAAGCGCTTAAACAAATATATATATGAATTTCAATGGGATTATGCACAGTGCAAATATACTGTTTCCTCACTTGGAGAAAAAAAATAGCTTTTGTTCTGGTGGCAGTGCTACATCTATGCAGAGCATAGGCCAAGGCCAGATTGCCTCCTAAGTTACCATATGACCCCCATGATAAATAGTAAAGAATGAGGGCAAAACAGAATCACCAGTCTGTTTTCGTTGCCGGGCCTGTTTGTAACTGGTACCGACAAAGTTATCTTCCCTTCACTTGTCTCTCAACTCTGCTCCACTCTGTGTGTCTATGGAGAGGCTGCATTCACACAAGATCAGCTGTTGCAGCGATTCTCCGCAGGGTTGCGTGAAGGTCCGGGCGAGTCACTTTAATGGCCTATTAACTGCGACAATTAACGTCTGTCGTTCCTTCATGGCTGGGTTGTACAGCTCTGGATCACCAGTTATGTGATTGGCTACCACAGTGTGACGTCGGGTTGCTACCCCCATTCAAAATGAATGGAAAAACTTTCATTTTCACCACATATTAATGATTGCTGAAATCTTAGCAGCAACGCTCATAATTCTGCAGCAGTGCACCGTTATGGGAAACACTGGGATCTATGCACAGTATTATAAGTGAAGCCACATGTCATCAAATACTACTTGAAGAGTAAGGTGTGAAAAGGAAGACAGTGCAACAGACAGCATGAACAAGTACAGAGAAACAATCTTCTTGTGTTAGAAAGGCAGAGTTGATTTGTGCGATATGTGATGTATGCAGGACCACAAAAGTAAGAGCGAGAAGAATCTTTATGACCTTTATGAGTGCAAGAACAAAAAAATAGCTCTTAAATGTGGAGCTTTTTTCTCATTGTCTGCCCGTCTCTCTCTTTCTCCCGCCATGCCTTGGAGCTCATCTTACACAACCCTAATCTTGTGTTCCCATGGGGATTAGCCCCAAATTCAGACAGTTCTTAAACCTTGGCATCGCCGTCTTGCCTCAGCAGGCAGTGCCACACACATTATGTCTCAAGATTAAGATGTGGCCTATATGCTTTATTCTCACAACTTTCTAAGCCAGAAACCCAATTGAATTTAAGAACAATTGCAACCCTAATTGTATTGTAATTGCCGTTGCATCACTGGCTTGTTGGCAGAGTCACAAAGATGTCTTGGTGTGTTTTCCGGAAAGCTACCCACCCGCATAACAAGGAAAGATTGTACCGGAAGTTTTGAGTGGATAGAGAAAGAGCCACTTGGATTGAATTACTTTGCCATTACTGACCACTTAACAGTGGAGACTTTGGCTTCCCCCCCACACACACACACAGTTGCATCTAGCTTATGAAAGTCTAGCTGATAGGCACTCTATGCCATGCACTTTCCGGAGACAGAGGTCGGAGACAGAAAAGTAAGAAATATACATCAAGCTGCCAAAGTCTACTGTTGGGACTTGAATCCTCTAATGTAATATAAAAGTCCGAACTGCAGGAAACACTGCAAAGGAAAGTATTGAGTGTTCATTCATATTATGACTTAATTGCCATTGAAGGAAGGTATTAGGAAGCATGAGAGCTGTGGTTTGTGGTTGATTGATGGTTAAAGGTTAGTGGTGGCTGGTGGGTTTCATTATGTGGCATCTGTCAGTAGATTCAAGTGTAATGTCTTGATTTTAACCCACAAATCATCAGGAGTATAAAGGATCACATGGCATATGTCTTGGTTTTCATGTTAAACATGTGACCACTGACCACACACACAAGAAAAACTCCTCAGGACAGCATCATTTCTGTTATGACCCAACATAAAGCGCCTTTAAATGAGCCGGTGAATCTTTATCAGCAGGAATGATCGGCAGAGAAACGGGTCTTTGTTTAGCAGGTTACATGCTGATATTTGTCATGGATTAGTGCCTTTCTGCTGAGATGACATCTCCGCACAGGTCAAATCCTTGAGAAGAATTGAGGTCAATTGACAAATGACAAAGACGCTCAATGGTGTGCGCTGATAAGGCTAGTTACTATGGTGACACAATGTAATGGCCCATGAGGTTCTGCCATTGTTGTAATGATTGGGACTGTGATAAGATTAGGTCAGTCACAGCGATGCATTGTTAAAGGAGCAAGGTTGTACTTGAAGGATTTACTTTTTCGACACACAAAGAAAGAAAGAAAGAAAGATATTCCTTTATTAGTCCCACAGTGGGGAAATTCAGTTTTACACTCTGTTGTTCACACAGTACATATACATGCGTCAATGGAGAGATGTCAGAGTGAGGGGGCTGCTCCTGACAAGCGTTTGGTGCCTTGCTCAGGGGCACCTCGGCAGTGCCCAAGAGGTAAACTGGCACCTCTCCAGCAACCAGTTGGTCTTGGTCTTGGTCCATGGGGGACTTGAAGCGGTGACCTCCACGTCCTATCCCAAGTCCTTACGGACTGAGCTACACAAGGGCTGCAACTAATGATCATTTTCTTTGACGATTAATCTACTGATTAATTTCTGCATTAACTGATTAGTTGTTTGGGCTATAAAATGGTGAAAAAGTGTGTTTCCCAAAGCTCAGTTTACTGTCATAGAGGAGTAAATGTTCACATTTAAGAAGCTGGAATCAGACAATTTTGTGTTTTTTTTCTTAAAAAGTCAGTTAAACTGATTAATCTGTTATAAGAATACCTGCTGCCCCATTCATTCTTTCACTGAGGTTGCTCCCTCTGCGCTGAAAGCACCACTGGCTTGTTGTGTTTATTTTTCTATATCATTCAATACAGGAGTGTACAAAAATAAGCTATACCATGTGATTGTTTTATATTTATTTTTTTCATTTAAAAAATGTATTCGAGGATAAACCTCTTGAGATGCACCATCTTGTTTTCAAGGGGGTCCTCGGGGCACAAAAGATAGAAGTTGACAACCATTTAAACACATGAATAATGGTGATAAGAAATTAAACAAAAACATAAATTCAACAACAAAACAATCAGCATAGTATCATCAACAAGGACGTACACAAATCCCATCCCAAACCATAACCATAACCAAGATAATATGAAAATAATTAACATAAAAATAATGGTGAAAATAATAATAAAGTAACATGATGTCAAAATACTGAGTTCATAAATTGAAACCAAAACAAATTCAATTAAAAGCAAGAACAAGTAGATTTAAGATAAGGTATTTATTCATGTTGTGATATACTGCGTATTGTTATTGAGATGTGAAATGACTCATATTGTGATATAAGATTTACCACTACTGGAGAAACTACTATCTAAGTAAGAACTGGTTCATAACAGAGACCACATTCACCTCACCTGTAAGCTGAAAACAACGCTCTCCTCTCCGTCTCCGCTTCATTTCTTTAGAGCTGTTTTGCTTTAAAAGCAACCTAGGCATCACCGCATTTGCCCATTTCTCGGTTTTCACGGACCGAACCTCCCACTTTTCCTCTGAAGTGATTTATTCATTAATTAGTGCACTTTAGAGGCAGAGCTTGTTAGCCGATGAGCAAGAATATCATCTGCTGTGAGTGGGCCAGCGCTGCTGACCCTTTGCTTGCTGCGCGGATGATTGTTTGCTCCTCGCTCGGCGTAACACATTGTTCTATTCGGTCAGGTCAGCATGGAGACACACTTGTTGTACTGGTTATATAAGTGCCGGTTTTGGAGAATGAATATTTGATTGGGGCCCTTAATGCAGAGTGAGCGCTCAGATGAGGAGGCGGTCAGTAGGCGGGGAGCAGCGAGCTGCATCGCTGTCCAGAGGCTGGCGGTATGCCAACACAGAGGAGCGCTTATACTGTACCCACTCTTCTACTCTTCCCTCTACTCTCCAAAGTTTCGCTTTTCCTCTCCTCTCCTTCAAATCTTGGCCCATCATCTTTATTTGCACTTACGCTGTCAGTTTTCACTCCTCTTCGCCTTAAGATTTCCTCTTTATTGCTGATTTGCGTCTTCGTTACCTGCTCTCAAACTCCGGCGCAATCAACGCAAACTCAGGGGGCATTTGAGTGTTTTCCGAAAAAACTGACTTCCTCGCCTGAAGATGGTGTGAAATCTGCATGGTGGGATGTGGGATGTGTGTACGGGTATGACTGCACATGGCTGGGTAAACACTCATGTTTATGTATGTGACTACATGTGCATCACAGCTCGGGAGAGACAAGGGGGAGTTCACACATGTCATTTAAGGTTGTCTATGAGTAAGCTGAAGCCTGTTTACATTAATATGTAAATGTGAGTTATGTAAACACGAATAACATAACAAGCTGTGCAGCTGATATCAGAAAATTAAATTTAGTTAAAAATAATGAAGGGATGTAAGACTAGTGGTGGAGGCTGCTCCCTGTAGGTCATAGCCTCCTCTGTGACAGAGGACAGCTTTCTTCTATAATTATATTTTGATGCTGTTGAAATCTTGGCCAAATAATAAGAGTAGTGAGCCATGCAGAGAAGGGAAATGAGCCTCAGGGCCGCATTCAGTTGTTGAAAATAAGTAACTTCTCACATGCTCCCAACAAAAGGCCTTTCAGATACAGTACATCACTATATTTTCAGAGATCCTAGCTGAACGTGGTCAGTATTCATGAGAAATTAGCAGATTAGCCTCTCAAATGTGAGGATTTGCATGTTTTATACATATATAAACAGTATATACAGTATGTATCTGAGGTTTCTGACTGTTGAAGAAGTCATCTTTTTCAAAAAATGTCATTATCTTTCACTATTTACTGATACATGATAAGGTAAACGGTTACTGAACAAAGAATCTGTAATGAAAGTAATCATTAGGTGAGGACTGCACTGAAAAAAGCATAACAGTAATGCTCATTGAATATGTATTTTGTAATTTCAAACAGTCTAAAACTAACTCTCTGTCTCTAAGACAGTGTTTCCCAAACTTTCTTTTCTGGGAACCCACTTTTTAATAATGACAAACCATTGTGACCCAGTTCACAATAAGCCTTATCTATAAATCATGACAATATTGAGTTTATGTGTAAATGAACATTCCTGACCATTTCTACTTCCACCTCACATGATCCTGAATAGGTAACCCTTCGAAGAGATATAAGTTTGATAAATCACAACTGTGTTTTATGCATGTATTATTGAAAACAATTAACAGGTTAAAATCTTATAAATCAGATCAAATAGATGCATTTATGTGGAGTTAACAGGCTCTGTTGTTTTCCCTCTCATCAGTAAAGCAAACCGAATGTACGCCAGATTCATTTCTGTAGTAGGTTACAATTATCAGAACAAAACAAACTTTCAGGCTCCCTCATGTCGCTTTGGAAGAAACTCTGCAAATTTAAGATATTCAATAATTAATTTTGTTGACTTTGGCCAAATTCTTATGTTTTATTTGGATTAAATTAAATTCAGGATGGAAGACAAATATTAGACATTTTTATTGGAGTCAGCCTTGAATTAATAAGTTTATAGGAGGTTTAATTACAACATCCATCGTGTAGGGAAACTTCCCAGCATGCTCTGGGGTATGTGTGTCCCTGCGTTGTTACTGGTGTTATTGTGTTTTACATTGTGCTCTAAAGTGTTGCCACTGTTTCCACATTTAGATTATTGTTATACATTTAGTTTTTTGTAAGACTAAGACCAGTTAGACCGTGAATGTGAATGATTGGTCAGGTGGTGGAGTGACTCAGGTTGAAGACTACTTGTTGTAAAAAAAAAGCCTGGTTCTTGCTGATATCCTACCAAATTGAAAAAGGAAGACTCACTGGGAGCTTTCCAAGTAATTACATTTTTTTTCCACCTATGGCTTAAAAAAAAAAAAAAAACAGAATTCCCAACGGTAAAGACATAAAAGTAGCACAAACCAGCCAGGTGAGGTTGTGGTCAGGTGTAGCGAGGTCAGATACACTGGGTCTGTAAGTTATTTCACCCCCATGAGACTTCCCCTCCACTGTAGACACGGCTGGACAATCTGACCGAAACTGTGTGTGATGCCTCTCTCTCTCTTTTTCCAGCCAGCTGTTCATCTGGGTGGGTGTTTTTTTAGATTTTTTATAGAGGTTACAGCCTTCGAGGAAGGGGTGCAGCTGTGTGCTAGCGCTTTTTCTGCTCTCCTCTCTGCGTTCTCTCCTGGCTCGCCTGCTTTCCCCATGGGGGAGGTCATGGAGAGAGGAGGTTTAGCTCACCAGTCTAATGCCTCCCTAATTGTCGCTCCCATGTGGGTGAGTGATTGATAGAGAAGACGAGGCGAGGGGTAAGGGGGTGGGGGGGTAGTGGGATACGAGGGTCAGCTCTCTCACAAAGGCACAGGCTAATGATAGCAGCATGAACGCAGAAGGAGAGCCAGGTATTCAGCTGTGTCCCACCCAGTCTGCACTGGTAAATGACCGACAAAGAGGGTCCAATGGTACCAGCCAATGGTACCAGCCCCGGTCACACGGACCCTCACTGCATGGGGAGTCAGGACAACAATGGATAAACATGCATGGACAATTAGGGCTGTCCCGAAAACCTTTCTTTGGGGGGTTCGAAGCTTCTGTGTCTGGTCTGTCGCCCAGTGCCAGCTGGGATCAGCTCCAGCCCTCTCGTGATTGCAGGTTGCAGGTGGATGGATGAATCCTTATTTCTGAGCTATTTCTGAGCTATTTTGGAATTTATATATTATTACATAAAAAACAAACAAACAAAAAAATGAAGCATTTCAAAAGCGATTTGGAGGCCGAATACCTTGGCAGCAGTCAAAGCTTTGAAGCGTTCAGGTCAGCCCTATGAGCAATAAAGATGTAGGACAAGAGAGGGTAGAAGTATATGGATTTGAGGTTTTCATAACAGTGTTGTGGTTGTGTCACTATTATAGGTCTTGATTAATAGGATTTAGTATAAAAGTGTTTTCTTCTAAAACAACCTTACAGTCTCAACTTGGAGTACAACTTGTTGAGATCTCCCGAATCAGCTCCGTCACAGATTTGTTAGACCACGAAAAAGGACGCTGCTGTTTGATTTATTTCCCTGAAGATACTTTATCTGAGTATTCTTTTGGAGAAAAAAAACAACATATGCATACTCAAATCTGTGTAAAAATCTCTTAAATAAGTGATCTTTGGGTCAGAGACCGTCTTCAAGGCAAGGACTGTTCCTACATTGAAGGTCTCTGACCGAAAACGCTTTCTATGTGCAGGTTTTATAGCTCCAGTACCTCAGCTAAGTCTGAATTTTTTTTTTTATTTGAATATTCTTTTGACATTTAGTTGGATTTGTGGTGTGAGCTCCCAGTGGGTAAAATGTGCTCCACTTGTGCCGTGGCATTTAGCCGTTGCCATGGCCGTGTACCGTATTTACCGACTGCGGGCCACAGTGAGTTTTTGACAGCTGTGTGTGTGCATATAAGCCAAGGGTTGGGCTTGTGTGTGCTGACGTATTCTCGTGTTCAACACTGAACTGCTCGCAAGCAATTTGAGATGTGTGAAATCAAGTTTTAGGATGATTATGTGTTCAAAGCTCCACTCCGCCTTTTATATTCTGTGCCCTGAACTGTTCCCAACAAGGCTGCAAAAAATGAAAATTTACATAAAGATAAGGAGTCAAATAACTTCCTGATACCGTAATTAGGAGTGATTGATTCTCTGCATCATTGTTATTAATTTTGTTTTGAAGGGATCATTATGTAAATTGAAAGGACTGCATTCATTAAAGTGAACTGTCAACATGAGGAGAGACTCATTAATTGGAACTGCAAAGGTTTCTTGTGAATGATTTTCTGTAGCCCTTGCTCCAAAATCGAGTTATTCTTAGCTTTGGTAGCTCCGGGCAACTGTTGCCATGCATACATATCCATAGATACGCTTGGTAGCGCAGGCTTTCTTTTTTTTTTTTTCATCAGTGGGGAGGCACAGTGGTAAGGAAGGCGAAAAGGAGGTGATTGGTGAAATGAACCCAGGGGACCATTGATTTCCAAGAGTGGGAGAAGTAGCAGTTTGCTTCCATAGGGTATGGAACCATGAAATGTCCATTGTTTAACAGTAATGCTTGGATTGTCGCGTGGTCGATGGAGAGATCCCTGGTGGTGTGCAAAAGCATGAAATCAAGTTGGAAATAAAAATGGGAGTGGTTATGGATTGTGCAACCGGCGTGGTTGTGTACAAGTACCTGTGTGTTTGTGCTCGTGTCGCGTGCGTGTGCGTACACACATGCACGCGCATCAAGCAGCAGCTTAGCCTTTCTTCCTGGCCTGGTGTGGGCAGATGTTTGCGGGAAAGCTTCCCAGAAAAGAAAGCTCCCTCATGTAAACATTTCAACAATACCTTAAGCTTCTTATAGACTTAAATGTCATAGCTGTGCTTGACCTGCATGGCTTTTAATTTACTTTTATATATATTTATATAACTCTGTCATCTCAATAGCTTCCACATTTCAGTGATGGAAAAATGCAGCTGCAGCGGCAGCTGCTTGAAGAGGAATCTTGATGGAGAGGATATAACAGATGTAGAATAAGCTCTTTGTTACGTTTACGTTTGCTGTAATAGTATGCGGTTAGGTTACTTAGTTGGCTTCCTTTTCGATCTGAAACTGAACTCTGCAACTGAACACTTGACAGACCAGCGTCATGAATGTGATACCGTTACTATTGTGTTACACATCATTTCTTGTCACAGGATTTCAGCCTGAACAAATGTTTTTCTTTGGATTGTGGGCAGTTTAGCTTTAATTTTTTGTTAGTGACAGCTTAGTGGCCCACCAGAGTAACCCTGTGACTGTACGATTCACTTCAGTATTCTATAACTCCTCGGCCGACTGCTTGTACTCAAGTGCAAATCGATGTTGGACTTGTTGACTTCCGACAACATGGCGCTTACATAAGACCTCACTATGCAACTGACCTGGACTAAGCTTGAACTCCTGTCTTGGAAGTAAACGGCAGGAAGATTATTTTATTTTTTCTTCTTTTTACTCCCTCTTTTCTCTCGCTCAGTTTCAGTGGCAACTCCTCTTGTAACTATAATACTATTATCACTATTAGCGAGATGGTGCAGAGGGGTGTTCCCAGTGTAAGCCTCAGTAAGCCAGTGTAAAGACATTCAGATTAGGTTTTGGTCGTTTTTTTGGTTGATTGCTCTCACTCCATAGCTAGTGGACTTGATGGATGGAGGCTGTATCAGCTAAAATATCTGGTGATCAGTGATCACAAATGAAAAGCGGGGAGAGGAAAGCGTGCGTGTTAGCCTTGGCGGTAAAGGTTAGGACAACAGATTGAATTTCCTCAGCTTTGCTTCATCTATACATGGATTTATCCCAAGCGAGCCTTAAGCTGGCATTCTTACCTCATTAATTCTGGTCTGGAAGTGTGTGTGCAAATGTATTGTGTGTGTGTGTGTGTGTGTGTGTGTGTGTGTGTGTGTGTGTGTGTGTGCCGGTGCTTGCTGACAACATGACGTTTCCATTTCTTCTTCACTTCAAAGCACCGGAGTAGCGTTTGATAGAAGGTGGCAGTGTGTGGGAAGCACAGGGAACTCGTCTCCGTCAACTCATTGATCGGGTCCTAATCAATCTGATTATTTATCTTTCAATTTCATGGAGTGTGAGCTGAGAGAAGGAAGGATGCTGTCTGCATCAGGAGGTCCGGAGGAGGATGAGGAAGATGAGGAGGTGTTATTTCCCTTTCCTAGTGCCCGTCTTGCACTGCACCACTAAAAACTGCTGAAAGATAAACCAATCTTTGAAAAGTGAGTGTTTTAGTCATAATCACCACGATCCTGTTGTCATTCTAAGGCACAAAAAAAAAGTTTTATGTAATTTCTGCAGGCACCGAGAGAAACATTGTCCCTCCCAACAAGAGAGACATACTCAGCTAATCGAAGTCTCGTGGGATGCCGCGTGGAAGTTCAGCAAGTGACAGTAGCTGCATTAGACTCTTAATTTAATCACATACATGAGAGGTTGTAATGTAATCGCGTAAAAGCCGTGTTATGGCGGAGTGAATGTGCTTGTTGTCACAGCAGATAATGGTTCGTTTAAGTCAGGTTTTCTCGGCTTGTGCATTTTACACTTTATTGGGTTTTATCAGACAAAGAGGGCGGGAGATGATACATCTTCTCTATTACCTAAAATGAGCAACCTGAGAAGCCTGCTCACACTAGCTTTTAAATAGATGAAAAAAGTTGATATCTTCAGTAAATCTGCACACGTTTTTCACATTGAGTTCAACGCAGGTGAACTCGACCAATGAATTATACCTGGGCTTTGAGTGTGAACCAATACCAGTGTTTAATTAAGAAGATGTGTACAAATATATAAATTTACACTTTAGGGTGTGGCTACCTTGTGACTAACCACAGCGTTGTCTGGTCTGGGAGGTATCAGTGTTTCCGTCTTACAACTTTAACCCTTTCACAGTGTGTTTTCAGTTCATGAAAGTTAATTATAATCTTTTTGGTCGTCTAAACATGCCTTATTCCACATTTGGTTGTATTTAGCTCCACTCTCTTGTGTCACGTCTGGTTGCAAATAACCAAGATGGCGACGGCCAAAATGCTGAACTCAACGCTTCAAAACGGCAGTCCACAAACCACAGGGTGTCGTAATGGAGACTATGTCCACTTCTCATATACAGTCTATGGACATAAACTTGAATTGAAAAGGCAACCCTTGTTCCAACAGTAAACCGCCTTGACAGTGCTGACCTTTTAGGGAACAGAGAGCTAAAGTCAAAATGAAAGACAATATCGTTTCTTATTATCTGTGTCATCATCTACTTTTATCTAACCTTCCTCTGTTGAATAAGCTCTATGTATGGCCCATATTAGCAGGTTTATTAGGCTGGAGAGCTTTTTTCCCTCTTCAATAACTCCTGATTGAATGATATTACGTGGAACTCTTGGAACAAAACGCCGGGGCATAGTAAACTTAAAAAAAACTGAGCGGCGAGCTCAGCAGCTACAGTAGTTAGCCAACTAGCCCTATAGACATGAGTTTTGCTGTCATACTCAACAGGCTACATCTATTTTTTATATTTATTTTTTATCTATTTTCTCTATTTTCTACTTGATCCCATATTCTTATCTGACTCGACTCTTCGTGTACTCACATATCTCCCTCTCTCGTCACCTCTATGCTGTTTTTGCCTCATCTAAAGACACCCAACCAGCACAGTTCAACATCCTAATCCTCTCATTTCCATATTGCTGACTGTCTCTTCTTAATCACTACCCTGCAGTGATGTCCCTGACAATGTGACCCGTCTCAACCTCCTACCTTGTCATGTACTCTTTGGCCTTAGGGTTCATTTCACCTCTGAATTACTCTGAATTACTACCATCTGCCTTCCTGCAGTCTTCTTATCTTTCTGTAACTGTCACTGATGGAGCGTCCACGGGCAATGGCTTTGTGATTACGCTTGAGTAAACATGACTGGGCCACACACACACACATATTTCTCTACAGGATAATATCAGAGAGCTGCAAACCTGCAATGTGTTCATAAAAGCAGACAAGTCGCAGGAGTCTTTTTCTTTGTATTTAACACCCACAACCTGCAAAAGAAATGCCTCTGTGGCTTTTTTTCCCCCACCCAACTTCAAAGTTACTTTTTGAAGAGGAATTGTGTTTTCTGCAGTAAGAACTAATGTTAATCTTCTTTTCATGTGCCGAGCTGCTTCTGACAAGCTTATCGTCATAAAACAAGAGAGTTTTATGCAGCATTTTTATGCAAATCAAGCTGGCATGAAGAGTCATAGCTGTGTCTACTCGTTCTATTTATAATGCTGGTTGGGTGTGTAATATTTATAACCTATCACTTTTGATTTAAACTGAAACAAAACTGTGCCAAATGGAGAGAAACAATGTTATGTAAAGCATAAAGACCTCTCAGTAGAAGCAATAAGACCACTCTGAGTGCTTTGTTTTGCCATATTGTGTCTTGTGAGTTAAATACTGATCCAGACACATGCAAATGATAAAAGTAGTATATGGGGGGTAACTAACAGTGATGCTACAAATCTGTATTTATGACTGTTACTGTATAATGTTATGATTGCCTGGTGCCGGGGTTTGACGTTTGGCGATCCATCTGCTCTGAAATTGACGAAAGAAGAGAAGAGATGATGTGTTTTGGCAATGTGCTCTGATATTTAAAGCTGCATTAAGTTATATTTCTGAATCAACATTGAGTCAATGACTCCCTGTAAAATCAACAAACCAAGTCAATGCCAGTTGCTATAAAGCTCAAAGCAGCCACTCCTCGGCAGCTCACATAAACTGGTTGAACGCTGCCTTATGCAGTGTTGGGGTCATTTAACTGTAGTTGTTAAAAAATACTTTCTTCTTGGTCTTAACAATCCTACATTAGGGTTAGGGTTTTAAATTTTGAACAACTCTGCAAACAGATCTAACTTTAGTGAGATTTTAAGAATTTTTAGCATTTTTTTTTTTTTACCAGATTTTACAAAAAACACATTAACTGGACTGATAGAGTGTATTTTTGTCGAATCATAGGATGATTATATGCATGTTGCGTTTCCCTAATTAAGGGTGCCAAGCAAATTCTCATTAAATACTAAAAAATTAGATATTGACTTTTGATGTAATGTAAAAAGTGGAGCATGGATCATTGAGTTGAACATGATTTGCTGAAAAATAAATCTTCAAGTTTATGAGCCCATCTTATATGGAAAAAGCTAACAAGTGGACTTTGAGTTAAGAACCTTCACTTTCAAAGTCATTATAATATTTTTTTTCTATTTTCATAACTACATTTGCCCTATCATATTACTGATACATATTTGTTTTAAAGGGCAGGTCCATCTGTGTTCTTAGCTGGGTCAAAGTTAAGTTGAGAAAGCAAAGCTTGGAAATAACTGAAAGGATAAGTTTTGATTTTTTTAAGTGGGGTTGTATGTATACTCCCATGTCAAAACTATTATTTTTGTGAATGGACTTTGGTGATTTTGAAAAGAGCAACATAACAGCTTCGGTTCCCTGTTATATTGCTTTTTTCAAATATGTATATATATACTAAAATAAAAAAAAATAATGGATCCGCCCTTTAAATATGTTTTTTCCTTTTTCCTTTTTCAATCATGTCACCCAGCCTTACAAACTGGTCTGTTTTATGTTGATCTCCTGCAGTGATTGGGATGCCTTCATCATTATGAAGGGACAGTGTATTGGTGACCAGTGAGGCTCAAACTGTGACAAATCTCTTACTATTAAATGACTGCTAGCAGGTTTCAGGTAACCATGATATGATTGTCAGGAGTGGTGCAAGTCTAATGAATGTGTGCTTTTACAGTACTACTGTGATATGTCGTGAGATAGCTGTTTTTGTCTTTTACCTTTACTCCATTCTGTCAAAATGAAAAGAGGTAAGAGTTAAAGGAGAAAAAGCACCCGATCTTAACAGCCTAATAGAGCAGATTACCTCACAGTCACATATACCCTGCTGGCAGCGTGATATAGGAAAAGGCAATAGAAGGTTGACCATTAAAAGAAATATGACTGTCATAGCCCATATTCCAGACACTTGGTCATCCTTACAGGCTGTAACGGCCGAATGTTGCCACAAGTTCATAAGGTACGATAGATTGTACTGCTCTGCTATGGACACCTTATCCATCCTCCTGAACTGGGGGCTGCAGATAACCGTAACCATGGTCACCTCATTAAAAAAGCAGAGGAAGAGAAAGAAAAATAGGAGAAGAGACATAGCTCTACAAAATACCACACACGCTCACACATACACACCTACACACTCACAAGCACGGTGAGTTCATAAATGACTGCTGCACAGTATTAAATGTGAGTTATTTTAAGTAAGTTGTTATTGAAAGTACTGAGATTTCAGGTCAGGGATATTTCTGTTGGTAACTGAATGCCTTTGAACGACTATATTAGATCTACAAGACAGGTGCAATTTTGACCCCATAAAAAATTAGCTTGCTGAGCCAGTCGTGTCCCACCGTAGCATTGCTATTTTAAATATCAAAAGAAATGCTTGTTGAATCATTCCAGGGAAACACTTTGGATATTTTTCCAGTAGTATCATCTCTCTTGGACCAAAATGTGGAAAATTCAATGCACCCACTTTGTCATTGTCCCTGGAATAGCTGTGGCAGTATCGATCACGGTATTCTTCTGTTTTTGGCAAGGAGTAGCGGCCTCTCACTCTGGAGGACAGAGCACTCAAAAAGTGTTCCCCCCCCCAAAAATACACCATCCTTCAGCCGTCACCCTCTTAACCTTACGGGCTAAAAGAAACCTGCAGTCAAATAATAATATCATGCCATTTGTGATCTAAGAAATGGATGTTAATCTTATTATGTGAATCTTTTCAGCTGTGTGTTGTTTGGGTTGATGTACACTTTCATCATCTGAGAGCTTCAAATGTAAATGCTGTCATGTCCTACAGAGTGAGGTCATTGGTTTATGTTAATGTAGAGCTGTGGTTCCTTTTAGGACTATTTTATGAGTACAGTACTTCACAGTTGCTCTACAGCTGATAAATATTTGATTGGGTTTGGAAAATCAAGATGGATGAAAGCTGAAGGAATGTCTGTATTTCCCACCACTGTTAGATTAGATGAAAGTTTAATCAGCCCCTCCAGGGAAATTAGGAAATGGAAAACTTTCAAGCAGAATTTGCTGAAAAGAAAATCCTAATGAATTGGGAACCAAGTGGTAAAGACTTTCATGTGATGTGTTGCAATACTGTATATTCTGACTAATATTTCCATATATTGAAGATCTTCAATACCTAAAGCACTCCAATGACACGGTAGTCTGCGCAGACAAAAGTCCATACAAATGAGAAAACAACAGCTCCTTTCAAATGCAAAATTCAGTTAATACGCAGTACGATCAATAAAATCACCCAAACCTCGCTGGCAGCGCAGGTATTTTATCATCATAGTGCCCTGTCAAAATGTTGTCTCCTGACGAGCCCTAGGGAAGGGTTATAAAGTGATCTAAACCCCTGTCAGAGTAAGGTCAGGGAAAGAGATGTATATTCTCCTCCCCCCATATTTCCTTTCCTCTGGAAATGGGCTACACAGTATGGCTGTCACTAGAGATGCCGCAAGCAGGAATTTATAGTTTTTCCCACAGAGTTAGCTAACTTTGAGGGAGATGGGGGTGTTTCTTAAATAGCTGTAACCATAGACTGTATATGAAGATGGACGATGTGTCTTCTTCCTCCCACTGCACAGAAGTGAGGCCAAAATATCCCGCATATGTGAGCTGCCATCATGAGATTTTGACGTGATTTTGAATCTAAGATGAAGTGATCGGGTGGTGGAGCCACAGTATCGAGGTCACCCACCCGAACCAATCGCAACTGCACATAACCGTTTGTTATCAAGAGAGTATCGCAGCTAACAAACTACTTAAACACTTGAATACTTAAGCATACATCAGCATGATAAGAACAACCTTAAATGCCAGAAATCACTTTGACTTTTTAGTTTGGCCCATGTCCCATCAGCTAACATAAAGGAGGCAGGACATATAACCTATACTGCAGCCAGCCACCAGGGGGCGATCAAGATGTTTTGGCCTCACTTTTGAGGAGCTGTCATCCATTTTGTGCTAACCTCGACAACCCAGCTATACTGTAACATTAAGTTATAGCTATCGTTACCAGCTAGACTCCTCACATGCTTGCTGATAACTTAATTGAAGAGATGGGTCTCCGAGATTGACAGCGTTGTGTTCAGATCACAGTTAACTTGAATGCATCAGTTTTTGACAAATTTGTGCAGACGTGTTTATGATACTAACCATTCGTGAACTGATTGTGTTTAGGAATTTGGTCAGCCGTCTCCTCTGTGGGGAAAAGCCAACAACAATCCTTCCTCCTGTGCATGATTATGTTTTTATTCAGACTGTGCACGGAGAGGAGGGGCTGTTCACAGATATGGTCTGTTGTCAAAGTGTTTATTAGAGAGAGAGAGGGCAATGCAAGGAAGGGATAAGTGGATCAGTGCGCTGTATACAGCAATGAAATAAGATTTTACCTATTTTAAATAGTAAAAAAATAGAAAATCAATATGAGGTGGACAAATGTTGACATTGGCCGCCACCAGAAACAAATCAATGTATGTGAAAGTATTTTTCTTCTCTAGTGCCTGACATTGAATTTGTTTGTAGTGGCACATTGTAATACTTTGAATTAAGAGCTGATGGTTAAGTGGAAACATCTTGTTCTTCACGGACTCTGTACATCGCAGCGTGGGACAAGATTACTCTGCAGGAGCGATTTTTTTCTAAATGTACACACAGTTATGCATAAGCCATATGGTGATTTCAAATTACAAGAGAGGAGGGTGCGAAGCAAAACTGCTCATCCCTCCTGCAGTATCTGGCTAATGATGCTACTTTATGCTGTTTGTTGTGCAAGGATGTTGTATGGACAAGCTGTTCAGCCCAGTCTGTGCTTGATGCAAGGCCCGGCACGGTGCTGTGCTGGAGCGATGCTGGATGTTCATGTCTGCAATATTTCTCTGTATTATCTGTATTTTTCAGTGGGTCAGGGTTACTGGTTGCTTGCAGAATGCAGTTTTGATCCTGTAGTTGTTTTTTTTTAAACACACATGCATATTTTATGATCAGTTATGGACACAGCTGTTGTAACTGCTAGTGTTAAAAGGAATAGTTAACACAAGTTCACTGTAACTTTGCGGAGAGTTACATGTAAAGATTGGTACAATCTCACATCTGTGAGTTAAATATGAAGGTACAGCCAGGAGACTATTAGCTTATCATAAAGACTGAAGGAAAATGCTAGGGTGGCTCCGTCTAAAGTTCAAGAGTAAAAATGACAATTTATGGTTTTAGAAGGCAGTTGTCAGCACATAACTTTCCTGCATGTTAGTACTTGTATGCATAAAACAAACTAGATATCATTTCTTAATTACTGAACTTTAGGGTTGCTAGTAGGGCTGCACAGTTTATTGAAAATGGATTGTTTCCCACAATTAAATGAACATGATCGATTGTGATATTAGTGTTTAATGTGAAACGCAATGATTAAGTTGTTTTTATGCAAAGATTTGTACATTAGTATGAATGTAGCACAGCATGGAAGTGAGCGCAGCATTGATTTAAATGTGAAAGTACAATCAAAATATGAATAATCATGATCACAATATTGATCAAAATGAATCATGATTATCCTTTTGGCCATAATCGTGCAGCCGTAGTTGCTAGTAGGCATATTTCAGAATTCTGGATTTGGCTGTAGCTTCATATTTAACGTACAGACATGTTCTGTATGTTTAATATAAATATATGAACATAAATGAAAGATATGTGCTAGTGTTTGTGCATGCATTCTTCTATGCGGCTGTTGTGGCTTTGCAGGTTTTACAGTTTTGTATCTCCATTTTTGCATGTGTATGAGCTTCAGGGGAAAAACTTGTCAAATGTGGTGACAAGAGAAAATTTTGCCCTCTGCCATCTATGGTTGAATATGCATAATTATGCCAGAAAAATTAAATGATTACAAAATCTCAAATTCCTAATATATAAGCAAACATTGAAATATCCCCAAAACACACACATAGTTTGCAGTTTCAAAGTATTTTCGCAATATTATACCAGCTCAACCTTTTCGTCAAGTTTGCAAAAGTGCTTCGGACACATGTACATGTAAACTGCACACAGCAGACAAATCCCGGAGCACGCACTTATCTCTCCACCCATGCAACTAATCGTAACAGGCTGGACCATGAGGCAGTAAAGGGAAGGTCACCTTGTGTTTGGCCCCAGCTGATAAGCTGTAATGTTGTCTTTTATGTGATGCTGCGCTCTCCAAGGACCCTCTGCAGCTTACAGCAGCTGATCAATACATTAAATCAGACAGCCTCATTATGGCACCCATGGGCATGTGTCTGTATGAGTCTGCACATGTGATGCCATGCAGTATTTAACTTTGTGCAGGATTTAGTTCATCGTGTGTGTGTGTGTGTGTGTGTGTGTGTGTGTGTGTGTGTACATGAGCATTTTTCACAATATTAGTTAGTTTTATGTGTATATATGCATGCTGTTATCTCACTTTGGCAATGCAGTTATTTGCTCAGACATAAGCTTACACAGAATATATCGAATTAAATTCAGTTTAAGGTTGCTGAGCTGGATTTGTCTCAGTTGACATTTCAAGATATTCAGTGCTGTTAATATGGTATGAAATTAGGCTTTTCTGGTAAAATGTCATTTGTATAAGCCATAACATTTGACATTCTTTGAGACCGTTCGTCAGTTCATCAGCAAATTTTAGTCTAAGCCCTCTAAGTGTTGAATAAATGACAATCAATTGACTTGGAAACAGTAGCGAGCAACTTGACCTTTTCATGGAAAATGGAATATCTATGCATAGGTAAGATTTTGTTGTTGTGTTTGTGTGTATGTGCCCACATGTGGGTGCATGTGTGCACTTGCATTTGTGCGGACAGGCAGGATCACGTGTGAGCTGGAATAATAGAGTTCAGCCAAGTGCCCAGAGCCTTTAATAGCTACCTTTAAGGTTCACCTTCAAAACTCCAGATTACAAGTTGTACCTATTCTCCTCCTCTCCTATGATTTCCTCGGTCCTCTTTAGTCCCCTGTTGCCCAGTTTTTTCATCTACCTTTGCTGTAATGCATGCATGTCCTCGAAACCCATCACCCCGCTGTCTGGAGATATCACAAAAATGAACGCAGGAAATGCTCCTAAGAGTAGTGTCCTTCAGTCTCATTGGACGGCGTGTATGTGGCTCGAGAGCCATATTGATAGGAATGGTGTCACTGTTTTGCAGCCCCAATCTTGCAGCTCTGGTTCAGAAACTATCGTATAAAATCTCATTAGCACATCGGCAGTGTGGAAAACTAGCTTTTCATTGCACCGTGGAGACATAAGGATTGATATTAAGTTTATGTCCCTGATGACTGATATTTTTTATACAGCTTATTGTGTCTTCATCTCACACCCAGACACACACAAGCCTGTAATTTCTCCTGCCAGCTTGTTTTTATCTCCTCTATAAATGATAAACATAATTCTCCAATCGTAGCGCAAGGCAGAGGAGCACCTCCAAATCTGCACCGGGATGCGTGGCTATAAATAATCCTGTGACGGTATTTTTTTTGTTTCTTCATCTCAGACTTTAGCTGCAAAATGTGTAGGGTCGGAGGTCGCGGGATTGTGCGCTGGAGGGGGAAAAAGGAGGAGAAAGTCTTGGAGTCAGCCAAGCTAAATGAAAAGAAATCCAAATCTTTCAATTAATCTGCTTAGCTCCCCTGTGGGCAGATGTTGGAGAGACTGCAGCAGGGCAGAGGTCAGAGAAATAAATAAGATAAGGGGAATCAGAACTTCATTGCTGCCCCTAAGTTGTTACATAGCACTAACAGAGATAATCATGTCTGCCCTTCCAGCCACCTTGTCTAAATCTTTGCTTCTGTTTCTTGTTATTTTCTATCTACACCAACCATCTGGGAGATACAAATAACTTGTCACTAGTGATGCCAGTAATGCTCAGAGTCCGTCTTTGTGCCCCAGAAAATAATTCATCCTTGACCGCTTACAGTCTGTTGACCACAGAGACAACCTGGAACATAATGGATCATGTGAGACTTACTTACTATTAATCAAGAATAAAATATAAAATCATTGTTATGCCCCACACTTTGGCAGCCCTACTGGGGCAAACAACCACAGTCACCTTTAAAACACTCAAATTCATAGGCTTTATTAACAAATTCATATATACAAACAAGACAATACAAAAAAATGTTGCTACTGGCACAGGAGATCGTCAGCACTTCCTTCCCAGGTCTTGTTGGTCAATGCAGCACATCTGGTCTCTGCACATCTGGGCAGAGTTACTGGAGAAGGAGGAGGGACAACAGCACAAGGAACACATTTTCACATCATAAAATTGTGATTCCGAAAGCAGCTATTGCGATTTCCATATTGTAAAATATCTGCAACAATATGTGCTAAAATGATTAGCATTTTGGGGGCGGCAGTAGCTCAGTCCGTAAGGACTTGGGTTAGGATGTGGAGGACCCGGGTTCAAATCCCCCATGGACCAAGACCAACTGGTTGCTGGAGAGGTGCCAGTTTACCTCTTGGGCACTGCCGAGGTGCCCCTGAGCAAGGCACCAAGGCACCAAACCCCCAACTGCTCTGGGCGCTTGTCAGGATCAGCCCCATCACTCTGACATCTCTCCATTGACATGTATATGTACTGTGTGAACTGTACTGTGTGAACAACAGAGTGTAAAACTGAATTTCCCCACTGTGGGACTAATAAAGGAATATCTTTCTTTCTTTCTTTCTTAGTACACTACTACATGGTTGCTCTGCATTATGTTCACTGGCAACCTTTCTCCCAGTCCAGTGTCAAGTGCTGTGTTTGTGTTCACAACTCAAAGCGAGGTACTCATGGTGGCTGATACGTATAGAGAAGAAGGACTTTGACACAGGAGACAAGGGTTTGCGCCCTGTGTGTTGTTAGGTTTAGCCAATAAAATACTTTGGCTAAGTTTAGGAAAAGATCATGGCTTTTGGTTAAATATTGAAAAACAGTCACTGTCACTTTACATTTCTTGCAATATGTATTTGTTGTTGTAAATTAGTTGTATATAAATATTATTTCTAAGGGAGAGATGGTTTTCTCTGTTGCCCAGCACTAATTTATATGTCTCCGTCACAATGAAATTGCATATACCATGATAGGAGATTTTATATATCTACCACCCATACAATACAAGACAAGACAATAAATCTTTATTGTCTACCAGGGTGGAAATTTGTCTCTGGCTTAAGGATGTGACAGTGAGGAAGTTTCTGTCCGGTTAATAAACTTGTGTTACAAGATTACATCGGACATTTACAAGAAAAGACGGGGCTCAATATGTGTAGAGCACTTACTCTGATATTTATCGTTGGATGGCTGTGTGTCTGGCCTCTCCAGCGTTGGCCTCATTAACATTATGGTTCCCTTATAGCATTGGGTTTAAATCCAAAGTTTCGCCAAATAGGCGCTTTTGCTTTTCGCTTTGACACCAAATCCTCCGTCATCGTCTTGTCTGTTAACTTTCTCTCATCCCGTGTGTGAAATCTGACACCTGCTACTCTGAGCTGAGACTCCAACACTTTCACTTTCAGATTGTTGCGTCCGTCATCCGACTATGTCTTGATAACATGCCGCTGATACACCAAAATGAATTAAATGGGTTTTAAGTAATGTAGCCGGTGTTTGCCCGACCATTGTGTTACACAGGTGACACCGACTGCCGTGGCGAGCCTACTTCGGCTCACCAAACGCAGTGACTTTGTTGAGTTGGCACTTGGGACGGAGGACTTTTTAAACACACTTTTAGGTGCCACAGGGAAGCTATAGCGCATATCTACAGTTAAGGTGACCATACCAGGCACAATGCTCCTTTTCACCTGTGTCCTCCCATGTTGTATGCTACCACTTTTTCTTGTTCTTTTTTATTGTCATTATTCATTTATAGCATGATGGGTATTTTTCTTTATGATAGGGAAATGTGCACTAAGCATTATTTGTAATGGGAGAGCACAGCCTGAATGATTAAACTCTTTGAATTTTACAGTACCTGCAACCAATAAAAAGTCCTTTCCTTTCCTCCTCCTGTGTAGCCAGGAGATACCGAGGCGCACTCAGTCTTCCAATTAACCACATAGCACTGACAAAGAAGTCCATTTCCTCACCTAGCAGAGACCACCTCAGACTTAAATCAACTAGAGGAAACTAAAATTGTGCAAGTAATGATGAACACCAGATGATTAGCCACGCTGCGTGTCGGAGTGGGAAACACCTATCCTCATTATTTTCCAGTGCACAGTGTAATATGATATACAGGAGTAGTTTCTCATTTTTAGGAAGCCCCTTCTTGTCAGGTTGGGGATCTGGTTGTAATCTATGGCTCAATTTGCCTTCCTGAGGAATAGAGATTGTTCAGTAGAGCTTTAATGAGCCCTCTCAACTATCTGATAAACAGGCTAACTTTATTTCAGGTAGACAGCGCTGACAGGGACATCAGACAGGGAGGGTAGGAGGACAGAAGGGAGATGAAGGCGGCATGAATGGAGGCAAAAAGAGCAGACAATCAATATCATATTCAGTGAACATATACACTTTGAGGAACTGCATGAATACCCTGTTATTTTCTTTAACAGGGCTTGTGAATTATAGTAATTGATTTTTTTCAATCTATAAGCTCAGTTTTGTTTTAAAGAATTACTCTGCTGACTGCAGTTTATATTTCCACTTAGGAATTATGTTCATATCCCAAATAACAAGGTGAAGTGAGCTGCACAAACACATTGTGCACACAGGAGCTTATACCTCAGTCTACAGTAAAGGATTCGAGTTCTTCTTTCATAAGCAATAAAAATGTGAAATGGCTTTTCCTAAGGCATATATCTGCTGAGAGCTCACCGCGTATGGATTATCTCTTTCTGAATATGCTGAAGTAATACCCCCTTTGATAGCGTGCCTCTGTGAGGCAGCCTAGGTGTGACATTGGTATCGCTTCTGCTGGAAATATACGTAGATCTATTTTCCATGGCGAGCGAACTGTATTGAGGGCGTGAAAGGAGTGTTTCACGTAGAAAGAGCTTATAGCTCTAAAGAGAGACAGATTAAGCCTGTATTTTTTTCTCCTCATTGCAAATGGAAATGATTGATTTGGCTATTATACCTTATAGGAAATAAAATTAGGATTTTCTGCTCCAGACCGTGGAATAAATCTCCTTTAAAGGTTTCCATTAATATTGTCTGGTTTCAGTCAGCCTGTGCGCTGCAGTCTTATTGTGGATAATTATATGGATTAGAGAAAATCTCAGTGTACATACAATGTAATCTTAACTGTAATCTTAAATCAAGTAAGCCAGCCTTATACATACTTCATCCCATGGCGTCATTATTATTTTTTATTCTCACTTGCTTTTTATGTGAAATCTCTGTGGGGGTATATCCATTGTGTCACTGTGGAGTTTTTGCCGCATCCAAATGAAAAACTCACCTTTTATCACTGTTTCAATTCTGTCTGCATCAGCAACACATGCTTGTTGCGATAAGACCTTCGCAACCCATAGTGACTAACAGATGCTGCTGCAGATGTAGCAGCCATTCCTTTAACAAGACGTAGGCTACGTTCCAGATCACATACTTCTTCTTTTTACTTTTAGTGCATACTGCAGCTGCCCGTACAAAGTACATATTGTTAAATGCAGTATACAAACAACTGGAGCATGCTACTACTTTATAACATTGCACCTTGAATTTTGACCTTCCTGCTCATATGTCCACTGTGCAGAGGATTGTGGCATTGACATCCTGGTATTTTTGGCATACTGCATTTGACATACTATGTGTTGGTATCATACCACATGGTAATATGGGTATTGGAACGCACAGTAAGAGTCTACAGCCATGGTAGGGTCTCTGTAAGGCTGTACATAGGCACAGTGGTGCTTTGAGCTAAATGTCAGCATGCTTACATACCCACAAAGACAATATTACAGTAAGATACTACATTAGATCAGATGGTGCCGTGACAACCCATGTCTTCCCATTCATTTTCAATTGTCATCACTGAATGATGGTAGTGTGTTTGGGCTGCGGTGGCTGAAAAGTAGAAACAGAATTGAATCCAATCACATAGCCGGCAATCCAGAGCTGTACAACCTGCCATGACAGAACAAAAGACATTAATCGTTGCAGTTAATTGGTCATTAAAGTGACTCTCCTCGCCGCACCAACCTGTGGCGAATTTGATATGACTTCAGCCTAACGTGCTCATCTCAAGCAGAACCATGTTCACCATCTTAGTTTAGCATGTTAGCATGTTATTATTAACATTTCTAATTACTGCTAAACGCAAGGTACAAGGTAGATTTCATTGTCATTCTCTCCGGATACAGTAAACAAAATGTAATACATTTAATAAAAAAGACAGTGAAGTGAAAAAAATGAACACTGCTGTCACAAAAATGTACCTCATTTCATTAAAAAAGTCAAAAAAATTATAAAAATTTAAGCCAAAAATGGCAACAGGAAGAATGCCATTAGTAGCATAGTATAAGTCACAAAATACGTGTGTGTCTATCTGCAAGTGTGAGTTGAAGGGCAGCTGAGGCTGATGGAAATGTCACTAGTTTTGCAGGTGTTTTGTCATAAATCAACTTAAAATTTCGACCTGATGACGGTGAAGGTGTTACAAAGTGATTAGCATTCATCCTGAGGGGGACATGAATGTCTGCACAAAATGTCACAGCAATCCATCAGATAGTTGTTGAGACATTTCAGTCTGGATCAAAGTGGACGGACCGACCATCGGTCGTATCACGCTGCTATCCCTAAAGTCATGCAGCTTTTAGCCATGCTCACTACTGCACTTCCTCAAATTCCAGCTTCCCAGCCCACCTATTTGTCAGCCAGCAGTCGCTACATCTGGTCCCTCCGCTCTGTGTGTAACCATGTTGTGCTTGCTAGCACCCCAGCTTGTAGCCTTATTAGCACCAACAAATTTGTTCTTGACACTAATTACAGCTTCACAGTAAGCAGTGCAGTGGGCTAGACAAATGAAAGGCAGCAATCTCCCCATCACCGAGGCCTTTTTGTAAGCATGAACAGTGACAGGTGTGGGGGAAGAGGGAGGAAAACAATGGATCCTCTTCAGGCTGCTGGGTTAAAGGTGGCCTCTTCAAAGGAAGGAGAAGGAGGAGTAAAGGATGGGGGTAACAGGTCATCCGGGGGGAATGTCTTTTTGTCTTTATAAAGGGTTGACGGAAGTCAAGAGGAGGTTCCCTGGGCCTTACAGCTCCATGCATCACTGGAGAGGCGATGTGTCTGCGTCAGGATCTGTCCTCCCCTGCTGCAGCTGTGCTGCCATAGATTCACCCTTTCATTTCTTGTTTTCCATCTCGCAGGCGTTTATAACCAGCGGTAACTGGAGCTCGCCGTCTCAGGATGTTTTTCATTGCTGTTGTGTGAGCACATTCTGCGTTTCCTGTTATAGGTTTCAATTCCAGTCTGCACTGGTGTATCCCCATGCGAGATGATAATTTGCCCAGCACATCCCGAGGAGCGGCGATGCCCCGTGACTATGCAAGTGTCTAAAAATGGAGCAGTTCCCCTGATGTCGAGCTACTCTCAACCCTCCAAACAGCCACTGCGAAGGCTTACGGTGGCAAAATGTTGGCACCGGTAATGGGCTCACTCACAGGACTTACTACTTCAGAAGAGTCAGGATGCAACTGATGATGAGGAAGGTGTGTAGGCGGACCCACCAACGCTGCTGCAGATCAGTAGAGAGAGCAGCAGGCGGGAGGAGCTCTGCAGTATACACACACAATTTGTGCTCCTACACGCAGCTATTGCTCTGAACAGAAAAGCACTGAGAGGGATGAGTGTGTGTGGACAAGTGTGTGTGCTGGAATTGTAGATCATAAAGTAGATACCAGGGATTGTGCTTGTTTCTGGTCAGGGATCATAAGCCAGTGCTACAGGATGCCTGGAGCATACTTTGAGCAGCTGGGAGGACAGTGGCTCTTTCAGAAGGGCCAGCATGCTCCTCCTGGCCTCTTATTTACAGCTGAGGGTGGTTTAATATCACACAAGGGGCTGTTATGGTTTGTTTGAGATGACTTTGTTATATTTTAGGTGCCAAATGGGTCGGATTTGTCACAAAGTCACCTAGCACCAGCTGGAGTTGCAGAAAGTTTAGCCACTCCCTGGAAAGTATTTTACAGTCA
This sequence comes from Pterois miles, assembly GCA_947000775.1. NCBI lineage: Eukaryota > Metazoa > Chordata > Actinopteri > Perciformes > Scorpaenidae > Pterois > Pterois miles. Next base: position 15,554,501 of record CAMQGK010000028.1, read on the forward strand.
GTTTAATATACATTTCTGTGAGCGACAACATCTGGCACATCTGAATAGTGCTGATACAGTAAATGCCAGCCTTCAGGCTGTCCAAGCAGGGCAAAGCAAACACTAGAAATTATTTGGAAAGGCTTTTTCATCCAAGGGCCACTGGACGTACACACTGTACTTGAAACTTGGCTTGACTGACAGCGATAGTCTGAAGCACCAAATATGGCGTGGATGCGGCGCAGACTCTTGGGGGAGATTCCGTGGTCCTCCCACACGTACTCCCATCTGCAGTATTTTGTGGTAACGCGTGACTCCCCACTCCTCCAGACCAACACACACACACACACACACACACACACACACACACCCTTGTGTACGTGAGTGCATGCACATATGCACACGGCACAAAGCCCACTAAAGCATCCAGTCTGTGGCGTCTGTTGTGGGTCTCTTATTAGCAGGTATTTGCTAATGTGGCTGCACTCCCTGGAATTTACAAAGGAAATAAATCCGAAATGAGAGGGAATTTGCTTAAAAAGTAGTGTCTATTTTTGTCAGAGAGGGAGTCGCCAAGGATATTTATACTCATTTCCTCAGACACTCGTGCTTCTCTTCTCCTCTTTTCTCATACATCTTTCTCTGATTCACTCTCTTGACACCCCTCTTCCATTCTGGGTTTCTTCCCGCCCTCGTCGTGTCCACAGAAGGATTCAAGAGTTTCGAGCCATTCATAAATCTGCAACCTGTCACTCACAAACACATTATTTTGACTGATATTGCAATTGTGATTTGATTTGTTTATCATACTCATTTTCATGGAAAAACATATTTAAATGATTATGAAGTGATTTTTGTGGGGATCTGTACCAAACAAAGATGTTTTCTTTAGTCTGTAGAATATTAAGTGTAGGCCAGGACATCTCTGCAGCACCACAAAGATGTTTTCTAATATTCAATAATAATTCATTTTAAATGGTATTTTGACCCATATTTTTGCCTTTAACAAATGTTGCAGTTTCCTCCTTATGCTGCGATTTGCAAGTATTGCACTTTCAATAAAAAATTTGATTAAGTGTGCAGCCCTAACACTCACCCTCCTGAGGAAAATAAAAACATTTACATATGCAAATGTGCACATTCCTTTGTCAAATATGTCTCTATTGTTATTTAACAGTAAACAGCTCACGGTCAGTCTGTGTTAGTCCCTCCAGCATCCACCTGATTTACCAGCCACCCTCCACAACCTCCCTTTGGGACGCATGAAAGTCTTTGAACATTTACACTCCTGTAAATGGCTTACCTGCCCAAAGTGCTGACCCAGAACAGGCAGCTCCAAATAAAGACGGAGCCAGTCGAGGGTATTTGTAACATTTCCTTACAGGAGGATCAGCACTATACAGTATGTCTGTGTATCCATTAAGGACAAAGTAATTGCACACTTGGGGGATAGAGAAAGAAAGTTGCATCTGTTTTCGTCTCAAATGAATAATTGAGAGAGATTGATTATTGGGTAAGGAATGCCTCTCCAATTCTTTTTTAATTGGTCATTTGTCTAATAATCACTTTCTGATTCTCTGATGGTCCTAAGGGTTAACTTCAAAGTCATTATATAAAAGAAAGTAACAAGCAATTTACTTAATTAGAAAGAATATAGCAGAAGAAATGAAGGTTTCAGCATATTTATAATGTTTTACATGTGGGTATGCTTGCATGCTTATTTGTATGTTTCCTGCACGCACATGCAGTATGTAAGCATTCAAGTGCCTAAAATGCTGCAACCCCCTCCACCCCACAGGCATCCACATGTTCTGTGTTCTGTGGCTTGCCCTGCTTCCCAGCGTAGCCTCGCACATCATCGCACACACATCAGAGAAGAGAATATCGCTTGTTTATCCAGCAGCCCAAAGTGAAGCCACGTGGTCCGGCGGCGCAGTGCAGCATATGAGTGGCGCCACTTGCTATCGTCAATATCTGCCTTGTTGGTGTGAATAAACTTCACTTTGGCACACAGAGTCATTAGGGGCTTTGCTTGACAGGCGGGATTGTTTTTGATCCTCCCGCAGATGGCTTCAACAACTTGTCTGTTTTCTTGTCCCGAACAGCAACGTCAGAGAAAAACAAAGGCGGCGTCACACTGTGTTGATTCTTCATCCAGTCCGTCAGTCACAAGTGATGATGTGTTAGTTGGATGCAAGACACAGCTGCTTGGAGCTGGACTGAAAGGAGGAGATGAACTGAAAGGAGAAAGGAGGAAACCCTTTAAAAGCAGTGAAACTCTGGGTCTGAAGTGTTTTAAACCTGCATTCTTTCTAACAGCCAGCAGGGGGCGACTCCTCTAGTTGCAAAGGCCAGATTGTATAGAAGTCTATGAGAAAATGAGCCTACTTCTCACTTGATTTTTTACCTCAGTAAACATTGTAAACATGAGTTTATGGTCTCAATCACTAGTTTCAAATCTTCAACACAGCATGATGTTCATTTAGTTGTATGGTTCCCATTTAGAGTCCAGAAACCACGAAGCAGGGTCTGCTTTAAGAAGAAGAAGAAGAAGAAGAAGAAGAAGAAGATAGTCCTTTATTAGTCCCACGAGGGGAAATTCAATTTTTTCACTCTGTTGTTAACTTATACACGGTACATGCAGACCCGAACACACACATGCACAAACATGCAACAATGGAGAGATGTCAGAGTGATGGGGCTGCTCCTGACAAGCGCCCCGAGCAGTTGGGGGGTTTGGTGCCTTGCTCAGGGGCACCTCGGCAGTGCCCAAGAGGTAAACCGGCACCTCTCCAGCTACCAGTTCACACTCAGTTCTTGGCTTTAGAGCGTAGCTACCTTGTGTTTGACAGGTCATTACTACGGCGTTCCAGTCTGGGTGTCGTCTGTGTTTTCGTCTTAGAACTTTAACCATTTAGCAGTGTTTTCAGTCCATGCAAGTTAATTATAACCTTTTTGGTCACCTTAAAATGTCTTATTCACCATTCAGTTGTACTTAGCGCCACCATCTCATATCACTTCTGTATGCAAAAGACCAACATGGTGACTGCTATAAATCAAGATGACAATGACTAATATGCCAAACTCATGGCTTCATAACAGAAGTCCACAAACCAATGGTTGATGTCACAGTGACTACGTCCACTTCTTATGCGCAGTCTGTGTTTAAGAGGGGGCATTCATTACACGAAACCCAAAGCATAATTGTATTAAGCAGACTATAGTTATGCCCTTTATGTAGCTCTATAAAGAAAGGGAGTGGAGGCAGAGGTGGGTGGGCATATAGCGCATCATATTGCATCGTATACATACTGACGTAGCACACATGCGCAGTGGAGATAATTTTAACCCAACCAGGAAGACATGTTCCGGATGGGTGTGTACGTGGACGCCGATCGGAACAACGATTGGCATAAACCACCTCTCTCATTTGGAATGAAATTTCTTTCTGAATCGGATCAGAATCTTCCAATGGACGTGTTTACATGAAGCATTTTTAACCTGATTGGACCTTTATTCTGATTATTTGTGTCCATGTAAACAAAGCTGCTGTGACAGCACTAACCACTGCACCACCTATTTGTATTTACCATGTAAGTAAATTAAAGTGGAAAGACAAACTGTATTTGATGGAGACAGGATTTTAGGGGGTCATCTAACAGTATAACTCAAGTCATCTTGTCATCCAAAATCAATATGACTGTCAGGATTGAAAAATATGTGGCAGTTGTGCGTGGGGTCATATATTTTCTGTGGGTTTCAGTCGTGGAAGAAAAGCACTGGTGAAAACAGAGTGGGTGAACTGGGGAGAAGAAGAGTAAGGGGAGTGGTTTCTCATAGAGGTTGTAGCAGGACAGTTGAATGAGGAAGAGAAAGCGAGGGGAAAGTTCGAGGGAAATGCAGCCATAGAATGCAATGTTATCTGGGTGCCAAGGTTAAAGCCACTGTTGGTCATGTAGCAACTGTTCTTAGACCCCTTAGTGACATCAGTGTGTGGTCTGCTGTCCCCAAGCCTAATTTAGCCACATAAACTGGCAGCCATGGGAGCCACTGTTCCTGTTTGTCAAGCACGGACCATTGATGCCGGCAATGACATCACCATTCAGATGCACAGGAAAGCTTTTAAGCCAAAGACATGCACACGCACACACATACAGTAAACACCAGCACATAGGCATTCAGGATCCCCACAGGAATATCATCTTCACGTACAACAAGCGCAGTCGATGTTATTTGTGTTACACTGGTGTCATGTCACAGTGTGCCTTTGTTTCTTCTTCACTGGAGAAAAAGGCGCAAACTGAGAGAAGCAAAAATGATTTGTTTGCTTTGCAAGAAAGTCATCGCAAAGAGGAATTAAACTGTGATTTGTGGACTCACTAATCCTTGTAGTACACCTGAGCTTTTACACAAAGCCATTTTTCTGAACACGCGCTTCCCAGTTTATGCAACCACATTTCCCTCCCAACCAATCCCCATTACTTCTAAAATTTCAGATGGGCTTTTCAAAGTAAAAGCCGCACGCTGGGAGGGCTTGTGACTTGACTTAATGAAAAAGAATCAATATTTGACATTGATTGTGGGATTTTCAGAGAGTACGGTGTGCCCCGATGGGCCGTTCTGGTAGCATACATTTTGTATTTTATCCGGAGCGTGAAGCAGAACAGTAAAGGGAGATCAACACAGGAAGTAAGAGGCTTCTAATGCTGCTCATTAGCACTGAGTAATGGGCACAAGTAATTGCTAAGAGCTGCATTTACTGTAGGTTCCTCATTGTCATTCACACACATACCCCAACACAGTAGTACATGTATTTGTATTATATGCTTGAATATCAGGTTGTTTAAAAATACCCTGTAATATTTGTCATTATAATGACTCAAGTTATTTGGGAGTTATTTTGCCATGCTGTTTCTCATAATAAAATGTGAATGTATTCAACCTTGTAAGCCAGGGGCAGACGTTTACACTCATTATATTGTACATTATTCAGTTTCTGCGAGTGTTTCCACAAGAGAGAGCCTGCTGTTACCTAAGAGTTGCCCCAAGCGTATCAATCGTGTTAAGTTAGTGTCGTGGAGAGTGGTTATGTTTGTTTGCTCAGCGAAGAATTACTTTGCGAGGTGTTAGCTCGATGCGCATCACTAGCAGGGTGAAACAGAGGGGACTTATGTTCTTGTATGAGTTTAAATTATGAAGAGGAAGCTCCCCTGCTGTTTGGGGGGCAACTATAATAAATTGTTTACCTGCTGCTACGCAGCCGAGGCAACGTAGTAGAGAAAAAGAACAAGATAAGTGACACCAGAGAAGAGACACGGCCAATTATTTTGACCTTGACTTTCTCCAGCTGAGGCAGCTAAAGCGGCATCGCAGTGTGAAGTGTTGTCCAGCTGTTTTCGTACTCAGATTCGCAGAGCTGGGGCAAATAAGTGAAAACTAAAAGTAGAAAAAAGCAGGCCAATTACTGCAAGACTGAAAGTTAGAAAAGTCTTCTCAACTTTTCCACACGCTCAGTAAGAACTGAAACGTCTGTTATAAATTATACAAACCTTTTCGACTTTCAAAAGAATGACTAAAGCTCTCGCTTCCCTCACAACAACGTAATGCGGCAAATATATTTATTTTTTAAAATACATCTAGCTGTTACATCAGAAACAATGTATTTGTGAATAAGAAGCAACAGCTGAAAAAAGCTGTGTTTATTGCAGAAATTCACATTCTATATAAACCTCAGTGGGAATAATTTGTACAGCTGTTTGAGATAGACGCTATTTAAAGATGCTTACAAATTTAAAAGGGAAGATTAGGTCACAGGAGAAGATCTCTGTTTTACAACCTTTATCTAAGCCAAAGACAAAATGCTCCTGGCTGCTTTATAATCAAGATATAATTTACCTTCGATCCCACATTAGCCTGTTTTATAGTGTTGTCTCTCCGAGGTACATAGGAATTATTAGGCTTTTAAAAATGTGGTAGTTCCCTATAAGGTAGCAGTGTTTGTTTTTTATTAGTCTGTGTAATAAGACTGATTAACAGACCCTGGCAGAGCATTGTAACATCAACAAAATATATTATTATCTGACAAAGGTTTTTGTGATTGCTTATATATTAAAGGCTGTAAGTATGTTAGCAGATCCTTAAACAGGGCTGTTTAGTCCACAGAACATCTTAACTAAAAGCAGTAATTCAGACTTTAAAGAACTGCTGATTCACAGAATTTAGTCCTTCGTAACCTTGTTGATCCGGAAGTAGCAGACACCTTGGCAAGATATACGTCAATGCCGTCTTGGGTCAGTACCAGGGTCTAAATGATTCCTGATTGCATTAGGTGCTCAGGAGCTGGCTGGCAGCATTCAAAGCAGCTTGTGTTGAGTTCACGTTCTTTTCATTTTCGCCAGCCACCTGCCGTATCGTCTCTTTTTCGGCCTATCTCCATCCATCCTATGAAGTGTAAACCTCACTGACAGAACTGTACAAATGTTACATCCTAAGTTAATATCATCTTTGTCAACACTGCTGATCCACTTCACAGTCCACTAATGTAGCACAGGAGTTCCTTCAGTAATAGGATTACACATCCAAGAATGTCAGTGTGTAAGGGTTTAATTGTTTGTTCACTCTTCACTGGGTTTTGGTAAGAACACAATACGCCTCCAACTGTCCTACTGAGTCTTCCCAGCAGCTTGAGCACTGATTTTTTTTGTCGTCTGTTTCTTATTATTTTGTGCATTCTGCTCTGCAGTGTCTTGTAATTTGTTTTACATGTTTTTTACGAGTAGCAACTGTTTTTTACAATTGTTTTGAGTTTCTAAGTTTTTATGCTTCTGCGCCTGCAACAGCAGTGCCAGGAGGCAGTATGTTACTGGGCTGTCGGGCCGTCCGTCCGCCTGTATGTACAGTATATCATATTTTTTGAATGTGATACCTCAGGAACACCTTGAGAGAAACATCCACTTGAATTCAATGATGAAGTGATTTGATTTTGGTGGTCAAAGGTCAAAGCCACTCTGACCTTGTGTTCATCCCATGCTTGTGAATGCAGTACCTCAGAAATGCCTGAATTTCACACAAATGTCTAACAGGATAAAATGACATTTGATGACATTTTGGACAGACATGGATGTAAACTGCAATTTGATAGTTGGTGGAGGAATACAACCGTAAGGCGGTAATTGTAGTTATCTGGTAATCTACAAAATGTCAGAATATTGTGAAAGATTTCTGGTTGTGTTCAACCAACAGTCCAGCATCCAAAGATATTCAATTTACAATTTTGTAAAAGCATTTTGAATCTGGCATTTTTGCTTGAAAAATGCTAATTGATCGCTGATCCTCACTGTTGATTAATTGGCTTTCAAAATGTTAGTGTGCATGTACACATTGCTGCTCTCATCTGCTCAGTTTAGACTTGATTTCTTTAGACTGTTTGGGGATTTCTTCTTGATTTATTATTGCTCTACACAACCTATGAGAGATGCCATTAGCAGGACTACTGCCTGTCCTTCCCTCCGGTAGAGTTAAGGGTCATGGTCAGCCACAGAGCTGGCTGGGATTTGGTGTCTTGCACATTCAGCAGCACTGATGCTTGCCAACATGGGGGCTCAAAGTGGGCCTTCTGCATGAAGGGCAGCATTTCTTCTAACTAACCACTTTTCAATTTTTCATGTGTTCTGATTCATGCCAGGCGAATCAACCCTGAGGCGTGATGACTATATTATTATCAGCAAATGTTCGGCTGTAATTTTTGTCTCTTGCTGTGTCTGCTCATGTATGTTCAACCCTCCAATTTTCTCATCTCCCACCATGAGCCCCCACACTGGGCTGTAATAACTGGGCAGCAGTATTTAACTCGTGTTGTGCAAAGAAAACAAGTGTTGAAAATTTACATTTAGTTTGTGTGTTGGTGCAACACCAGAGGCTCTCCTTCCACTTCTCCTCTGCCTGATGCAGGGACCTGTGGTTTTGGCTGTTGAACATACAGGGGCGTTTATATCATCCAATCTGAGGATGATTCAGAATCAAAATACTTGTAATAGGATTTGAAGTCTATCTTTAGTAAGGCTATAAAGAGGGTTGTGAGCAGTTACTCACTCTTTCCCTCACGAGAGATAATAGACAATCTGATCGCACGTATAGTTTTTCATTTTCAGCTGCTTCGCCCCCACCGGCATGAAACCACTCTGTGTTTGCGGAAATGTTGCGGTGGCTTATTGTCTTATACACCAAGATTTGTTAATCCTATACCTGCTCCGACGCAGCTGTGCTGATTACCTGATTTGACTGGGCCATAAGCCGGATGGCCACGCTGACTCACATCACGCTGAAATGTTTGCCAACACAAGCGACGGACACAGACGCACAAACAAAAAATGGGAAATTCAAAATGAAACAGACACAAATCACTTCATCAAAGTAACACAGCCACATACAATATGTTTCTTTTAAACTTGTCATAGGATTTATTTCTTAGCCATGCTAGTATGGCTCCAGGGATGACAATGCCAGTTGGTCCACCACTTTGGTGCAGACTGAAATACCTCTATTATCAGATGGATTGCCATTAAATTTGGTCCAGACATTCATGATTGATGACACCTACTGACTTTGTGATGCTCTGCTATTATGACGTTGACTTTTGAGTCAAATATGTAACAACTATTGGATGGATTGTGGTGAAATTTTATGCTCCCATCAGGATAAATAGCATTAACTCTGGAGCTTTGGACTTTGGATGGTGCCATCAACAGGTCATAATTTTAATTTGTTCAATACTTTGATTTGACCTGCAAACAAAATAACATTCCCATCAGCATCAGTTGTACTTGATGTTTAGTGCTAGCCATTGTTAGCCTGCTAAAACACTATCCAAAGATGGTAAACCTGTTAAAAATTACCTGCTGGACATTAGGGGTGGGGAAAAAAAGGATTTTTTAAAATTATTTTTTATTTTATTTATTTATTTATTTTATGATGTATGAGATTAATTTTTTTTATTGCCTGAATCAATAGAATAGCTTCATTTGAGTCTGTGCAGAGGTAGATACGGCCGGCACTCTCACAAATAAATCCAAAATGGCAAACACTACACATACAGGAAATATGTGTATATGGAATATATGTATATAAATATATGAAACACTTTGGGTTTCACACATTACAGGAAAAGCAGAGCTAGATATCATGGTTAAAGCTGTACGCCAACTCTGTCATGGACAAGTACGAGCGGTCAAGCCATCTCTCTCTCTCTGGTCAAATGGGCCAACGTTACAACTGTAGAGCACCCATATACTGACATTTATGTTAAATACATTCAAACGGCCCCAATGTAGCTAGTTAGCGAAGTTGGTGGAAGTATACATGTGTGACTAAGTCCAGTTTTCAAAATAAGGTGTTAACTAAGGGAACTGCATACACAAAATACATATATGGAAATAAGATTGATTGGATTATAGTCACCAGAAGTGTAAAACATTACATGTCCCCTGTAGATTAAAAAGAAAACACCACTAATTTATTCTTTTATTTTTGGGTTGGTGGAAAAGACTTAATAAACAATGTCTGACAATGACTGATATATTTGACTTCATCACATCTCTGACTACAGTCATGCAAATCAAACATTTTTACTGTATAATATTACTGTACTGTTTGCTGTTGCAAGTATTGTGATAGTATTGAATCAGGAGCCGTACTGGACATTATCATAGTAGTACTGCCAATGTGAACATGTCAGCATGCTGATTTAGCTCATAGTATCGCTGTGTCTATACAGTCTCACATAGCAAAGAGCTTTACACCCTTAGTCTTGCTATAACATGTTTGGTAATTAATTTTGTCCGACTTTTAGTATAATATCTGTAATCTGTCTTACACTGTCATCCTCTCCCTCACTTCGGTGGTGCTGATTGCATGCAGTCATCTTTGTGTGTGTGTGTGTGTGTGTGTGTGTGTGCCTATGTGAACTGCAAGTGCGTCCTTATTTGGATTAATTAAAGGAAATCTCCCGTGGAGAGTGGGGACGTCCCAATCTGGCCTTCTCAAGGACAGGCAACCTATCAATAACACCCGAGCCTCCACCCCAACCTACACACAATACTACCACCCACTCAGATGAACACACACACACACACACACACACACACGCATACCTCATCCTAACACCATGGAAACAGTCACCCAGTGCTGCTCCCAGCCTGGCGATCATCACTCTCATTTGCAGGGGAACAAAGGCTGTGAAATTCTGTCTGTTATTACAGCTCCCTTATCAGCGCTCCCTGCTTGCCTCTGCCATGAAGGAGCACTCCGCTCAATGCTCAGTCATTCATACCGCTTTTTTCTCTCCAGAGTCACATTTTTACTGTGGTCTGCTGGATGTTCTTTTGTTGCTGACGACCACTGATCCAGCATGACTCATTACTAAAGCAAACATCATGGTACATTGCGAGGGAGAGAGCAGCATGTTTTCCTCTGCGTAAGGGGTTGCCCCAGCTACTATAATCACTCAGCTGATCCATACAAGTTTCAGCAGCAGAATAAAATATCAAACGCCTTCATGGACGCAAATTCTCCTCTGATGTTATAATTTCCGTCCTGTGACGACGGCCGCCTTTCAGATATGATAGCCGGGGATTCCGCTCACAAGTTTCTATGGTTACGGAGACAGGCGTCAATATGTTGTTGACACCATGGTCGCAAAGCCTCTCTCTTTCCCCAGGAGCAGACGGCAATGTCAAGGTGTTGTTTGGTAATTGGGATGAAGAGGACCAAACTGGTATAAAACAGGGCTTTTTAACACCATATTGGTGCAGGTTCGGAGCATCCGCAGTCATGTAGAAGCTCTATATCGATTCACATGTAGCAGGATGACAGTTTAATCAAAAAAGGAGGTTTTACGTCGACTTCTTAATTAGTTTTCGTCTTCGGTTTGCTATTTGCTTGTTGGCGCCGCTGTCTGTTGTTTGACTCCTCATTTACTTATTTACTTACTTGGCCGCTCTTGTGAATGTCTTGTTTCTCCTCTCGTGTCCGTCTCACTCATGAATACATTCATGCAAACATCATCAGGGCGAATCTCATTAGAAAGGGAGCCATGTTGTCAGTTTGGTGTGTTTCACGTGGTAAACAGAGTTTGGGTTCATATTCAACCCGGTTTTCCCAGAGGAAAGGCAGAAAAAGAAGTTCAAAAACATCAGGGGAATGTGAAAAAAGAGTGTACGTGTGTGTGTGTGTGTGTGTATTTGTGTGTCCGTGACTCCGCTGTGTTTCTGTGAGTGGAGTGTTAAAGACAGATCGTGATGGAGGCGCAGGTCCGTCCTTGGAAGTGAAGCTGAATAACAATAAATCAGCCGAGCCACGCTGGATAGTTTTGCACCACAAGCACATAACTTGAAAGAGACTTTGTGAGGGGTACAATTGAGATTGACACAATGTGCACATCTGAAGCCAATAGTCAAGCAGTCTACATTTTTGGAGTGATGGTGTTTGGGATGAGATGCTGGATGCTGATGTGATGAGGAATATAAATGAAGGGGGGAACATTTCAGGGCTCAGAGTTGTGCTTCATTCTTTATACTTGATTAGGATTAGCGGTCCCAAATGAGACAGAGACAGAGAGAGAAAGAAAGCATGTGTGTTTTTCATTCTGTGCGTGAAGGATAGACGGAGTAACCGAGGGATTATTTCCACTCCCCCTTTATGCATCAAAACTCAGGAGCTTGAAACTGGAGATTTTTCTCCTCCTCCAACTGACCTCCCTGGTCTCAGCTCCACGGGGAGGAGGAGCTCCCTCTTGTGGGAATAGGCACTCTTTGTCCAGCCCTCACTATACTACAGGGGACAACCCAAGGGAATTTAAAGCCAATGTGGCAACAAATTGTAAAATGAATTAGGTGTGTATTCATCAGCTGGGTAAATGAAGTGTACCTGAGCACAAGGTTGCAATGGGAGGAAAAAATGCATGTACACTGTCTAGAGCTTACTGCTTTTTGGCAGGTTCTGTTTCAGCTCATAGAAGTGCCAGTCTCTGTATTCATAGTGGAGAGTCTCTTCTATGGGTGCAGCAGTGTGTTTGACAGCGCTGGGGAAAGTTAGAGTAGTTGCTTCCATCCAACTTTTCAAATTTGTATAGAAATGTGTTGTTATAAGATGCCTGCGTTATTTAAGAGTTAGCTCAGTACGTATATGAGCGTACTGTAGCAAGAGAGTGAGGGTGGACGCGCTCAGAGCAGACAGGTGTTGGCAGTCGGAGCAGATAAATTACAGTAAAGTTGTCTAGAAGTAGTAAATGTACAGGTTTCAGTTTGTGCATGAGTAAATACTGCAGCTTCTCAAGACACAAGTGAGTCTGAACTGATCTGGAAGCTGAAGCAGAAAGGTTAACACTGGCTTGAGGCTTGACTTTATTTATTGATATGCAATGTAAACACACATTGCATATCAATAAATAAAGTCAAGCCTCCTACAATAGTTAGCTGTCTTGAACCAGTGTTATGTTACACTAGGCTGGCCTACACTACAGTTTTAGAATAAACCAGTTAAGGGCACTTTTATAAGCTGTCTAGTCTTGTCGAGTCTGAATCGAAGTGATAATACTTTTGGTTTGTTTTCTATCTTTTCTGGTTCAGTTTCACGGTACACAAAATAAAGCGGACCAATTAAAAATAAATATTTTGCTAAGGGGCATGTACGAAGGAGCAAATTTATCTTTTTCATCTAGAGAGCTTCCATTTCTATGCAGAGAATCGCAGATTTTGAAATATTGCTGTCAAAGTTTTTTCACTTTGACTTGGCACTGATCTACTGTGCGCACAAATCACTTCTACTATGCACACATCTGAAATGACTTTATGAACGTCAATATTTGGTGGACTGCTTGTGCTGTATGTTTTCTTCAGCCCAGATGTCAAGCAAACATCAATCTTTTGCAAGTCCAAATAGTCCTTTCCCACTCAGTTAATCAGTTGTTTACCTCTGTCCATCTCAACAAATGCCCACGGAGGCAGCTCGAGTTTTGGTTCACTTTCTGCAGTTGGGTTGGATTACGTTCTCACTGCAATTAGGGTTCCCTTGGAAACGTTCCGAGACCACTTCTCACCAGTCTGCCCCACTCACAATCTGTGCGTTCTCCCCGTGTTAGCGTGGGTTTTCTCCGGGTTCTCAGGCTTCCTCCTACAGTCCAAAGACATGCAGGTTAATTTCTGACTCTGAATTGTCCATAGGTGTGAATGTGAGCATGAATGGTTGTCTGTCTCTGTGTGTCAGCCCTGTGATAGTCCTGCAGCCTGTCCAAGGTGTACTTCGCCTTCGCCTAGCTGTCAGCTGGGATCGGCTGAATAGGATAAGTGGTTACAGATAATGGATGACATTCCTTTACCAACGATTTTGCTGAACAGACATTGAAATTAACAACATGGATTTAGGTCTAGTTGCAAAGCCAAACAGCACCACTGGGTGGCATTAATTTAACAGAAAACAGACAATTAAATTATTAATCGCAATAATTTGTATGACACTTAATCGTCAATTAAATTTTCACGAGCATGACGGCCCTAGTCTTGGAGTTCTCCTCACTCCGTGACACCCTAAAATGTTCCTGCTTGTAGCACTGACTGAACGCCACTTTAAGCAAAAGTTTCCCCTAAACTGCAAATGTTTTCTCCTGTTGTTGAAATTCACGATAGCGTTCGTCGAAGCCGACAGCTTTTGCTTTGAATTCCAATGTGCCGCGTAACCTCTCTTTACCCTGAAATCTGTCAGCATCGTCCCGCTGCTCAAAGGGCTTCTGCGGATCACTCAGCTGAGCGGTAAAGTCACAAAGCTGCTTTCTGCTCAACTCGCGTTAGTAGCAGAGCACAGAGACACGCCGATGGTTACAGAGTTTGACTCAGACAGCAAGGTGATGGGTAGTCGCTGAGGAGAACAGATAGAAGTGGGAGAGGAGAGGCGAGGAGGAGAGAGGGGAGTTCTCTTTTTCATATGAGAGTGTAGCACCGAGAGCTATATTAGCCTGCTGAGTGCTGTTTGAATGTGACAGTGTGTTTTGGAAAGACAGAAAAGGATTGTGAGAGAGCAAGAGGCAGGGTGGCCTTTTTACAAGCATTTGTGCTGTATGTTTTGGTGTGTTTGTATGCATATGTGTGTGGGAGGTGTGGAGAAGAGTTTTTCCTGTGAGGTTTTCCCAGTCTTATCTGTGAAGGAAAAGCGCCCCGGAGAGGTGGCAGGAGACTAATTCCTATTCTGAGTAAATTTCTAGAAAGCACCACACACACATGCGTCTTCCCATCCTCCCTTGGCCTCCTAGCTCAGATGGATGATGTTATCAGGAGGCTCATGGGTAGAAGAGCTTGTAATAGATCCTTCCCGTGTTCTTATCTGCTTACATACAGGCGAAGCTCCGGAGCAGTCAAGCTCCCAGCGAGTTATTTGCAGCACTCAGAGCTTCATGATGAATATTAACTGGTACAAGGTCTGGCCTGCGTGTTTTGTTTCTCCTTCCTTCCTTTGGTCTGTGGCTCGAGGAAGTGTTGATTATGGGGCCTTGGCCGGGTGATTAACACAGTGATCACACTTAGTGGTAATTACACTTAGCCCTGTCGACTGCTCTCCCTGGCTCTCTCTCTATCTGTCACACATGAAGGCACACACCCCTGCGGGAACACAGAGCTGCTGAGCTGAAAATGACCCTAAACATAAGAAAGTTCTCTGCTGTGATTATATTGTCATTTGGTAGTATGGCTTTTGAAAGTTTCATCTTTTGAGCATGCAGATATTGTATAATGAGCATGTGTTTAATATGCACATATGCTGTATATGCAAACTGGAAAAGCCCTCATGTGCATGTGTATGGTGCATAAGTGAAAGAGTGCTGGCTGTATCTTTGGTCTGCCTGCTGTTCTACTCTCTCAGGTTGGGCGGGGGGTAGTCACAGCCATATAGGTTAATAATGTTGTCATGCCATAAGGGCCGAAGGCTTGTTCTCCCCAGAAACACACACACATACAGAAACACATGCACACACTCTATGCAGTGAGCAGAAACATAAGCACATGCACACTTTTTCCACATTCACCACCATGTCTCCTGGCAGGGAAAGGACATGGCGGAAGGACATGGTTTAAATTGTTTTTTAATGTAAATATATATTCCTAGATTGCCAGAAAGATTTATTGTCATGGCAAGACATTGCCAAAGCAATTACACAACAACAGAGTAATGTTAACAGAAGACTAAGGCACAGGAGCGAGCCCTGGCTGTCTCGTAGCTCATGGCAAGTTCTTACATATTTTACCATTACAGGCATTGCTTTTATTGGATTTTCTCCCCACAAGGATTAGTGTCTTATTACTGCAGGGTTTAAACATATTAGAAATTTGTTATGTTTCATAAATTAATTTAGCTCCCATATCTTTGTATCTTTTCCTCCCAGTTTGTAATCTCCTCTCCCCTGTGACTGCCCATTTTCGCTCTCTTCCTGACATTTGTGTTGTGAAAGTCATGAGCTGTGATTGGCTGCAAGGTGGCTAAGAGGGCAATAGTGATGGACAGATTACAAAGGAAGGACAGAGAGAGCCAGATAAAGAGTGTGACAAAGGTTGACGCGATTAGAAGTTTGCTAAAAGTGGAAAAAAACTGAAGTGTTGATCTCTGTAAAACTAATCAAGACATCCTAAATCTCTGTTTGCTCTTTGCATTAAATGCTTTGTGGTACAGTGTGCATGACTTTCCCGACTGCCCTTCCTGGGAGGCTTGGTCTCAGCTGGAACCACTTTTACATCCAACTGCTTAATGCACAAAACTGCTGAGTCGTCCACGGAAATAGCATCAGCACACTGTGGGAAATCTTTTTTTAATACCCTGATGAAGTATGGTTGAACTGCAATCATATCTGTGCCGAAGACTATACCGGGAGTAGAAATCTGATAAGAGAGGAAGAGGGCTATGTTACAGGATCTACAATACGATGGACCAAGCATTAAGTGTCTATTTCAGTCAGCGGATGGCTCAAGGATCCTATCGGAGCTTTAAATAAATTCATCAATACGCTTGATTGAGAAGGAGAGTTGCAGAATTTCTCTCAAGGTTGAGTACAGAAATGGCCTTGTTAGGTTGAGATGTGAAGTTTAGCATTAGCAAGTGTGACTGTGACTTCATTGTGGGGCGGCCCGTTTATAAATGTTCAAGCTTACCTGAATGCTGTGCTGCACTGTGGCCTAGAGAAGCTTGGCTGGTCAGTATTGCTGGATGTTATTCACCGGTGACTGGCCTTCCTGTTTACTCAGACAAGAAATCTGACAAACTTGGATTGAAAAAAAGATATAATAGTATATTTTACAGGATATTTTATTAAGGCTGCAACTTAAATTACTTTCATTGTTGATTAATTTGTTGATTAGTTTAGTTCTTTGGTCTATATAATTAAATAAAATGAAAAGAAAATGGTGAGAAATGACGATCAGTGTTTCCAAAAACCCAAGATGACGTCCTGAAATGTCTTGTTTTGTCCGCAACTCAAAGCGATTGAGTTTACTGTCATAGAGACTGTCAGAGAACCTGACATTTTTAAACCTTTTTCCTTTATAGTTGACAATTAATCAATTAATCATTGCAGCTCCAATTTACAAGGACACATACTTAAGAATTTGGAGGGTCACATCTTTGGTTTATCTGTAGTTAAACAAAAAAATAAGTAGAAAATTATAATAAAAGCAGTGTTTTTATCAGCTTTAACGTTAGCATGTCCAGCTGAATAGATTATCACCTACAGTCATACTTGCCAGCCCTCCCAGGGTCACAATTCTCCCACATTTATGGAAAATTTTCATACCTTTTTTATCTCCTTTTCTTTATTTCAACCTTCTTCTGGCACATGTATAAGCCCTACTGTTTGCACCCAGATGACGACAGAGCTACACTTACGTTGTTTCATAGTGGAAGAGAGCCGTACATGACCGCTACTGACACAGCGCGGATTGAGCTGCGCTTGCTGCACATCGCAGCATGCAACTCCCAAAGCTGGGCTTTGCTTGATGCAGCAAAAAGCCGTCATGACGTGGGACAAGCATTGTCAATAATGGGTTTGTCTGAAAGGAGTTTCGGTGAGTGAGACACAGAGAGAGGTATGGAGAGTGCTAAGAGATATAAATACTCAAGCAGGGGCCAAATGAATGAATGAATAAATACTGATGAATAATAGTTTATGCCAGAGATTCACAGAAGTTCCCACCAGAGGGGCAAATTAGTCAGTTTTCTTTCCTGACAATTAAAAGTAGAAACTAGAAAAGCACTCGGAGAGCGCAGACCTCCACCAAGCACCATAGTTTCCCCCCTGGTGGTTTCTTCTGGATCTATCTCCTCAAGTATTAAAGCTAGATCAAATTCGTTGACATATTTCAGATGCAGAATTGTCTCAGCTACATGATGCCGCTTGTGAGAAATCTCTACCTCTAATATTAAATGAACAGTAGGCCAAAATGTAAGAGTACCCCCATTTTTTATATAAATTGCTATAAAATCCACCAGCTGGATCAGATCTGGATCAGCCTTTGGGATTTGATAGAAGTACACATTGTAAATCCCTGAGTCAAATTTCATGAGCTCTGGGCAACAATTACCAGAGATATTGAGAAACAATTTTTGGGTCCCCTTTACCCCAATGTTAACAAAAATTTCAAAGTGATCCAGAATCCAGGATTTCTTCCTGATCACCCCCACAAATAAATCAGTTCTTCCTTTTCACATTTTCGACACAACCTGAAAATTGCATCAAAATCCGTCCATAAGTTTTTGAGTTATCTTGAACACAGACAACAGACACAGACAAACAAACAAACAGACAGACAGATAAACGCCAGCAAAAACATAACCTCCTTGGCGGAGGTAATAAAAGTAGGCCTATGCAAACATGCTGTTGTGGTGTATGTATACTATTATTATTTTCATTCTTTAAAAATCACCAAAATGCAGAAAAGAAAGTTTCTGAACCTGAAAAAGACCTGCTGTTTTAGAAACTGCTCTACCATCGCTGAAAGAGGACAGAGGAGGTAGAAGATGGTTGGCAGCCTTTGCCTCTGCTGCACTTTTCAACACTGATTTTGTGCTTGTATTTGACAGGATAGAAAGCAAAGGTGAACAAAGTGCACTGCACTGATTCGGCTGAACTTTTCAACTTCCCATTCATATTTAATTGAGCGACGGCAGAGTGAGGCAAAAGTTGGCAGAATGCATCTTTTGTCTCAACGTCTGCATTTTATACCAGTGTCATTCTTCCCCTGAAAACAACAAACTTCTGGTTTCTCCTTCATACCACCGCAATGTGAGTGCAGCCTCACAAAGTCAGATTCTTCTCTATGCTGTTTGCCAACTTTCAGGACTCGCAGGGATTCACACACTGGCACATTTCGCTCCCAATGTTGCTGCTACAGTGTTTTAGCAACCGTCTTAATGGGGTTCTGGTAATGTGTCAGTACAATATGTTAGCTATCACATAATGTTATATGTTTAATATTTTAATCTACTAATCATTATGTCACTCACCCTACACTCATTTGAGCTGTAATAGAGCACCATGCTGATCCACACGGCCGTGTTGCTTGACGGATGGACACACTCTTTAAATATTACATACTAGCCCACTTTTTTTTTCCTGTGGCTACAAAAAAAGAGAGAAAGTAACACACAAATAAATATTAATATATAAATAAAGCCTGGAAAGGAGTGAAAGCCAAAGGGATTTGAGGGGGAGAGTGGAAAAGCACACGTGTTTACAAGAATGGGAAGAAAAGGAGACACAATTCACAGTAACAATGAAGGGCATACACCTCACCAGTAGGAACAGTGTGCATGGTGGAGAGGCATTCCTCAATAATGTAGGATATTTTTTTTTTTACTTTATTTATTGGTTCTTCTTCTGTTTTCTCTCCTGTAATATGGCGGCTAAAATTAAGCAAAGGGTGCCTGCAATGCTGCTGATGAGAACTGGTTATTGATTGAGGTTCCTCTCAGAGGCTGTCAGCCCACTGTAGCTGTGCTGAGTGAACCTCACACCCTGAGTTTATATATAACTTTGGCTGAAACCCTCAGGACCCCTGCTGTTGCATGCCTCCAGCCAGAACAGTGTGAATGTGAGAGAGAGTCAAAAACAAACATAATTTGCTTACAAAGTTTATCTCCCCTGCTGATCGTACGGCACCTCGCTGAGATCGACCCTGAAATTGGGACTTTAATCACATCATGCCAATACTCCTGATTAAGGCTGCCAAGCACTGAGGGACACGTAATATAGTCGAGCTGACTGATGACAAATTAAATTGTAAGTGACACAGTATGGTGATGCTGCATTATGCGAGACAAATGGGTTATATCCACTGCAATTATTGACTGCACTGAAAGCTGTCAGAGATAATATGAAAAGCTCAATAGTTTCTCTTGAAATAATAAGCCTTTATTACTGTGCACTTAACTCCCGCTGGAGTTGCCAAAAATAGTTATCCAGGTGGACACTGGAGTTGGTTTCTTTTATCAGATTTCGTTGCAAAGTTTTAAGAAATAAAGAAAAGCTTGGGACATATTTCAGTTGCACACATATTGCACCAGTTTCAGTGGATTCATTCAAACCATTTTTGCCATTTTTATTTCTCTCCAGTGTTTTATGAACCCAATTATCTTGTCGATAGACTAATGGCTTTAGAATCGAGGCCCCAAATCGTAATAACTGTGGCATTCCTCCAAACCTCTCTAAACGTTGCAGGAGCTGTGGGACAAAATAGTGGACAACCACCAAATATCACTTTCTGCCTTCTGCTTTTATCTCTGTGTGAAGTCTTTGGAAACTAGCCGGCAGTCAACCACCAGAATTTGGACAGTGTGGGAGGGATGATGTCTCCCTTCTCTGTTGACTAATGATGAATCTCTCTAAGGGTGCATGTATTCAGGTCATACCCTCAGTATTATACCTTATAAATCTCTCTGAAAGTGTGTGTGTTAGGCTCCTTAAGAAGGCCATATTTAATATATACTATCACTAATTGCTGGTAATGGCTCTGTAACAGAATTTGTGCACATTTAGGAGTCAGCGTTTGCCATATGGGTCCTTGCATATGGAGCCATTGATTGGAATAATGAAATTAAATTGCCCACTGGTTCATGCAAACTTACTATGATAATTCATTAAATTAACAAATTATTCTTTGTTTTAATGCATGCACAAAGCTGCGTAGCCATGTGACACCTCACACGCATGCATGCTTTGAGAGGGGTCATCCCACTGGAAGAAATACAGTCTCAGAAGATGAAATAGCACGCAAGGTATAGGATCAATGCACATTACCATAGCCATAATTGCCTGAATTGATTCCGCAGCAAAAAATTATCATACCTGAGGAACGGCTCAATTTGTCCAGCACAAATTGATGACACAAGGGGGAGGGAGGGTCAGCGGGGACCTCAGAGGTGGATCATGGTCCATAAGAGCTCGGAGCAAGGAGATCAATAGAGGCTCACTGGGCTTGGCTCAGTGTCCATAATGCGATGTGTACACAATCGATAGCCTCCCCATAGCTGGCAGATGGGCCACTCGTGTGGCACGGGTTATTTTTCTTCCCCACAGCGTCCTGCCTCCCTCAAACTAAGGGATGATGGAGATGCAGGCAGAAGTAGTGGTGTAACCGTGCGACCACAGGGCTGTCACTGATGACAGGACATTTAGAGAGGAGTTAGTGGGCCTATTGACTGCCTCTTGTGGGAACTAAGAGACGAGGGCGAAAGGTGATTCTTCCAATTTCAAGAGTAGTGGTTGAGATGACAGGTGGCTGAAGATGGAAATCAAGAGAGGTGCAGAGAGTGGGCTCAAGAGAGCTTTTAACTCAGTGGCGCCGCTTCTCCTCTGGATTAACTTCATACTCACGGCTCGGGTGTCCCAGGGGATCTAATGCTACCTTAAATGAGCAGTCGGACTGAAATTGTGAGGGGCGTTGGTGGCTGGAGCATATTCACTCCCTTTGACGCACAGAAGATATTCTCCTAAACTGCTGCAGACACTGTCGCAGGCACTATATTTTTAAGCTGTCCCTTGAGGGACTGAGCCAGCTGGTTTTAGTTTTCGTGAGGACATTTGTCAAGCGATTTTTTTTTTTCATGATGTGTTTTACAATGTGCTCAGGAGTAAAGACTAAAGCATCCAGGGACATCCTCAGAGTATCATATAAAAGTAAAAATCATGTGACATTCAATAATCCTCTCTTTCTTCATCTGTCTTTTCATGTCATAATAAGTCTCAAAGTGAAGTAGTAGTAGTCATGCTGAGCAGTGTTTGCAGTAGAACTGGTGGAGAGCCTGAATAGTCATGGACGACTAAAGCATGTCACACAACACCTAATCATCTGAGGACATAAACCTCCCGTCTAAGCCAATCAGGTCACATGACTGGCCTGACCACGACCTGACTGCATCCTGAGGTCAAAACCTCCACAGAACAGGGAAGGTTGAGGAAGGTGAGTGAAAGGGCCCACATACAGTAAAACCTATATTATATTCAGCTTTATTAAAGGTCGTTTTTAAATATACATCATGTCTGACTTATGACAGCTTCCGGTTGGTCGATAATACGGCATTTCATTTGCCTGTTTATCTTCAATTTGAGCAAATTGTAGTTATTTTGGTTAATATTGAGATCATGGTTATTTAACACAATTACACTTTGGAAACACTGTGCATTTATTGAACTAGATTTTCTTGAACTTTAAATATAATTCAGCTGAAAACAAATACAAACGTTAATAAGGATAGCTAAAAGATAGAAAAAAGAAAAGACAGATCAACAAAATACATTATATAATATGTACATTTAGATAAATCGTATAAAAAAACAATAAGATCAACTCTGTTGTAACATCAGTGCACGTCCACAACCCACTGACAACTACTAAACATACAGTATATTCCACGGCTCTCTTTCTGTCATCTGTATTCAGGCAGCCAAGCTTAAATATTCATGATGATTGTGCATTTTGCTATAAAAGCAGCAAATTTGGCACAGACGTATGTTTATGTGCTATGAAAAGATGTAGATATTGGCTGCAATAGCGCTGCAAATTTGGCCCGAGGGCCATGGCAGCCATTTTGAAAAATGGCCACCATATAGGCACTAGAAAAATGATTTTTTGAGTCGTGATAATTTCCAATGATGATGTTCAAGCTGATTAGATCAAATGTCAGAAGATCATGTTTTTTCTGTTTTTTTTTTTTTTTTTTTTTCATTTTAAAAGCCTTTAACCGGTGAATAACATGAAAACCAAATAAAAGCAGTACGGTCACTTCAGGGTCAAACTTCACAGGATAGAATGACAACAATACACATTTAAAACAGCAACATTTTCAGCTTTACTTTGGTGCATTTCTCTTTTTATTAGCTGTACAGTTGACAGAGATATCGCTGGATAAATTTCAGGATTGCCGCTAACCTAACCACAGGTTGCATGCGAACTTTTGGTGATGCACTTGGCTCGAGCTGAACTAAACATGCCACAGCCTAAGAAAGTTTAGGTGAAAGCTCACCACTGCAATAATTGTTGTATGTTGATTATTTTGTTTTCATAATCATTGGAAGGAAATTGAAATTCAATTAATCAAGTACTAATTTGTAGTCGCAACGTTGCTTTACATTTTAGCTGTTCAGGATGAAAGCAACCACCTTTTTATACACAAAGCACAGTGAAGTGATGCTCTCTCAAGCTCATATCAGACAATGGTGGATGTTTTATCTTACTCTTTGAACCCTCATTCAAAGAATTGCACCAGAGATTTTGAAAGTGTCCGGTTCAGTGAAATATCTTGTTTCATTTCTGGTCTCTGTTAGCTTTTCCTCCACTGGGTCACTTCCAGGTCAACTGGCGTGGCCGATCTCGTTTCCGTTTTTTTTTTTAAATACAGCTCACACGGCATTTGATGCTATGCTTAATGCCACCACACATGCAAATCAGGGGCAAAGAAGGCCGAGTCCAAGTAATGTATCTTCTTAACTACTCCCACTCAATTACAGTAGGTTAATGCAAGCCACCTCAGGATTGCTCATCCTCACGCTCAAATGCCATTCGCTGGTGTCCATGAGCAAGGGGGTGCATGGGTGTGTGTAGGAGGGTGAGATTGCATGGGTGTGGGTCAGTGAAAACATTAATCACTTTCTCTGTCTGCGAGCGTGTTTGTGTGGCAAGTCTATCCATTGTGCAGTTTTAAAGGGCTCCAATATGTGGAACAGTCGGAGATCATCTGTCTTCTCTGAGGCAGATAATGATAATCTAAATAAAGAATAAATGACCTCTAAAGAAAGAGTGACCTTTAGCATGTATTTTCATAAATCCTATTGTACCTGTATCGGAAAAATTCTGTTGTGCAAGTCACACAATTTACCACCAGTAAGCCTTTAAACTGATGAAAATCATTATCTTGTGCTCTAATCTACTCTCCTACCTTTGGAGCTGACTTAATGCCAAGGTGCTCAGCAACAGGAACACAAGCAAAGGTCCTCTGATCGAGTGACTTGGCACAGGGGGACGAGCATCAGGTGTGCTTGCCAAAAGGTTCAGGGGTATGGAAACAATGTACTATGTCCTTACTGTGACTCTACAGTCTTTCAGCTCGCTGCCAGGCCGGGCCCAGGTTGCCTCACTTAGCTGCTAATCGGTTTAACCTAATCAGCAGCTGCATTTATTTAGTGATAACACTTCCTCTGCTGGGGCACGATGACACCCTCTAGTCTCTATTTTTGCTCTCCGTCTTGATCCTTTTTTTTCTGTCTTTCTCTTCTAACAGAAGGAATTTCGTACGTCTATTTCATGTCACTAGCCGATGATCACTCTCTTCCAGGGTGTCAGTGCGAACCAGAGACTAATTGAGAGACTAGGAATAGCTGACCCCTGAACACTTCTGCAAAATCCTTGAGCTCCATCCCTGCGTGATATTCACTAATACGTGATATTTGCTGAATTAAGGAACTCTCGAAAGACACGCAGTGACTGTCTCCAAACTTCACTGTGTAAATTTATATACGACAATCAGTGTCTCCTGCAGCTTGATGCGGTTTGTGATTAGTATTCAGGCTGCCTTGTTTTCCCATCTTGACTGCGACTTTTCAATCTTTGCTCATTAGATTTTAATAGGTTTTATATTGCTTAGGTCATAGAGGACACACAAAAGAATGTAGATGTTTTTCCATGTAGTGGATTTCACTTCATTGTTGAGGTTATGCTGCAGTACTATGGTGTGTAGGACAGAGACTCTTCACCTGTGTGGGTTGAGCAGAGTTGAGCTGTGGAAAAAGGGCATCAGCTAATCTCTGCAGCATTGTAAGGAGTTATATCTCTCGTGTGGTGCGAGGCAGAGGCACAGATAAAACATGGGGAGAAGTGAGGGGACAAATGATGAGAGAACTGTGTTATACTGTACTTCTCACTCTGCATCAAATGCCAAAGATCTAAGGTCAGATTTAATCTGTCAAGGTCAGTAAATCCTGGTCAAGGTAGAGAGCCGCAGTTGAAACGTAGCCTCATGCTGCGCTGACCTCATAGGATTATGCAGGATGTACTTACCCATGCCTTTACTGAGCAGAAGGCACGGGAAACAATATCAAAGCATTGTACAAACAAGCTTTCAAAACTTTTCAGCAGCAGCAGCAATAAATTATATTCTGAGACAGATAGAGGGAGTTTTAGACTGTTGCCAACAGGTGGAGCCACAATCCTTTTATCCTTTTATCTTTTGTAGATGGTTTCACAGTCACACAACACACTCCTCTACCTCCAAAATAGATTTCTGGCCCAGTTACTTCCCCTTTTCTCCTCATTTAGTAATTACCCGGCAATGCTGCATTCATTCAAAGATTTAATGACTCATTTGGTACCTTTTGTCATTTTACATTACCATACCATCTTGTTTTGTCCATACAAACAAAACTGTCATGCATTCACATCCATTAGATTCATATCATTTATGCTCAACACCTTTCAGCCTTTATTTATGCATCTTTTGATGATTATTCACAGTGTATCCCATATCTGCCACAATCTACTGAGCCATAACATGCCGATTGAGAGAGACAACGCAATATCTCTATCTTGAGTTAACATTTTATGGCTCATGTGTGATTCTATTCTTATTAGGGCTGTCAACATTAACGTGATAATAACGCATTGACACAAAAGTGTTTTAACGCCACTAATTTCTTTAAGGCAATTGATCTTTCAGAGGGTGTAGCGGACTTTTAAAACATGAGTGAAGCTAGAGTGAAGACACTAATATCATATGAAGCTAGAAAACCTGAGGAATCAATCCCATACTAGCTTGTTGGGAAGAAAGTTAAATTACACTACGAAGTTATGCAAAATTTTGGTGTGGAAAAACTATTATGGCCATATTCAAAGGGCCCCTTGACCTCTGACCTCAAGATATGTGAATGAAAATGGCTCCTATAGGTACCCACGAGTCTCCCCTTTACAGACATGCCCACTTTATGATAATCACATGCAGTTTGGGGCAAGTCATAGTCAAGTCAGCACACTGACACACTGACAGCTGCTGTTGACTGTTGGGCTGAAGTTTGCCATGTTATGATTTAAGCATATTTTTATGCTAAATGCAGAACCTGTGAGGATTTCTGGACAATATTTGTCATTGTTTTGTGTTGTTTATTGATTTCCAATAATTAATATATTCATACGTTTATATAAAGCAGAATATTTGCCCACTCCCATGTTGATAAGAGTATCAAATACCTAAAGTATTTCCCTTTAAGGTACGTTTTGAATAGATAAAAATTTTTATTAATTTGTGATTAATCGTGGACAATCGTGCAATTAATAGCAATTAAATATTTTAATGATTGCCCTAATTTTGATCAATTCTGAATATTTAACTTATTATTATTATGGCAATGAAAATAACCTCTTGGAATTACACTAATACTTTATTTTCCTCTGTGCTCTCTTTTCAGATTCTCGCCATCATATCGATCCTGTTCATCGTCCTCTCCACCATCGCTCTGTCTCTCAACACCTTGCCAGAGCTCCAGGTCACGGACGAGTTTGGCCAGGCCAATGACAACCCCCAGCTGGCCCATGTAGAGGCCGTGTGTATCGCCTGGTTCACCATGGAGTACCTCCTTCGCTTCCTCTCCTCTCCCAATAAGTGGAAGTTCTTCAAAGGCCCGCTGAATGTCATTGACTTGCTGGCCATCCTGCCCTACTATGTCACCATCTTCCTAACTGAGTCCAACAAGAGCGTGCTGCAGTTCCAAAACGTGCGCCGTGTGGTGCAGATATTCAGGATCATGAGAATATTAAGGATCCTGAAGTTGGCCAGGCACTCCACGGGGCTCCAGTCTCTAGGGTTTACTTTGAGAAGGAGCTACAATGAACTGGGGCTGCTTATTTTATTTCTTGCCATGGGCATCATGATATTTTCCAGCTTGGTGTTCTTTGCTGAGAAAGATGAAGATGCCACCAAATTCACCAGTATCCCTGCCTCATTCTGGTGGGCAACCATTACAATGACTACAGTGGGCTATGGTGACATTTACCCACAGACTTTGCTTGGAAAAATAGTGGGTGGGCTCTGCTGCATTGCAGGAGTGCTGGTAATTGCCCTGCCCATCCCCATTATTGTCAACAACTTCTCTGAGTTCTACAAGGAGCAGAAGAGGCAGGAGAAGGCCATCAAGAGGAGGGAGGCACTAGAGAGAGCTAAGAGGAATGGCAGCATTGTGTCAATGAACCTTAAAGATGCCTTTGCCCGCAGTATGGAATTGATGGATGTGGTGGTGGAGAAAGGAGAGGATAAAACCTCCATGGACAACCACCTGTCACCTAACCGCTGGGGCAGCTCAACCAGGCACACCTCCTCTGAGACTGACCTGAAATCTCCTGATAACAGAAACCCTGATCCACGCAGCTCCCCTCATCGCATAACCATCACCACCACTGGAAGCCCCCAGCGGACAAGCAGGACCCCGCAGCACCTTAATGTGCAGAAACTGGAGGAGATGTACAACCAGATGACCAAGTCGCAGTCCTTCACCAACCTCAACACTACAAGCTCCATGAGCACTCTGAGCACAACCATGACCGGTCCTGCCTCACCTAAGAAATCTCAAAGTCCTGAGTTTACATTAAAAGAGGAAGTAGAGCTGGAGATGAAGGAGGTCCAACCCTCCTCACTAGATAACTTTGCGGGCAGCTCAGCGGACTTTAGAGAACAAGAAGATGCTGGGCCCTGTCAAATCAGACACCCCAGAGCACCACCCTTTCTGGATCTTAGCCAGCTGAGGGCCATTGATGACGATGGCTCTCCTGGCATCATACTCAGAGATGGCCTCTATGAATCCCTCAACCCAGGTGAAGGATCGGAGCTCCACATAGAAGAAGGCGAGAGCTTTAACAGTGCTGTGGAAAATATCCAGACCTCTCCAAGGGGGAATAACCCTCTTAAAATAAAGGAGTTGAAGGTCAACTTCACCAAGACCTCAGCTGAAGGCCCGCTAACACCGCCCAGCACTACCTCTCCTGGAGACATCAGCTCTAGCATCCTGGAAGACGAGTCCCCGGAGGGAGAGACATCACCGCTCATCCCCAGCACAGGAGAGCTGTTCCCAGTCACAGAGGAGGAACTGTCCCCTAAGAGGTTGGTGGTCGACACCCCACCCGGAGACGAAGATCAAGCCACGGAGAACCACGAGGAGAAGCATCTGATGGAGGTGGCGGGCGCTGCAGTCGCACCCTTGTCGCCTAAGACAGCAGCACAAAATTGCACCCAAGGTGTGGTCGGGGCAGGCGAGGAGGTCAAGGCCGACAGCAACCAAAGTGGACACAAAGTAGAGAACCACATGTTTACATCCGATATCCACCTGATACCCGGGGACAGCGGCCTCTCTCCGACGTGTGAAACCAGCATGTGACTGTAAGGGAAGCTCTGAGGGACTATAGACCCACTGAGGCCTCAGCCTGGTGTGTGGGAGAGCAGGAAAGAAAAGACGGGGTGCAGTTGTAGTGAAAGATATTTTTGCATGGCATGACAAGTCCCTTTTACTTGTGTTGTTGTGTTTTGCTGATAAAGAAACTGCAGTGCTCTGTGCAGATTTGAGAATGACTCTGGGGCAAACAGTGGGTTGGAAGAGGAGGCTCTCGGAAAAAGAGGGAATTCATCAACTTATGTAGACATTTTGGTCCTCCCAATGTACATAATGACAGTCTCCCTTTTTCTAGCAGAAGAAGGAAATGCACAGAGGGACTTATCTGTAAAAAGCATGCATTTAAAAAAGACAGATATTTTACGGTGCTTAGTTTGCTGAAAGCGCTCCACTGTAAATACTAGGACATCTAAGGCAATGACAATGCACAGGATGGCAACGGAAAACTGTCACTGAAGGTACAAATATTTGTAATGTGAAAAGGAAGGGGTGGGGGGGGTTGAATTTAGAGCCCTCAGACTGGGCGTTGCATCGTAGCGACCTATTAAAAAACATATCATTACCTTTTGTGGAAATGCAAAGTGTTCCCATGATGACCCTGTAATGTTTTTTCGTGTGAAAAATGGTGTATGAAACTGTAACGTTGACATTATTGCTTTTTGTTTTCATAACGACTGTTGAATTTTCAGTTGAGCATCCGATATTCAGTCACCTCGATTCCCCCTAATGCGCATACACCTGTAGTTGCCAAATATGTGTGTAACCAGTAAGGACAGGAACTAGCAGATACTACCGCTACTGAAAATATTTATTACGTGGTTTCAGAAGTTACGACAAGGTTTAAAATGTTTTATTCCTTGTTCAAACCTTTTGATTCCAGCCAAATCACAAAAAATAAATCTTATTTACTCTCCAACATCAGATATATACATCTAAAAGTAGTTTTAAGAATAAAATATGAAATACGTAGGTCTAGATTGGTTGTTGAAAAACTCTACAGTAGGTAAGTAAGACTCCATAAAACTGAGTAAACCAAGTTAAGACTATTTTATTCAGCACAATAGATCTGGTCATTAATGCACATATATGCTTTATCTATTTTGGCAATTCAAAAGGGATAGACTACGAAAAAACAGTATTCCTTCTGAAATCAATGGACCAAATCAAGCACACTGACAAGCTTTCACCTATCTCAGCTGCATAGTAACATACACTGTAATAACATGTATTGACAGTAGTTATTTTTTGTTTTCCTTATGGTTTGTTTACCTGCATTGTGTTCATCATTTTATCCTCAGCGCCCTGATGTCGTTTTTGACATTTGTTCCATACTACTGCAAGTTTATCCCATCCTGCTGATATGTTTAAGGCATCTTTTTTTGTATATCCGTAGTGTCTTGGATTGTAATTTATTGTGTTTTACTGTAAACAAAACAATTTTCAGTCAAACTTAAACCCAAAGGAGTTTTTTTTCTCTCTCGTCTTCTTTCTCGCTTTTGTTTTACACTGACTGAAAATATCTGTTGTATGTTGCCTTTTGATTCCAATTTTATTGCTGGAATATCTGTTTATTGTTTCAGCATGACACTTGGCTCAGTGTATTAGTGTAGAAGTGCGTTTGTGAAAGCCACACAAACCAGAATGGTACTGACAGGAAGTACGTGGGTGACTTCTTTGTTGTTTGTTTAGTTGTTTTCTTTCTTTTTCGTATTATTATCATGTTTTTCTGTTCTCACAGAGAGGTGTGGAATGTGCAATACCGCATACTGCAATCTATGCAGGCCAAGAATTGTGGCACTTTATTTTCTGTCTATGGGATTTGTAAGTGTACAGGCAGAAATGACTTGTATTTTTCAAATGTTATATCTTTAATATGAGGCAAAACAGTATTACAACTACCAGAATCTCACAAACAATGCAAATGAGAATTGGACTTTTACTTTTTCGTATTATATAGCTGGCATGTGCTGTCCAGCACTTTGATGCCAGATATCAGTGGACTTCAAATTTGATGGGAATAGGGATCTAAATTGACCACTTTGGGCCTTTTATATTGCTGTTAGATTTACATACAAATCTAACAATTGTCTGTGGAAGATATCAAGATAATCTAATTCCAATGGCCACACAAAGGATTTTATGTTTTTTGTGAATTAACGTTGAGAATGATTCTATTTTTTCTAAACCAAAATGGAGCACGACCACAATTTCCTGCCATATGGTGGTTGAAATGATGCGTGCCTTTTCATAACACTGCTGTTTATGAGAAGGTAGCAAGTCATTTTGCTTTGTTCATATAGCACTGTACAGAAAATTCTAATTTTATAGGAGAAATCAGGTCTTTATGTAATAGATACAAGTAATGTTATTGAGTTCTCAGGTTTTCTATAACTCTCTGATGTTCCGATTGGATAGATTTTTCTTTAACAGCTAATGTCAACTAGTTACTTCTGTACTTTGTGAAAGGTGATGTTGTCAAATCCACATTGATGTCTTGGCTCCTGGAGTGAGGAGCGGCAATATATCTCCCTCCTCCTGGGTAATCTGTGTACCACCATTCAGTATCCACCCCCATCAGTGTTCAGTGAGACAGGAAGGAGCACCAACAAAGGGACTAAGGTTCGACTGTTAGAGTTTAATAGAAATATTCAGGAGGAGAGTGTCTATGTGACGACAGACAGGCAGGAAGAGATTCCTACTGTCACTGAACTGATACATCTGATTATTTCCCATGCTGACACCACTGAGTTGTCCAGTCCCTACAGCTAGAGGGATCTAACTCCATGGCATGCCCTCAGGCACAGTGATCAATGGGTATAAGGAAGACCAGGAAAAGGGAAAGCTATGAGAGGTAAAATGAAACTGAGTCCTCCCAGATGGTTCCATTACATCAGTGATCAGTTGTGGTCCGTATTTCCTTTTGTCTGTGTACATACCATATGCCCAGACCAACATAATTTAACTCTGTAATCAGAGTTCAGCTCTTTGAAATGATTGATCCTTCATTGGAAACAGATTCTTTGGTATTCTCCAAAGTAAAATGTCAGCAGTGGTAATTTTATTTTTGCAAAGATAACCTTCTCATTAAAGCTATTTTTTCTGTACTGGTATGTTCAAGTCGACGTTTTCTCCTTCCATCCCTTGTTTGTTGTAGTCATGTCTCCGAGTAATCCTTCATTTTGACAGGTGCAGTAAAGAAACAAGGAAGTTGGATGGATCAGCTATGTTCCCTTGAGATGATGTTTGTGTGGATACCTAAATTAATTCTGTGAGCTGACAGTGAAAGGACTGTGCTCTGTTTTGCTGTCTCACAATGGCATTATCATCTGTGATACCGTACAGAGTGGAAAGGTCGTGTCTTTATTTTCTCTGAGAGAATGGGTATTGTCCATGTCACTCATGCGTGCTTACCAAACCTTGCTCCCTGAAATGCATAAAGCTGCATTGTTTCTTCTTATGTCTCTTGTGTATTCTGCCTCTTATCGTTTTTGGTTTTGTTTTTTTTTTCTGTTCAGCTTTTGGAGAACATTATCATTAGACACATTCAGAGCTACAGACTGTTTCTGTACAAAGCGACATCTTTGTAGGCCTATGCATGTAGTAGTCCGACCACAGAACACTTTGTTATGATACATGTATGTCAACATTTCTGTAGAGCATTGTTCCCCATTACGTCTATTAGCATATGCAGAATAACAAATAAATGTGTATATAACTTATGTGTTTGTGTCTGGTGTTCTTTACTCTACAAATGAGTTTGTTTATAGGCCACATCTACATTTCTGGATGCTTTTTTTTCCTTTTAATAAACATCATTACATAATATGATACAAATAGTCGATAATACTGATATTGCATTTGCAGCAATAACGTATGAATGTTTTTCATATCCAAAAGTGCAGCAATTGAGCAATATTGAGCAACTGAGCAATCTGGCTGATAAATGATTTACTACTTGACAGAAATGTTTTCAATTTTACTAGATGCAATTAAATGGATCTCCACATTTCTCTTGTGTACTGCTGCCAAAGATTCATTCATCGTCAACCGCTTATCCCGTTAGGGGTCGCTGGGGTCGGCTGGAGCCTGTTGCTGTGAGGCCACAGCGCTAACCACTACACCACCGTGCACCTGCTGCCAAACAGTGATACTGAAAATGAACTGCCCTATTAGCCCTCACAAACTTCAAGACTAGACACTCCAGCATGTAACATCTTTAATATGAAGAAACTGAAGGAACCCATACACTCTAAAGAAAGGAAATATGTTGCAAGGGATAATGCACAGTGAGCCGGTCATTATTGTGAAATAAACCACAACAGGGCAATACAGCACTCAAAGGGGTCGATCCCGAAGCCTTGAAGGGATGTAGAGTATGTAACATCTTTAATATGAAGAAACTGAAGGAATCCATTCACTCTAAAAGTAAGCAAAGATGGTATGCATTATGTAAGGGATAATGTACAGCAAGGCAGTCATTATTGTGAAATAAACCATGACAGGGTGATGCACTCAAAGGGGTGGACCCAGAAGCCTTGAGAGGGTTTATTTCACAACAATGACCTCCTGGCTGTACATTATCCTGCTTATGACATGGCTGCTTACTTAAATATCAATAATTTGAAACAAAGAGAGTCAGACATCAGAACTGCATCTATAGCAGCAGTCTGTTATACATAGCAACAGCCTGCTATAAACAAATAACAACGCTGTGACCAATCAGAACTGAGTATTCAACATCAGCATCTATTAAATCCACACAGGATTAAAGATTTATCACAAAACAAGTGTCAATACATAACATGTGGGTGAGGATGTCTGCATTGTTTTTTCCTGCTATCCAAAATTTGTCTCAGATGCATCATAAAATATAAACATAAACCCTATAAAGAAAACAATGCCTAAAAGGTGCCATCTGAAATGTCTTGTCTCTTTTTTTTAAATTATACACTGGGGACATTTTAGCAAAATGTGTGCAGACATCACATGTCAAATTTAAAAATGTTCATGCTGCGGCAGTATTGCCAGCTCAAGGCACTAAATTGTGTCAGTTGGGTTGCATTTTGGCAAATGGTGCCGTGAAGTTAATCTTATTTCATGGACAGGAATGGACACTGTAATGCAGCCCAATGCAATAACACAACTTGGTCACCGTCATATTATTTGTACATTCGTGTAGCTACTCCTCCGAGCGGCTAGAGGGCGCTGCAGGCTGGCAACCGAAAATACACACCAACGAAGAAGAAAAAATACTTAAAAACAAGGCGCGGAACTCAAACAGCTTTCATAGAAGAAGAAATGACACAAAACCACAACATGGAGCCTGAAGATAGCATTAAAAGCTCCACAGTAGCGACTCCAGATGGAAATGACAGTTTCTCCCGCGTTACCGCTGTTGCTACCAGGTGGATGTTGGACTTTATGTTTGTCAGTCTGTGTCGGCGTTTCAAGGATGGCAAGTTTGATGAATTCAATGAAACGATATCGGCTGTAGAGGGTAAGTTATTCAAAGCTAACAAAACATCACTTAACTAACATTAAATACTTATTTAAAGTATCCAGACAGCGTCTTTGTCGAGTCCGGAGATACCGGGGGAAAACATTAGCGGCAAAAGTTTTTAAAATTAACTCGACTGAATGTTATTAAACGCGCAAACGGACAAAACAAAAACAAGCTAACGTTAACTAGCTAACTAAGTCTTTGACGGTAAGTTTTCACTATAACTATATATAAACAGTATATATGAACATATACAAAGACTGTTGAACTAATGTAGAAATACAATTAAATTAGCCTCCATGCTAAAACTTTGGGTGCTCCTCTTAAATTGACCCGAGTAGCAACAATAACTTACAGTAAATTGCGAGTTCCTACAGCTACAACATAACTATTTAATCCTTTATAAAGGATAATGATTGAATTAAGGCACGAATTTGCCATGTGGGTAGTTATATTTAAAATATATGTATACTGTATGGACACTTAAATCTTTGTTATTTATTGCAAGTCATATTGTCATCTCAGTATTGGAAAAATGTTATCGCACATCGTATA
This sequence comes from Pterois miles, assembly GCA_947000775.1. Lineage (NCBI taxonomy): Eukaryota > Metazoa > Chordata > Actinopteri > Perciformes > Scorpaenidae > Pterois > Pterois miles. The sequence continues at coordinate 15,588,484 of CAMQGK010000028.1, forward strand.
TTTTCCTCAGTATTGAGGAGGGTAAACAGTTGATTTTATTACGTTACTGTTACTCCAGAGACACAATCTTTATCAATTTTAATTTTCTGAAGACCTAGGTGGTTATCACAGTTTATTTTTTGCTTTTTTAGCCATTTGTGAGGAAGGAGACGTCAATGAGAAAATGATTATATCTGCCTTCCTTGCAAGAGTCATGCATGGGAAGCAACTTGGTAAGTTGCTGAGTTAGGTCTCCCTCTGTCTGAAACATCTTTCTACATCTGCATTTGCTTTTGAGTGGAAGTCAATATTGCAGGGAGGTCAGATCCTACAGCATACATCCCATAGAAACTATAGTGACCTGCCATAGCATCTCAGCAGCAACAGCTTGTGATTATACATTGTGATTGTACATTTAATGAAAAAAAAATTTTTTTTTGTGCATTCATTTCTTACTGTTGGATAAATGTCCCTGAAATACTTTCTGAGGTCAGTTTACAGTTTATTCCCGAGGACGTTTACTAGTCAAAACTGATCCCAGCTGACATTAAAGGGTAACTTTGGTATTTTTCAACCCTACTTCCCCATTTGTTGAGTCTATGTGACTAGTGGAGACATAGATTTTTTTTCTTTAATTGGTCCAGTATTGAGAGATAATGCTGTAACAAGCTGCGAGGGCAAGTGAGCAGCGTCAGTGTAACTTTATGTTCACTAAAAGTGTTTGTTTTTATCACTGACAGGGTCAGATTGTTGTTATACATGTCTGATATCATTATGGAAAGGACCCTACAGAGAAATTAAATGTTTTTCTTACCTTTCGCTTGATCCAGTCTTTTTTTTTTTTTTATTGTGTCCAAATCCCACTCAAGGAGAAGTCTCATTGTGAAATCTGAATATCTGTATACTCCAGCTCATCGGATGGCCACGGTTGGCCATCAAATTCAAAGACCTTATCCATGTTGTCATGCCATGATATTGAAAATCTGTTAGATAACACTAAGCTAAGCTTTCTCAACTCCAACACAACAAACTTTCCACCATGGATGTGTTCCACTATTTCACCATTGTCCTCTGGCAACATGTCACCTCACAAGACTTCAGAAAGAGACTTCTCCTTGAGCAAGCCTCTTCCCATAATATCAGACATTTATAATAACAATCAGTCTGTCATGGCAAAAACAAGCACTTTTAATCGACATAAATGACGGTGCCAGCTTGCTCTCCCTCACTCAATACACAACAAGAATGGGGGCGGAGTGCTAGTCTGTAGGGAGTTGGCTTGGGAACCGGAGGGTCACCGGTTCAAGTCCCGACATGGACAAAACTGAGTGTGAACTGGTAGCTGGAGAGGTGCCAGTTTCCTTTGGGCACTGCCGAGGTGCCCCTGAGCAAGGCACCAAACCCCCAACTGCTCGGGGCGCTTGTCTGGAGCAGCCCCCTCACTCTGACACCTCTCCATTCTGCGTGTGTGTGTGTTTGTGTGCATGTACCATGTATAAGTTAAACAGAGTGTAAATTGAATTTCCCCACTGTGGGACTAATAAAGGTTGATCTTCTTCTTCTTCTTCTTCTTCTACTGGACCAGTTTCAGAAATTATTGTTCCTATTAGTCAGACACAAAAACATGGAAAATAGGGTCCAGGTTGAAAGTTGCTTTTTAAAGCTCATGTAAAAATGTGTAGATTTTAGAGACATGGAGTCAGTGCTTTGATGACATAGTTTGCTATAACAACTGTACTACCAGAAAAGTAACTTGAAGCTGAAATTCATGATTTTAAAATGTATCCACTGTTTTCCCCAGATGCTCAGTTTGAAGGCGATGACCGTGTGATGCCTCTGATGTCTGCCGCCAAAATATGGTCAAAACTAGAGCACACGGTGGCAGATGAAAATCTGTTCGAAAACATCATCAATCTTTTGCTTGTCCAGGTAATCGTGAAAATTGTTTGGGTGTGTACATACACAAGACTGGAGAATGTCCAGACAGGGAATTAAATGTGTCCCGGTGTGACTGAATGAATTCTGGGGAATAATGCAGTCGGCTCACCTGACCCTGTCAGATGGTTTATTTGACAGAACCATCTGAGAAGCTGTCACTGGAAACTGTTTGGAAAAGGGTACTTTCAAAAAATACTAGGCAGGTGATTGGATGAACCATCTGTCAGTCACATTAACGAGCGAACTAACTTAAGATGAAAACATTGCTGTACTTAACACGTTCGATGGCATACTTTGCTCATCTTTCAATGAAGAAATATTCTCCAGTTCTGATACAACTGATGCTTTTGCAAACAGTTGCTACTCTATGCTGTCCCGTAGCTGCCAGTAGCTCCTCACAGGACACTGATTGGTCCATTGTCTGGCCAGCTGGACACAAACGCATTACTTAGAGCCTGACAAGATGGGTATTTGTGTGACATTTGATCCCACGATTCTCCCGCAATCCGTGACATCACAAGAATCCAGCTGCTGTGCAAGGTTAACAGTCTGCTGGCTATAATGGATATATATCACCCGTTCAAGGAATAAACCAGGTTGAGGTCCTGGTGTCACAAAGGAACGTTTTGTCCTAATTTTGATTAAGCGTCTGATGCATTTACCCTGTTCCCAGTCTGTGGCTGTGTGCTTGGAGAAAGGCAAAAGATCTTCTGCCTCCTCTGCCCTCGAGTGGTTTGCAAAAAATGACTTCCCACAGGTCTGTGTGTTCATTACTGTCTCTTTTCTTTTCAAAAGCACAAGGTCAGTACTTGAATATGTGGTCTATACTTTAATGCTTAACAACTAACATGTTTCAACAGAACTTGATAGTTAAGTTGACGACAATAGTGACACAGAAGAAAATTTACCACCCGTTACTCGTGAGCTTCAGCTTCAGTCGTCTGCTGGAGACAGTCAACTGTTACTTGGATGCATACTTGGAGAAGAATCCATCTGACTACCTTCTCAAGGTAAAGGACCTGAGCCAGTATATTGTAGGTCATAACCTACAAATCAAAATGACACAAGGTCAGCCCTTCCAGGTACAGCCTTGTTCATAAAATGTATAAACAAACTTAACAATCGGCCCAATCCATCTCTAACTGGAGCTCAAAAAATGTCGCCACAGATACATTTCCTGTATGTATGTATGTCTTAAATGTGTATCAGCAGTCTAAGCTGAGATATTTGGACTCTGAAAATGGTGGAGAAGTGATTTCAGGAGCTGTTCGGCTTAGTTCAACATGACCTTTGAAAATTGGTTGTTGCGGAAAGGTAAAGCACAAGTACCCTGTTTTCCCAGGGTATGAGTTATTCAGTCTATTCACGATGAGAGTGAACATTTATATATAGCTGTGTGACTAATACCAATGTAAAATTAAGGATCAACTTTGTATGGCTGAAAAATAAGGAAGGAGACTAGCTGTGCAATAAATCATTCTTGCTGCAAGACATCGGCTGAGAGGATTAGTTCCCCTCCTTGCTCACAAATGAAAAATATAGTTTGACTGGTACTGTATTTGATGCTTGATTGATTCACACCAATATATCTTGAATTTTAATTTATAACATCCGTCCTTTTGATCCAAATGTGTGAAAATAAGTGTCAGTTTTTTGTCTCTTACCTGTTTGTGAGATGTCTTCAGCTACATGTGATTTAATTGGCCAATACGTCAGGTGTCCGATGTTTCACTGCAGGTAATGGCAAGGTTTAACAGCGGTCAATACGTTTATTTGATCTTGTGGTCAGACCTGCTCAGCTTCTCTCTGAGTAATGGCACTTTGACCAACTGAAGGTGCTGATGTGACATTATCAGTCATAGTTAATTGACAATTTGTCATCAAATTAATTGGAAGGACAAACTGCTACATACAGCAGAGTCCTTCTCGGGGTCTAACAGACCCGCTTATTCATGAAAGCTTAAAAAATGATTTACATAGAGGCTGACCAAGGTTAAGCTTAGAAGGGTATTGTATTGACAGGCCTCATTAGTTTTGCTTTCTCTTTATAGCAGTACTTAAAGGATTACTTTACCCGCAAAATGACCACTTGTATGTCAGTTACTCACCCTGTGTTACCTTGAATTCTTCTAGAAAAGTTTGTTTATCTCGCATGCCTCCACGGCAAAGACAAAATTATAAAAGAGAGAAGTCTTGGTGAATTGACGCAAATGGAGGCCGCATTTAACAACAGCAAAATTATATTAAAACGTCCATTTACGACTCATGCAGTATAATCCAAGTCTCATGTATCCGGTCGAATGATTGCTATTTCCCAAACACATGCATCTTCACTAAAACCTTACTCTTTAAAACTCTTAAACAGTCTTTCACTGGCTCAGGCGTGTGCATCCAAACTGTTAACTATTCACCTGAATTCATTTAAATTCATCAAGACTTCTCCGTTTTTTGACTCCTTATTTGTCATGGAGGCGTGTGGGGAAAAAAAACTTTTCATCAAGAATTCATGGGAACACGGGATATATAATAACTGCATAATAAGATATACAAATAACGATTTTGTGGGTAAACTTTCCTTTAAGCCTGGAAGTTTATTGGTTTGGGAAGAATATGAATAAGTTAATATTTAATGACATAATTTATGTTTTTGTCTGCCTCCTCATCTTTCAGGCAGCCACAAAGATGGTGCAGTCGTCACAGAACGTTGAGGATTTGGAGGATGAGGTGACACAGGACGGCTCTCTGTCAGAAGAATCCAACAAATCAACAGAGGACAGACAGTAGGAAATAACTTTTAACAGCCCCAGTTGTATTTATTGAAATATGCACATGATCCATTTCTGCTCTGTACTGAATAATATACAGAATATTTATGTCTTAACAGGGAAAACAAGAAGGCTGTGTGTTTGAGGTTAGTACAGTATGTGTTGAAATGTGTTTTTTTTTACTGTCTGCTTGGTAAAGGTACGTTCAGCAAGCTGTGGGGTTACAAATAATTTCGTCACACTGTGACACTTCCACAGAACAAAACGGAAACTCCTGTCAACTAAAACTCCTGATGTGTGGCAAAATGATTCATGCAAGAAGCCTTTTGTCGCGGTGAGAAGAATGTCCCAGACTGGTAAGCTGTATTTTTCCTCCGTCTTTGATATTTCTGTTTAAAAGCTAAACGTACCAATACTTTCATTCTTTACAAAAATGTAGGAAAACATTCACCACCACATTATATTTCATACGTGTGAACAAAAGCTAAAGAGAATGTTAAACCTCCCATCATCAGAGTTATCTGTGATGACATCTGGGACGTCGATGGACACCTCAAAGATCCAAAAAACAAGAAAAGTACGTCAGGTAAATTGAACGTATAAATATATTTGAATATATGAAGCATCAATCAAATGCTTTTAATTTTAATTCCTTATGTTTTCCTTTGTTTAGAAATGGACATTCGAGCAGGACCAGTACCTCAAGAGAGGAGTTAGTCGTCACGGCCCGGGGAAGTGGTCTCGCATATTAATGGATTTTGACTTTGAGGGACGCACCAGCACCATGCTCAAAGACCGCTGGAGAGTCCTAATGAAGAGCAAATAAAGTAGGCTGAAGAGGGGGAGTGCCTCACTAACGTATACTGTAGAAATTGTATATAAATTTTGACTTAAATTAGGTCATAGTTAAATTGCTGAAGATGTTTGTTTTATTGGTGTGTTGCGACTGTTCTGTTTACACTAAGAAAATCTTCCACTAGAGGGCAGTCAACACAATAATTAATTTAACTATATGCATTGCCTTTTATGATATGATACCTTTCACTACAATGCAGCAGTTCTCCTGTGATTTAACCCCTTTCAGCCTGTTAGCTCAGCTTTTGAAACTGTTGTGGGTGTGCTTGTTTTGTTTTATTTGCACCAAAGAAAGTTTTTGCTAGCAGAGGGCACTTCAACACAGAAGAATGAACCAGGCTGTGTGTTGCCTCTATGATAGGGAACATTTTATAGCATTTTTTTTCTTATAGAAAAACAGCCAGGTCACAAATGTAAAATTGTAAAATATTTGTATAATTTTAAGTTAAACATTTATACCAGAAAACTGTAAGAAACAAATACAACAGTTGCTTCTTACAATAAAAAAATATGCAAAATTAACTTTGATAGGTGCTTAATGTGGACTAAATATGGTGAAATACTGTACAAATTACATTGTGTGCTGCAAAGTTACACAGAACAATGGGGTGTGCATGGTGAGTGCAGTGAGTTGAACATGCTTTTATATATTGTGTGTAGCATATTTATTAGAGACTTCATTTCATTGCACCACCGTCAAGTCCTTTCTTCGTGTTGAAAGCCTGCAGCAGTGAAGCGTCTGATGTGAAGGCAGTATTTCATTCTCACTGGTGAGGGGAGCTTGGTGAAATGTTATTGTGGACACCAGATCAGAGAAAGTTCGGCAGTGCTGTGTTGGGATCAGATGAAGACGAAGCTGTGTTGTGGTGGACAGTTGCACCGCTGGGTTTTCTGGATCTTCTTCCATGTCCCGCTGCACTGATGGTTCCCCACCGCCTTCCAGTGGAGCAAAGCTTCTCTGCAACACAGTCGCAGCCCACAATGTTTACACCTTTCACACTGCCGGGTGCATAGTTTCACACATCTACAAGAGCTTGTGGTTGATACAATGGCAAAAATTTTAAAAACATAAAAAATAAGATGCTTGTTTATCTAATCATTGTCAGTAATCGCACACACATATAAAGGTTCATACTTGTCTGATTCCAGACCGTCTCCTTGGCAGCTGCCACTATTGTTTCGCATGGCAGGAGGTTCACACGCCACACACACTTTAAAGCCTTCTGTTATGTAGCGCATCCAGTGTGTGTGTGGCCGGTTCTCCACTGTACAGTGGGGCGTCCGGGACTCCAGTGTGAATTCCACACAGAACCTGAGGGGAGTAGGGGCAGGGTCACGGGGGTCACACAGTCATTCCTGGGATATTAGACCAATAAAGTAAGATGGAAGACTAAAGTCAATGTGCACAATAGAAGGACATCCAGTCACCCAGTTAGCAACTGGCACAGGGATAATTTGCTTCACCAGTCAGTTCAGTAAGCAGCGAACACGTCTCCAAATCTTCAACAGTATCAGTTTCCAGGTGATAGGAAGAACAGATGAAACAAATCATCTGCACTCACAGATAAAAGGTATTTTTTACTTTATTCTGGGCAAAAAAAATGAACGTGTTTCAGTTATAAGCTATCATTGTCTTTATTTTTTTGACCAGAATAAGGCACTAAACCCCCAACTGCTGGGGGGGTTTGTAAGGGGAAGCCCCCTCACTCAGATCTCTCTCTATTAGACATGTGTGTGTGTGTGTTTGTGTGACCCTTTATCATGTGATAAGTTAAACAGGGAAATGACCCCTGTGGGACTAATAAAGGCAGATCTTCTTCTTCTTCTTCTAAACATAAGACAGACCCTTTATCTGTGATTGTCAATAACATGATATAATTTGATAATATTTAATCCAATCGGGACCCTGTAAGTGGCACGCAATAACTCACCTACTGTCATCTAGGCCCTTTGTGCATGTGCTTTTCATGCAGCAGTCTTTATTAAAGTATGAGTTTCAAAAGGTTGTCGGCAGTCTCTCAGCTGTATTTAATGGTTTGTAGACAGACGTCCAGGTGAGCAAACACCTACTGGCAGCTCACGCACATAGAGAAAAAGTTGGGCTGTTTTTTTTTTTTTTTTTGTTGTTTTTTTTTCCCAAAATGATTTGGGTTACACAGTATAATACTAAAATGAATTTGGCAGGATTTATGAACTTTTCAACTCCTGTGTTTACAGATACCTGAGATTGTGTGTGGTTTCAGAGTAGCATGATATGAAACCTACCCGGGGTGGAGGGGATTTCCATAGTTGTCATGCTTGGGCCTTCCCTTGCCAAACTCCATGCTGGTGATGAATGCAGGACCTGATATGAGAAACAAATTCAGTATTTGAATAGTAGCACATTTAACATTTGCACCTTATTTCATTCACTGCACCTTCTCTTTTACTTTTTACTGTACTGTATTTATCTGTACTGTTGTTGTTGATGCCGCTGAGACACCTGAATTTCCCTCCGGGGATTAATAAAGGTTCATCTTATCTTATCTTATCTTAAAGGTACAGTATGTAGGATTTGCCAGCATCTAGAGGTGTGGTTGCAGATTGCAACCAGCTCCACTCACTCCTTCCTTTTAAAGACTGTGGTAACGTGAGCCACTGAGTGTAAAACCGTTGTTCACCTCACTCGGAGGCCGTCCTTAACATAATACTACTTTAGGAACAATGGGTCAGGCGGCTGTAGGTACCATGGTTTAGCATTAACATTACTGCAGTTTTACAAGTGTGTTGGAGAAGTATGGTGGCTTTCAGGTAACGTAAAAATGTGAAATTCTCTCTCTAGGGCCAGTGTTTGGTTTGTCCGTTCTGTGCTACCATAGAAATATGGCCTATGTAGATATGAAGGGCTCATTCTAAGGTAACGAAAACAAAGTGATCCTAAATATCAGGTGATCGAAAACATAGTGCTGAATATTATATTCCATGTCTGCTGATAGATCCCCTGAAATGTTACACAAAAATACACTATTAAAACAAGGCAAAGCTTATGTATTTATGTACCTGAGTTGCGGCCACAGTGGCCGCCCTGGTGGTCTCTGTACTCCCTGCAGCCACTTCGTTGCTCCAGGCTTGGACAGGGCTCTCCGCTGTGACTGGGCTGTTGCTCAATGTGACGGACACGGACTCGCACCGAGGGTTGGCAGGGCTTGGCGCAGCCGCTCCAAAAGCTCCAGTCGCTCACAGCGCAGTCCCGAGCTGGATGTTGGCAGCGACATTGTGGGAGAAACATTACTACAGGATATCCTCTGTGATGGCAAACAATCGACCTGCGGTGAAACTCACAGATGTTGGACCCAACACTAACAATGATTCCTTAAGCTTGCGGTGTGTGCATAGGTGACACTTTTCAGTGAGAGCAAACCCTGCAGTGCTCCTGCCAACTGCATAATTCAAACTTTCCCATGAAACAGTGTAATGGAGCTAAGTAACTTAAATCAATGAAGCATTGATTGTGGCTTGTAGAATTAGTTTTTCTTGCTTCACTACAAGTGGTTTGAGAGCATGCCAAGTGAGCAGCCCATTCAATCTCCAAGTCCTACGGTTTTTCTTTTGAGCTGCTTTCTGTGCTCGATGATCAAGCTTTGATGCATTAAGCATGCAGATTTAGTCTCTACCGGCCTACAACACGTATTAGGTACGCTCGGCTTGTTTGACTGCAACTGTAATTGCTACAACTGATTGACAGAATCACATTCTTCAAATATTTGGTCTAATTCCATTATGTGGGCCAGTCCACTGAAATGAGGTTAGACAGAGCTGCCTGGGTTAGCTGGTGAACTGATTGTTGCCTTTTTGTGATGTAGCAGCCATGACACATGCTGCAGATGAAAAATAACATTTTTTTTAGGGCATTGCACAAGTTAAAAGGTGGAGAAACATGCGGGCAAATAATTTCAAAGCAAGGCGGTCTGCCTTGGATGAATTTTATCCGCCCTTGCTAGCTGTGTCATCACAGATACAACGTGATAAGAAGCCCACGTACTGACAATAATCTTTCCACTCCAACTATCTTTATCACCTGTCCGATTGTCTATCTTTAGCAAGGGTTCGGGTTATCTCATGCGACAGGTTATCTCCCACTGGTATCACATAGTTAAGGCGTGTACATGAAAACAAACCCTCCACTTGTGATTCATTCACACTGAGAGTGGTCCCTCCATTCATCCCTCACCTGGGCACTCAGTGAAGTAGTCGAAGCAGCAGTCCTTGGTCCTGACGCAGCCCTCGTCGCAGTAGCATGTCCCGTACACACGGTCCATCCTCCAGTCGGTGGTCAGACAGCTCAAGTCTCTGCCCCGGCAGCATTTTCCTGAACAACCCCCAGACACCAAGTGGCTCTTTCCCAGAGTGGAAACCACCAGCAGCAAGCAGGCAAACTCCACAGAGGATCCCATCCTGAGGGGGTCAGATCAGCCTCTTAGTTGCTTACCACTCTCTTTTTCTTAATATTTGTCTTCCTACTCTGCTGTCACACTCATGGCCGTGAGAGGGAGAGGTTGGAATACCAGCCCGGCCCAACCCAGCCGAGACTGAGTTCTGCCACGGGAGCCCTTGTGACCTGGAATTCCTGTGTCCGTCTCCTGTGTCCAACCCCTCTGTTTTCCTCCAGAAACAGACCTGCAGAGCAACTTACAGCAAAGAACGACCCATTCCAGCTCAGACTCCCATGTCTCTCACATTGTGAGTGCGTCCTCTCCCTCAGAGCTGGTGTGTTCCCAGCTGAGCACCTCCCTCCACTCGATCACAACGGGAGGAGACGAGGAGGGTAAGGGAGGGGTGAGTGCTTTTGCCTCCTACTTCTGTCCTCTCTCTCTCTTGCCTCTTTCACACCTGTCTTATTGTTGTTTACACTTTTTCTCTTTCATCCTCTCCCTGTAGATTTACTGTGACCCCAATGCCAGTCTGGCCCAGTCACTCTCTGCCACCCCAGATCTCCAAATCCCAAAAGAAAGGGAGGAATGTGAGCAGTTGGCAGGTCTCCAGACAATTGTGCCAGGGGGCCCGCTGAGCGTTGTAAAGCCACCCTTTGGTTCTCACCTCTCTCCCTTTTTCTCATTCTCTCTCGGCTTACTGTAATCTACCAGAAATCCCAACACTTCAGACATCTTTGTTATACTTTCTTTGATCAGTTAATTGAGTTATCTGATATTTTAAATAGTTGACGTTTTGGAAAATGGGCTTGTTTGCTTTCTTGCCACAAGTCCAATACCTGACATACTGTATCTGCTGTCCTGTTAAACATTCAAGCCAAAACCAAGCACCGCCAACTGGCTGGAGAAAAACTTTCTCATTTTACTGCTAAAACGCACACTACAAGACGTTTCTGAAACATTTGAGGTGAGAAATGGACATTACAGCAACAGAGTATTGATTCATATTTGATCAGCACTGCCTAGTTTGACAGTGTGATCGGATTTTGCGAGTTTCACAAGCAGTGATTGGTGGCTGCTCAGAGAGTCCTTGGCTCTGATTGGTTGGTTTCCTCCGGTCTGTGAACTCTTGTAAATGCCATTATGAGCACAGGAGGGCATCGAAGGACTTTTTTTTTTTTTTTTTTCTCATGTACCACTTTCCGGACAAAGTCACATTTTATGAAAGTAACTTTTTTTTTTTCTCAAAGTTACCAACTGCAACTTAAAGTTTATTATTGAATATACTGTATATAATTTGTTTGATCCTTACAAAAAATGAAGTATAAAGGCAAAATATTGTTGCTTTGCAATTTCACGGTGACACGATTCCAGGAAGTGACTGTACCGGCCAAGAAATAGTCCAGCACATAACTCCACTTCAGTTTTTATATGGATTGGATAAATGAGTTATACATGTTAATTAGCTTTAGACATTAGACATAGCTTTAAACATTTTTTAATCGGGGATCAGAGCCAGGTTAGCTGTTTCCCCGTTTCTAGTCTTTATGCTAATCTAAACTAGCCATCTCTTCATACTCGCCGTATAGGCATGAGAATGGTACTGATGTGAAAGCGAATAAGAGTGTTTCCCAAAATGTCTGTTTATTTATGGACCCAAGAGATAGTATACATACAACAGGTGAATATGTTCAGTTTCAGTTAGTTCAGTGAGCTGAAGCTCCAGTGTACATGACATTATTTGCACACTAGGGTGTGGCCTTAATTTATAACTCTTGACAGATTAATTTCATATACTGCAATTCTGGTGAGGCATGTCTCTGACAATCTAATCATTAGGATGACTGATTAACACAAGTATTAGATTTGCTGCTCAGAGTGAAATTAAGACACGGTTAAAGGAGATTTATTTTTGGGTCTACTGCTATTCATGTGGTGCAATAAGATATTTTGAGATCACTGCAAAACCCAATGTTCAAAAGGAAGCTTTATTTCATGCATATTAATTTTAGGAGAAAAATAGACCTATAATGTAGCAGGGTTCAGGCAAAAAGCATTTTTCATGTTTGCTCAAGGAGCCTGAATGTCTGAGGATGTTGTGAACTTCAGAAGGTCAGCTTTTATTTGAGCAGTACCTCATCCATCTCATGGGAAACAAATGAGGCCTCTGCAGGGAGCATTAGCAGGGGATGAGGCCTCACTTTACCTCCTGCTCAAGAAGGAGCAGATATTTGTAATAATCTGGATACTTTGCCTCTGCAGCCTTGAAAAACAGCTTGACGAGAGCAGAGGGGGGTCTGTTTGGGTCCTTTGATTCTTCTTCTCTCCATAAGCAGGTAGGTCAAGCGACAGTAATAGCCTTCATCTTCACCATAATCATCAGCAGCAGAATCACTGAGGAGCATGTGTCTAAATTGGTGTACATTAAAGTTTGAGGGGCTTTAACCCAGACATTATGGAGGAGGGAACGTGCCAAAATAAAAAGTAATTAAATATATGTCATTAAATGTAGCAAAAATAATATTAAAAATAAAATTTGCCATTAATTCATTGATAAAATGTGACATAAATTGATATTTTTGTTTTAATCTGCTTCTTTATTTTTCTCTGTATTAAGTCCCTTATTTATTTTCTCTTTTTATTTATTTATTTATTTCCTTTTCTCTTGTTTAATTTTTCCTTTTTATTTATGTAAATATTTTTGATCATTTTAGACATTTATATAATTTTTATTTTTGTATTGTTGTTATATTTCATTTACTTTTTTTTCTTTGTTTATTTCTGTGCCAATTTTCCCTTTGCATTTCAGCCCTTGTTTATTTCACCAAACTTCAGTATTTCTGTCATGGGATGAGTGTGCATAGATCAACTATATGCCAGCTGCTGCCTGACCCCATGATGACACATGCTGAGTGACAGTCCCGTCACACAAAGACAAAAATACAGAAATAAATAAGTTTGAGGAAATAAATAAGGGTTGAAATGCAAAGGGAAAACCATGCAATAAATGCATAAATTCATAAATAAACACAAACATTTAAAAAAAAAGTATATAAAATAAATTTTAAGATGTCATATTTTATCAATATGGCTACAAACATTTTTACATTACTACTTTTTTGCTACATTTAATGACATATTTATTTATCAAGTCATTTATTTATTTTCATTTTGGCAGGGTCAGTCCCCCATACCGACTGGCCTCAGAAATAAGTTTCTAACTGGTTTTGTAAATGTTTGTCCTGTAAGGTGTTACACACACACACACACACACACACACAGGCAGACACACACATACACGCACTGCGTTTTCAGTGCTGATTTGATCTGTGCATTGATGCGAGACTTAACAGCTGCATCAGTTTGCTATGGCTCCAGCATGTAGAAAGTGCACATCAAAGCCTGTGTGTTTTACATCTGACAGCCCCCCAGCCCTGGACCTCCTGCCCTTACTGTGCACTTGTCAGAGACAATCAGCCTCCCTACAGTAACACACCCAGCTTGGAGTTTTCTTAGTGTGTGAGAGAAGAGAGGAAAGGAGATCAAGCCCATGTTAGTCATTTTAAATTGTCTGCGGATGGTGAATTGTGTGTTTACGGTCCTCAACCTCTGTCACAAGCTGCCATGCCGAAGGCTGAACTCCTGGCAATCATATGACTAAGTTCATTTAACAAACATCAGAGATACTGACAGACACAGAGATTGGATTTAGTTGGGAATCTTAGTGTGCGAGTTGCCACTCCTTGTGCTGGGCGTCAAGGAGACGGTAGGGTGAATCCTAGCTCCATCTCGCCTAGGTGGGGAATGCAAACCGTGGCTGTCCCCATGGTAACCACTGACCTGGGTTGCTATAGTTTCAAAACCGCCGTTGACAAATGGTAGTATTCACCTTTTTGTCTTGCCACCTGCTGATGATAACACCCTATCTGTATCTCACATACACACAGAGGTCAGTCAGTTGTTTTGTGGGGAGCTATATTCAATAGCACAAAAAGCCTTGATATTTTGACATTAAAGCACCACTCCAGCTAGTTTTACTTCCTATTTTTTGGTTGATGTGCATTTTCAAACAGAGAATGGGGGCGTGGTTTAATAGTCAGATGTAATTCATTACTGTGGCAACCAAATTTAATCGTTTTTTATCCCAGTTTATATTAAACCTGTTTAGATGAATTTACTGTTTATCAGAGCACAAATGAGACAAGAATTGGCGCAACACACCTTCTCTCTCAGACTCACTGTCTTCTTTACTGTCTCCTCCTGACGAGGCGGCCGTAGATAATGTTGCCGAGGTCTGCTGTTTGAAATGCAGTTTTAGGATGTCGACCGCTCTCACCTCAGTTTCCAGCACAAACACCGCACCGAATGTGTGCATTTCTCTAATGGGACTTTTCTCTTGTTTTCTTTTGGGCTGAAAGTTGTGACAACTCCCCGTCGTCCGGACCTGTTAGAGGCCCGCAAATTTCCTGTATTGGCTGCTTTTTGTTAAGTTATCTCCAGCAGGAGGTGATGGTAATGAAGGGAGCGAGTGATAGACAGTCACTGTGTTGTGCTTATTCTGCCGGTGGGATTTCCAGTAGATTAAGCAACTGTGTTGGTTGCACCTGTATACCGTACACACAAATGCCTGCTGAGAAAGTAAACAGACTGAAGTAAGGTGGAGGAAACTAAAGGTAAACCCTGTTAGCTAATGCAACAAGTTAAGTTAGCTGACTACACATAACTGGCTAAGTAGAGAGACAAAATGTTGCTGCGTAAGTTTGGAGGATGACGCATAACTTGTAGCTTCTACTACAGTCAGACCCATTTTCCCAACAACTTTCTATTTTTAACTTCGACCACAAAATGAAGATATTTGTCAAAAAAAAAGCAAACTGTGTCCAGTCAACTTAGCCAGGAAATTACTCAAAAAATATTAAATATCATAGAAATGGCAAAATATACTGGAGGGAAGCTTTAACTAATAGCAATGCAAAAATGTGGAACATGGTAGTACATTATATTGAGTTGTAATTTTTCTCCATCTTCATACTGATGTTCAAAATCCAATGTATAATCCAGACTGGGACCTCAATGCAAAAAAACATGACCTCGGAAATATTTAACCTTGACCAAATATTTAATTAGAGATTAATAATAATTAGTTTGAGCTTGTTTCCTCCTGATGAATGCAGTCAGTTTGTCCCATGAATGGAAACCTTTGTCTGCTGTCCACTGAATTTACTGCTCAGCTGTCTCCTACTTCCTCCCTCCATCTGATTATGTGCAACTGAGTTTCAGTGCTTTGTTTGTGTACTGCATTTGAGGAAGTCTTTTATCTTGTTTCTTGTGAATGGTGTACCTTGGCTATGACACACGCCATAAGGCGCATGAGTCATTATTTAAAGAGTTGAAAAGTTGGATATTTGACTTGGCTTGTGTCATCAGCACACAGTCTTCAGGCTGAGGCTGATCTAGGAAACAGATAAGTGAGGGATAAGGCTGAACAGGTTGCAAGTTACCTCAAAGAATACAGAGAATTGTGTATGAAAAACATACATATTTACATGTACCTGAGAATTACAACTTACACCATGACAGCGCGCCTACATGAGCATCTATTTGACGAGCCATCTAATACATCCCACTAATGATGCTCCTTTTAATTACAGGTCATTACAGTTTGATAGTTTATGCATGATAACACTCTCCTCCAGGACCACCGTAGCAGAGAGGACTGATGACACCCTGGCAACATTTCTGCAGGCTGGCTGGCCTTGGTGCAGGTACTGCTGAAAGTTTTTTTTGTCCTGCACAAATCTGACATTGCTGGTAATTGTCCCCTCATCAGTTAGCTATTCTGGCACATGGTTCAATGTGTGTGTAAATCAGTGCAGACATGAGATGCGGAGGGGAGTGGGACTGACCCCTACCTTTGAGAGAGAGATGAGGCTTCAGGTAATAGTAATGACTATGAGAGAGGGTGAATCTATCACAGTGGATTCCATAAATCATACTGTGAAATGTCAGAGAGCAGTGGAAAGGTTAGGCCCCTGGATTTGTGCATGTGTTGCTCTGCCAAAGGTAGAAATATCACAAAAGGGATAAATCATATTTACAGGATTTCTCAGTCTTTTGAATTGCATATTGTTGGCGAACGTCACATCTCACTCACCTGGCAATATCAGATACTTTTGAGGTTAAAAGACCTCAACTGGCAGCTGTAAAAACTTGTACGCAAACATTCTGATGATAAAACATTATCTTTCTTTTTTACTATCTTGAGGTTCTAGACAGAGAGCACAAGCAAAGAAACTCGTGAATGTCCGCGGCACAATAAGCCCCGTTGCCATAGATTTTACAAGTGATGGCAAAGACAAAGATTTGACCTCCGAGTGCCCCACTTGAATACACAGACACACAGGTTACTATGAGAACAGGACCTGTTGACACATGTCGCTTGTTTGCTCTCTCATTTATTTTTGATCACTGTGTAACTATCTTTTAGGACCTTTTAACAAGCTTCTTTAGAGGCCAAACTGGCTTCACAAGAGAGGAAGCATCAGTCTGCGAGTGATGGCCTTTATAACGCAAGAATTTTTATTGGCTGGTCTGGATGTCTTTTATGTTAATTTCTTCGTAAATAGAGGATCTGATGCTGTGGGGATGTGAGAGATAACTCACCTGATGGAGATTGCCAGCCTGTTCGCATTCCTAGGGCGAGGGATTTTCACAGCTGTTGAGTTCAATACATAGCACCCTTATGATTATTCCCACCAGGTGTACTAATACCTTTAATGTAAACCATTCATGGTAACGAAGTACACGTAAGTATGCGTAAGGGGAGGTCAAAGGGTCCCATTAACATAAGGCTTTCATCCAGGAGATTGCTGTTCATTCATGTCCCATGTTCACAACATTCAGTTTCATTTTCACTGTACAAATGCAGTCATTTTAACCCAACCATATATGTCTTTCCTGAACCTAAATATAATGGTTTTGTTGTTTAATCCTAAAGTGATGTCAAGGGTAAGTACAGTTGCAAGAAAAAGTATGTGAACCCTTTGTGATTTCAATTTCTTCATAAATTGGTCATAAAATGTGTTCTGATCTTCATCTAAGTCACAACAATAGACAAACACAGTCTGCTTAAACTAATACCGCACAGAAAAAATATGTGTTTTCATGATTTTTATTGAACACAACATGTAAACATTCAAAGTGCAGGGTGGAAAAAGTATGTGAAACCCCTAGGCTAATGACTTCTCCGAGAGCTAATTGGAGCCAGGAGTCAGCCAACCTGGAGTCCAATCAGTGTGATGAGATCGGAGGTGTTGGTTAAAGCTGCCCTGCCCTGTAAAGACACACACCAGTTTTGAGTTAACTGTTCTCAAGAAGTATTGCCTGATGTGAACCATGCCTCGCACAAAAGAGCTCTCAGAAGACCTACAATCATGAACTGTTGGCTTATATGAAGCTGGAAAGGGATACAGAAGTATCTCTAAAAGCCTTGATGTTCATGTGTCCACGGTAAGACAGTCTACAAATGGAGAAAGTTCAGCACTGTTGCTGCTCTCTAGGTGTGGTCGTAAAGATGAGCGCCAGATATAAGTTATTAAATCGAAAGCTTCACATACTTTTTCCACCCTGCACTGTGAATGTTTACATGTTCTGTTTAATAAAAACATATCATTTTTTGTGCGGTATTAGTTTAAGCAGACTGTGTTTGTCTATTGTTGTGATTTAGATGAAGATCAGAACACATTTTATGACCAATTTATGCAAAAATCCAAGTAATCCCAAAGGGTTCACATACTTATTCTTGCAACTGTATAAAGTGACACTAAAGGACATAAAACAAATCATTTTATTACTCATTTGACCATCATTATTCTAAATTTATTAATTACAGCTGCTTTAGATTTAACATAATGGCACCTTAAATGGCAAAAATTAAAGCACTGATCTTCGTCCTCAGACATAAGCTGACTCTTTCCCTCTCTGCCCTTCCCCCAAATATATTTAGGGCATTTTGGATTTGAGTTATAATTTGGCAGACAGGCTACATTCTCTGATCCCTGCTGATAGACTCAACTGGCACAATATCAAGTCAGGTGTAACCGTATCACAACCTGGCTTTTCTTCACTGGGGACATACTGTACAGTCCAGTCTCACCCAATTGCTGCTGATAGAAAATCCTACATTAATAATACTATATGACATAAAGATGTTGGTAGCAAATAGAATCAAAGACATTTTATTAGCCATTTAAAATAAATATCTGAACCTTGATGAAACAATTTAACATGTTTGCACCAACAGAGTATTGTACTCTTTATGTGGCACTGTCCTGGTTTAGAGTCCTGTAGAGCTACAGTGAAACGATAAACCACTTGTGGGCAGGCCTCAGTACAGCTCTTATTAAAGACCTGTTTGTTCCAGGTCATTTTGTTTCACTACACTTGAAAGGGATGGTAAAAACCCTGCAAGAAGAGGGAGACCCGGCCTCCGTTTGAGCGTGAATACAACCCCTTCACTTGAATAAGGGGATGGCTCTGTGTTTCTAGGTCACTGTGTGTCTCTGAAATGCACACCTCACTATCCACAGGGAGGGAGGGAGAAACACAAACAGAGCCTGACATTTGACAACATCACATTCGTATTTAATAGGGAGCTTAAGGATACACTCCCTGAAATTAAACATAGTGACCAAAGTCGTTGATCTTACACACATCCTGCTATTTCTACTCTTTAACTACACTCCCCTCCTGCTCCCATCACTTTTGTCTCCAGTTTGTTTAATCACATAAAAATGTAAAATAATAATGATAATAAAACAAAAGATTTGATCACTCAAGGTTTTTCCTCACTTTCAAGTGTGTTTCAGATCTTCAGGAAACCTCTACTGGCATTCTCAGGCCCACCCACTGGCATGCTGCAGGACACGATCATCCTTCAAGACAGGTAAGTGGCCATCTTGGCTCTGTTTCCCCAAGCCCTCCTGAGTCGTAGGCCAACAGGATGTCCGTGGGGTCTTCAAAATATTAATTAAGACAATTTAGATGCTTAAGATGCCGAAGATATTAAACTATGTAGCGTGTTCAATATGTGTATTTGTCCAAAGAGAGTCTATGCTAGATTTGATATCCTCTGAAAAAAAAAAACAACCGTTAGCCCACTGCCTTTCTTTTTCTTTTTTTTTGGGACATACTATACTTATTTATGATTTTATTCACATACTATACCAGGGTGGCCTGGCTTTACTCTTACCATGCATGACCATATCATTTCATTATAAATGTCATTTATATTTATTATAGACAGAGGAAGGTCAAGAAATGTGTGCTCATTCGTAATTAATAGTAATAATCTACAATTAAAATCATGTACTATATTTATTCATGGAGCCCTACAAGTCCTACAACACTGTCCTGCACATATTTCAAAATAAAAGCCTTGTGTCAACAAATGGAGTTCTTCCCACAGAAAAATGTTTGAGGTTTTTTTTTTTTTTTTGGAAACGAAAGCAGGAAGTGTTGATTTAAAAGTACAGCTTGACTTGTTTTCATATCCGTGACAATTTCTTCATCAAAATTGTAGTTTTGTTGCTGAGATGATTTCAAAATATAGTCAGAGACCTTGAATCTCTAGAAGACACACAGTGGAGACGAGCTCCTCACACGTGTGGTCTGTTTGAGGCTTAAGGGCTGCAAGAAACCGGGCAAAGAGCCGCATGCAGCTCGCAAGCAGCAGGTTGGCCACCCCTGGTATAGTATGTCGAAAAATTTCATGAAAAAAAGTCATAGTATAGTATGAAGAAAAAAGACATAGGATGTTGAAAAACTTCATGAAAAAAGTTATAGTATAGTGTGTTGAAAAATAAGTCAAAGAATAGTATGTTGAAAAACTTAATGAAAAAGTCAGTGTAGTATACTGAAAAAAGTCATAGTATATGTTGAAAAAAAGTCATAGTATATGTTGAAAAAAATGTCATAGTATATGTCCAAAATCTTAATAAAAAAAGTCATCGTATAGTATGTCAAAAAACTTCATGAGAAAAAGTCGTAGTATAGTATGTTGAGAAAAAGTTATAGTATAGTATGTCAAGAAAAAGTTATAGTATAGTATGTCGTTGTATAGTATGTCGAAAAAGTCATAATATATGTCAGAAACCTTCATGAGAAAGTTGTAGTATAGTATGCCGACAAAATAGTAATAGTATAGTATGCCGACAAAATAATAATAGTATAGTATCTCAAAAAAGTCATTGTATAGTATGCCAAAAAAATTTCAGGAAAAAAAGTCATAGTATAATATTTCGGAAAAAAAAATGTCAGTATAATATGTTGAAAACTTCATGAAAAAAGTCATACTATAGTATGTCAAAAAAAAAAATCATGGTAAAGTATGTCGAAAAACTACACTATGATTTATTTTAAACATACTATACTTTGACTTTTTTATTTTTTACTTTGACTTTTTATTTTTTATACTGATTTTTATTTTTCAACATACTATGCTATTTTTTAAATTAAACATACTATATTATGACTTCTTTAATTGTTTTAATTCTTCATTAATTTGTTTTAATTGTTTGTAATTCTTTTTTGGACATACTATAATATGAATTAAAAAAAAAAAATACATTGCCAAACTATACTATGACTTATTTTTAATAAACTATACTCTTACTTTTTTCTTTATTTTTTGGACTTCCTATACTATGATTGTTTTGATGTACTTTACTATGACTTTTTTTTTTTTTTTTTTTTTCAACCAACATCTTATACTCAATCTTTTATAGAGCGGTCCGCTGAGGCAGCAGCGTCTCTGCCCTGGGATGCCCCCCCTGGACCCAGTGGAGGTGGTGGGAGAGAGGACGATGATAGCTAAGCTGTTATCCATGATGGGAAACACCTCCCACCCCATGCAGGACACCATCGCAGCGCTGGAGAGCTCCACCCAGTGTGTGAAGCAACGCCATCGCAGGTCCTTCCTTCCTGCAGCTGTCAGACTCCACAACCAGCACTGCTCCCGGTAGACCACATACACACCAAATACACACTGCCAATATCTGCACTATATTGTACACAACCACCACGTGATATCAGTACAACTCAGGTGTAGACCTCAACATACTATACTAAGACTTTTTTTTGACATACAATGCTATGACTTTTTTCAAAATACTATACAATGACTTTATTCATGAAATTTTTCGACTGTACTGTACTATGACTATTTTTACGATGTTTTTCGAAATGCTATATTACGACATACAATAGTAGAACTTTTACTTATGAAGCTCGTCGACATACAAGAACTTTTTGATATACTATATTAAGACTTATTTTCGACACACTATACTATGACTTTTTTTATATGCTATACTATACTATGACTTTTTTTATATACTATGCTATGACTTTTTTCATGAAGGTTTTGACATACTGTATTATGACTTTTTCTGACATACTATACAGTGACTTTTTCTCAAACTTTTTCAACATATTGTAGTATGACTTTTTTCAACATACTATGCTATGGCATTTTATTGACATACGATACTATTACTTTTTTCAAGGTACTATACTATGACTTTTATCGGGAATATTTTTGACTAGGATACTATGACTTTTTTTGGCAAACTGTACGATGATTTTTTGTTAGATGCTATACTATGACTTTTTTTTCAGTAAAATTTTTGACATACAATATTATGAAATTTTTTCAAAATACTATACTATGACTTTTTTTTTTCGAGAATTTTTTCAACAACTGTACAGTGACTTGACATACTATACTGTGACTTTTTCTCATGCTTTTTGTTTTTGATACACTACACTTAATTTTTTTCCTATACGCTGACTGTTTTTTCAACATACTATATAAGGACTTTTTCTCAGGAAGCTTATCGACATGCTATACAATGACCTTTTTTGTTATACTACACTATGACTTTTGGACACGCTATGCTGACCTTTTTTGACATACTATGCTATGGCTTTTTTCATTCAAGTTTTAGACACACTATACAATGACTTCTTGACATACTATACTATTATGTTGTCTCCAGAAATGTTTTGAGATACTATTCTATGACTTCTTATAACAAACAATACTATGACTTTTCTGGCATACTATACTATGACATTTTTGTCGACATATTATACTATCACTTTTTTACAACATACAATGTAATGATTTTTTTTTTTCAAAATACTATCCAATGACTTTTTTTGACATATGATACTATGTTTTTTCCCAAAATTTTTTTCAGACTACACTATTACTTTTTTCGTGAAAATTTTCAACATGCTATATGATAACATTTATCGACGTACAATACTATGACTTTTCTCAACATGCTATACTATGACATTGTTGACATGCTATACTATGCCTTTTTTTCATGAAATTTTTTGACATAATATACAGTGACTTTTATTTATGAAGTTTTTTTGACAAACTATACTATGACAATTTTCATGAAATTTTGACATGCTATACTATGAATTTTTGGGACATAAAATACTGACTTTTTTCATGAAATTTTATGACATGCCGTACTATAACTTTTTTTGACTTACTATACTATGGCTTTTTTTCATGAAATTTTTTGACACACTGTGCTGAATTTTTTATCCGACATATTATACTATGACTTTTTTTTTTACCATAATACCTTTTTACAAATTATAATACGATTGTTGACATGAAATTTGTGAAAATTCAATACTATGACCTGTTTTTCATGAAATTTTTCGACATACTATACTATGACTTTTTTCATGAAATTTTTCAACGTACTATGATTTGATTTTATCATAGTATTGTTTAACATACTATAATGACTGTTTAGATGAAATTTTTCAAGATTGAATACTATGACCTGTTTTTCATGAAATTTTTCAACATAATATAATTTTACTTTTTTAATCATAATATTGTTTAACATACTATAATATGACTGTTAACATGAAATTTTTCAATATTCAATACTATGACCTGTTTTTCATGAAATGAAATGAAATGAAATTTTCGACATACTACACTGACTTTTTTCATGAAAATTTTCAACGTACTATAATATGAGTTTTTTTAATCATATTACTTTTTTACGAACTAAAATGTGATTAATGTTTTTTTTGTAGATTCAATACTATGATCTGTTCTGAAATTTTTCGACATACTATGCTATGACTTTTACATGAAATTTTTCAACATAATATAATTTGACCTTTTTAAATCAAAATATTGTTTAACATACTATAATATGACTGATAACATGAATTTTTTGTAGATTCAATATTATCACCTGTTTATCATGAAATTTTTCAACATACTATACTATGACTTTTTTTCATGAAATTTTTCAACATGCTATAATGACTTTTTAAATCATTATATTGTTTAACATAGTATAATATGACTTAACATTAATTTTTTTAATACTATGACCTGTTTTTCATGAAATTTTTCAACGTACCATATCACTTTTTATCATAATATTGTTTAATGTACTATAATATGACTGTTAACATGAAATTTTTCAAGATTCAATACTATGACCTGACTTTCATGACATTTTTCAACATGCTATACTATGACTTTTTTTCATGAAATTTTTCGATATACTATAATTTGACCTTTTTAATCATGATATTGTTTAACATACGAAAAAACACCTTCAACATTAAAAAATTGTCGTTTAAAAAAATCATGAAAACGGTCATATTATACCTTGTAAATGATTCACCGGAAAAGTCATTTTTTGAAATGTTGGAAAATTTTACAAAAAATGTCATAGTATAGTATGTCGAAATTTTTCGATGAAAACGTCAGATTTTTCTGATGTTGAAAAAAAATCATGAATACGGTCATATTATAGCATGTAGAATGATTCTATGATGAAAAAAAGTCATTTTATCAAATGTTGGAAATTTTTACAAAATAAAGTCATAGTATAGCATGTCGAAATTTTTCGATGAAAACGTCAAATTTTTCTGATGTTGAAAACAATCATGAAAACAGTCGTATTGTAATATGTAGAATGATTCTATGTTGAGCAAAAGTCATTTCGAGAAATATTGTAAACCTAAAAAAAAAAAAAAAACGCCATAGTATAGTATGTCGAAATTTTTTGATGAAAACGTCAAATTTTTCTGATGTTGAAAAAAATTATGAAAACAGTCATATTATAGCATGTAGCATGATTCTATGGTGAGCAAAAGTCATTTTGTGAAATGTGAAAAATTAAAAAAAAACGCCATAGTATAGTATGTCGAAATTTTTTGATGAAAATGTCAAATTTTTTTGATGTTAAAAAAAATCATGAAAACGGTCGTATTATAGCATGTAGAATGATTCCATGGTGAAAAAAAGTCATTTTATCAAATGTTGGAAAATTTTACAAAATAAAGTCATGGTATAGTATGTCGAAATTTTTTGATGAAAACGTAAAATTTTTCTGATGTTGAAAAAAATCATGAAAACGGTTGTATTATAGCATGTAGAATGATTCTATGTTGAGCAATAGTCATTTTGTGAAATGTTGTAAACTTAAAAAAAAAAAAAAAACGCCATAGTATAGTATGTCGAAATTTTTTGATGACAACGTCAAATTTTTTTTATTTTGAAAAAAATCATGAAAACGGTCATATTATAGCATGTAGAATGATTCTATGGTGAGCAAAACACATTTCGTGAAATATTGTAAAATTAAAATAAAAAAAACGACAAACTATACTATGTCGAAATTTTTTGATGAAAACGTCAAATTTTTTTATGTTGAAAAGAATCATGAAAACGGTCGTATTATAGCATGTTTTTCTGATGTTGAAAAAAAACACGAAAACGGTTGTATTATAGCATGTAGAATGATTCTATGTTGAACAATAGTCATTTCGTGAAATGTTGTAAACTTAAAAAAAAAAAAAAAACGCCATAGTATAGTATGTCGAAATTTTTTGATGACAACGTCAAATTTTTTTTATTTTGAAAAAAATCATGAAAACGGTCGTATTATAGCATGTAGAATGATTCTATGGTGAGCAAAACACATTTCGTGAAATGTTGGAAAATTTTACAAAATAAAGTCATAGTATAGTATGTCGAAATTATTCGATGAAAACGTCAAATTTTTTTGAAGTTGAAAAAAACACGAAACGGTTGTATTATAGCATGTAGAATGATTCTATGTTGAGCAATAGTCATTTCGAGAAATGTTGTAAACTTAAAAAAAAAAAAAACGCCATATTATAGTATGTCGAAATTTTTTGATGAAAATGTCAAGAAAAATTTATTTTGAAAAGAATCATGAAAACGGTCGTATTATAGCATGTAGAATGATTCTATGGTGAAAAAAAGTCATTTTATCAAATGTTGAAAAATTATAAAAAAAAAAAACGCCATAATATACTATGTCGAAATTTTTTGATGAAAATGTCAAATTTTTTTGATGTTAAAAAAAATCATGAAAACGGTCGTATTATAGCATGTAGAATGATTCCATGGTGAGCAAAACACATTTCGTGAAATGTTGGATAATTTTACAAAATAAAGTCATAGTATAGTATGTCGAAATTTTTTGATGAAAACGTCAAATTTTTTTGATGTTGAAAAAAATCATGAAAACGGTTGTATTATAGCATGTAGAATGATTCCATGGTGAAAAAAAGTCATTTTATCAAATGTTGGAAAATTTTACAAAATAAAGTCATGGTATTTTATGTCGAAATTTTTTGATGAAAACGTAAAATTTTTCTGATGTTGAAAAAAATCATGAAAACGTTTGTATTATAGCATGTAGAATGATTCTATGTTGAGCAATAGTCATTTTGTGAAATGTTGTAAACTTAAAAAAAAAAAAAAAAACGCCATAGTATAGTATGTCGAAATTTTTTGATGAAAACGTCAAATTTTTTTTATTTTGAAAAAAATCATGAAAACGGTCATATAGCATGTAGAATGATTCTATGGTGAGCAAAACACATTTCGTGAAATGTTGTAAAATTAATATAAAAAAAACAACAAACTATACTATGTCGAAATTTTTTGATGAAAACGTCAAATTTTTTTATGTTGAAAAGAATCATGAAAACGGTCGTATTATAGCATGTTTTTCTGATGTTAAAAAAATCATGAAAACATTTGTATTATAGCATGTAGAATGATTCTATGTTGAGCAATAGTCATTTTGTGAAATGTTGTAAACTTAAAAAAAAAAAAACGCCATAGTATAGTATGTCGAAATTTTTTGATGAAAACGTCAAATTTTTTTGATGTTGAAAAAAATCATGAAAACGGTCGTATTATAGCATGTAGAATGATTCTATGGTGAGCAAAACACATTTAGTGAAATGTTGTAAAATTAAAATAAAAAAAACGACAAACTATACTATGTCGAAATTTTTTGATGAAAACGTCAAATTTTTTTATGTTGAAAAAAATCATGAAAACGGTCATATTATAGACTATAGAATGAGTCTATGGTGTAAAAAAGTCATTTCGTGAAATGTTGGAAAATTTTACAAAAAAAAAGTCATAGTATAGTATGTCAAAATTTTTTGATGAAAACGTAAAATTTTTCTGATGTTGAAAAAAATCATGAAAACGGTTGTATTATAGCATGTACAATGATTCTATGGTGAAAAAATGACATTTTATCGAATGTTGAAAATTTATACAAAAAAATGTCATAGTATAGTATGTCGAAATTTTTTGATGAAAACGTCAAATTTTTTTATGTTGAAAAGAATCATGAAAACGGTCGTATTGTAGCATGTTTTTCTGATGTTGAAAAAAAACACGAAAACGGTTGTATTATAGCATGTAGAATGATTCCATGTTGAACAATAGTCATTTCGTGAAATGTTGTAAACTTAAAAAAAAAAAAAAAAACGCCATAGTATAGTATGTCGAAATTTTTTGATGACAACGTCAAATTTTTTTTATTTTGAAAAAAATCATGAAAACGGTCATATTATAGCATGTAGAATGATTCTATGGTGAGCAAAACACATTTCGTGAAATGTTGTAAAATTAAAATAAAAAAAACGACAAACTATACCATGTCGAAATTTTTTGATGAAAACGTCAAATTTTTTTATGTTGAAAAAAATCATGAAAACGGTCATATTATAGCATATAGAATGAGTCTATGGTGTAAAAAAGTCATTTCGTGAAATGTTGGAAAATTTTACAAAAAAAAGTCATAGTATAGTATGTCGAAATTTTTTGATGAAAAGGTAAAATTTTTCTGATGTTGAAAAAAATCATGAAAACGGTTGTATTATAGCATGTACAATGATTCTATGGTGAAAAAATGACATTTTATCGAATGTTGAAAATTTATACAAAAAAATGTCATAGTATAGTATGTCGAAATTTTTCGATGAAAACGTCAAATTTTTCTGATGTTGAAAACAATCATGAAAATGGTCGTATTATAGCATGTAGAATGATTCTATGTTGAGCAATAGTCATTTTGTGAAATGTTGTAAACTTAAAAAAAAAAAAAAAAACGCCATAGTATAGTATGTCGAAATTTTTTGATGAAAACGTCAAATTTTTTTGATGTTGAAAAAAATCATGAAAACGGTTGTATTATAGCATGTAGAATGATTCTATGGTGAAAAAAAGTCATTTTATCAAATGTTGGAAAATTTTATAAAAAATGTCATAGTATAGCATGTCGAAATTTTTCGATGAAAACGTCAAATTTTTCTGATGTTGAAAACAATCATGAAAACGGTTGTATAATAGCATGTAGAATGATTCTATGGTGAGCAAAAGTCATTTCGTGAAATGTTGTAAAATTAAAAAAAAAAACGCCATAGTATAGTATGTCGAAATTTTTTGATGAAAAGGTAAAATTTTTCTGATGTTGAAAAAAATCATGAAAACGGTTGTATTATAGCATGTACAATGATTCTATGGTGAAAAAATGACATTTTATCGAATGTTGAAAATTTATACAAAAAAATGTCATAGTATAGTATGTCGAAATTTTTTGATGAAAACGTCAAATTTTTTTATGTTGAAAAGAATCATGAAAACGGTCGTATTATAGCATGTTTTTCTGATGTTGAAAAAAAACACGAAAACGGTTGTATTATAGCATGTAGAATGATTCCATGTTTAACAATAGTCATTTCGTGAAATGTTGTAAACTTAAAAAAAAAAAAAAACGCCATAGTATAGTATGTCGAAATTTTTTGATGACAACGTCAAATTTTTTTTATTTTGAAAAAAATCATGAAAACGGTCATATTATAGCATGTAGAATGATTCTATGGTGAGCAAAACACATTTCGTGAAATGTTGTAAAATTAAAATAAAAAAAACGACAAACTATACCATGTCGAAATTTTTTGATGAAAACGTCAAATTTTTTTATGTTGAAAAAAATCATGAAAACGGTCATATTATAGCATATAGAATGAGTCTATGGTGTAAAAAAGTCATTTCGTGAAATGTTGGAAAATTTTACAAAAAAAACTCATAGTATAGTATGTCGAAATTTTTTGATGAAAAGGTAAAATTTTTCTGATGTTGAAAAAAATCATGAAAACGGTTGTATTATAGCATGTACAATGATTCTATGGTGAAAAAATGACATTTTATCGAATGTTGAAAATTTATACAAAAAAATGTCATAGTATAGTATGTCGAAATTTTTCGATGAAAACGTCAAATTTTTCTGATGTTGAAAACAATCATGAAAATGGTGGTATTATAGCATGTAGAATGATTCTATGTTGAGCAATAGTCATTTTGTGAAATGTTGTAAACTTAAAAAAAAAAAAAAAAAACGCCATAGTATAGTATGTCAAAATTTTTTGATGAAAACGTCAAATTTTTTTGATGTTGAAAAAAATCATGAAAATGGTCGTATTATAGCATGTAGAATGATTCTATGGTGAGCAAAACACATTCAGTGAAATGTTGTAAAACTAAAATTAAAAAAACGACATACTATACTATGTCGAAATTTTTTGATGAAAACGTCAAATTTTTCTGATGTTGAAAAAAATCATGAAAACAGTCATATTATAGCATGTAGCATGATTCTATGGTGAGCAAAAGTCATTTTGTGAAATGTAAAATTAAAAAAAAAAAACGCCATAGTATAGTATGTCGAAATTTTTTGATGAAAATGTTAAATTTTTTTTTATGTTAAAAAAAATCATGAAAACGGTCGTATTATAGCATGTTTTTCTGATGTTGAAAAAAAACACGAAAACGGTTGTATTATAGCATGTAGAATGATTCTATGTTGAACAATAGTCATTTCGTGAAATGTTGTAAACTTAAAATAAAAAAAAAAAAAAACGCCATAGTAGAGTATGTCGAAATTTTTTGATGACAACGTCAAATTTTTTTTATTTTGAAAAAAATCATGAAAACGGTCATATTATAGCATGTAGAATGATTCTATGGTGAGCAAAACACATTTCGTGAAATGTTGTAAAATTAAAATAAAAAAACGACAAACTATACTATGTCGAAATTTATTGATGAAAACGTCAAATTTTTTTATGTTGAAAAAAATCATGAAAACGGTCGTATTATAGCATATAGAATGAGTCTATGGTGTAAAAAAGTCATTTCGTGAAATGTTGGAAAATTTTACAAAAAAAACTCATAGTATAGTATGTCGAAATTTTTTGATGAAAACGTAAAATTTTTCTGATGTTGAAAAAAATCATGAAAACGGTCGTATTATAGCATGTAGAATGATTCTATGGTGAGCAAAACACATTTAGTGAAATGTTGTAAAATTAAAATTAAAAAAAACGACATACTACACTGTCGAAATTTTTTGATGAAAACGTCAAATTTTTCTGATGTTGAAAAAAATCATGAAAACAGTCATATTATAGCATGTAGCATGATTCTATGGTGAGCAAAAGTCATTTTGTGAAATGTAAAATTAAAAAAAACGCCATAGTATAGTATGTCGAAATTTTTTGATGAAAATGTCAAATTTTTTTGATGTTGAAAAAAATCTTGAAAACGGTCGTATTATAGCATGTAGAATGATTCTATGGTGAGCAAAACACATTTAGTGAAATGTTGTAAAATTAAAATAAAAAACACGACATACTATACTATGTCGAAATTTTTTGATGAAAACGTCAAATTTTTCTGATGTTGAAAAAAATCATGAAAACAGTCATATTATAGCATGTAGCATGATTCTATGGTGAGCAAAAGTCATTTTGTGAAATGTAAAATTAAAAAAAACGCCATAGTATAGTATGTCGAAATTTTTTGATGAAAATGTCAAATTTTTTTTATGTTAAAAAAAATCATGAAAACGGTCGTATTATAGCATGTAGAATGATTCTATGGTGAGCAAAACACATTTAGTGAAATGTTGTAAAATTAAAATAAAAAACACGACATACTATACTATGTCGAAATTTTTTGATGAAAACGTCAAATTTTTCTGATGTTGAAAAAAATCATGAAAACAGTCATATTATAGCATGTAGCATGATTCTATGTTGAACAATAGTCATTTCGTGAAATGTTGTAAACTTAAAAAAAAAAAAAAAACGCCATAGTAGAGTATGTCGAAATTTTTTGATGACAACGTCAAATTTTTTTTATTTTGAAAAAAATCATGAAAACGGTCATATTATAGCATGTAGAATGATTCTATGGTGAGCAAAACACATTTCGTGAAATGTTGTAAAATTAAAATAAAAAAACGACAAACTATACTATGTCGAAATTTATTGATGAAAACGTCAAATTTTTTTATGTTGAAAAAAATCATGAAAACGGTCGTATTATAGCATATAGAATGAGTCTATGGTGTAAAAAAGTCATTTCGTGAAATGTTGGAAAATTTTACAAAAAAAACTCATAGTATAGTATGTCGAAATTTTTTGATGAAAACGTAAAATTTTTCTGATGTTGAAAAAAATCATGAAAACGGTCGTATTATAGCATGTAGAATGATTCTATGGTGAGCAAAACACATTTAGTGAAATGTTGTAAAATTAAAATAAAAAAAAGACATACTACACTATGTCGAAATTTTTTGATGAAAACGTCAAATTTTTCTGATGTTGAAAAAAATCATGAAAACAGTCATATTATAGCATGTAGCATGATTCTATGGTGAGCAAAAGTCATTTTGTGAAATGTAAAATTAAAAAAAAACGCCATAAGTATAGTATGTCGAAATTTTTTGATGAAAATGTCAAATTTTTTTGATGTTGAAAAAAATCATGAAAACGGTCGTATTATAGCATGTAGAATGATTCTATGGTGAGCAAAACACATTTAGTGAAATGTTGTAAAATTAAAATAAAAAACACGACATACTATACTATGTCGAAATTTTTTGATGAAAACGTCAAGAAAAATTTATTTTGAAAAGAATCATGAAAACGGTCGTATTATAGCATGTAGAATGATTCTATGGTGAAAAAAAGTCATTTTATCAAATGTTGAAAAATTATAAAAAAAAAAAAACGCCATAATATACTATGTCGAAATTTTTTGATGAAAATGTCAAATTTTTTTGATGTTAAAAAAAATCATGAAAACGGTCGTATTATAGCATGTAGAATGATTCCATGGTGAGCAAAACACATTTCGTGAAATGTTGGATAATTTTACAAAATAAAGTCATAGTATAGTATGTCGAAATTTTTTGATGAAAACGTCAAATTTTTTTGATGTTGAAAAAAATCATGAAAACGGTTGTATTATAGCATGTAGAATGATTCCATGGTGAAAAAAAGTCATTTTATCAAATGTTGGAAAATTTTACAAAATAAAGTCATGGTATTTTATGTCGAAATTTTTTGATGAAAACGTAAAATTTTTCTGATGTTGAAAAAAATCATGAAAACGTTTGTATTATAGCATGTAGAATGATTCTATGTTGAGCAATAGTCATTTTGTGAAATGTTGTAAACTTAAAAAAAAAAAAAAAAACGCCATAGTATAGTATGTCGAAATTTTTTGATGAAAACGTCAAATTTTTTTTATTTTGAAAAAAATCATGAAAACGGTCATATAGCATGTAGAATGATTCTATGGTGAGCAAAACACATTTCGTGAAATGTTGTAAAATTAATATAAAAAAAACAACAAACTATACTATGTCGAAATTTTTTGATGAAAACGTCAAATTTTTTTATGTTGAAAAGAATCATGAAAACGGTCGTATTATAGCATGTTTTTCTGATGTTAAAAAAATCATGAAAACATTTGTATTATAGCATGTAGAATGATTCTATGTTGAGCAATAGTCATTTTGTGAAATGTTGTAAACTTAAAAAAAAAAAAAAAAACGCCATAGTATAGTATGTCGAAATTTTTTGATGAAAACGTCAAATTTTTTTGATGTTGAAAAAAATCATGAAAACGGTCGTATTATAGCATGTAGAATGATTCTATGGTGAGCAAAACACATTTAGTGAAATGTTGTAAAATTAAAATAAAAAAAAACGACAAACTATACTATGTCGAAATTTTTTGATGAAAACGTCAAATTTTTTTATGTTGAAAAAAATCATGAAAACGGTCATATTATAGACTATAGAATGAGTCTATGGTGTAAAAAAGTCATTTCGTGAAATGTTGGAAAATTTTACAAAAAAAAGTCATAGTATAGTATGTCAAAATTTTTTGATGAAAACGTAAAATTTTTCTGATGTTGAAAAAAATCATGAAAACGGTTGTATTATAGCATGTACAATGATTCTATGGTGAAAAAATGACATTTTATCGAATGTTGAAAATTTATACAAAAAAATGTCATAGTATAGTATGTCGAAATTTTTTGATGAAAACGTCAAATTTTTTTATGTTGAAAAGAATCATGAAAACGGTCGTATTGTAGCATGTTTTTCTGATGTTGAAAAAAAACACGAAAACGGTTGTATTATAGCATGTAGAATGATTCCATGTTGAACAATAGTCATTTCGTGAAATGTTGTAAACTTAAAAAAAAAAAAAAAAACGCCATAGTATAGTATGTCGAAATTTTTTGATGACAACGTCAAATTTTTTTTATTTTGAAAAAAATCATGAAAACGGTCATATTATAGCATGTAGAATGATTCTATGGTGAGCAAAACACATTTCGTGAAATGTTGTAAAATTAAAATAAAAAAAACGACAAACTATACCATGTCGAAATTTTTTGATGAAAACGTCAAATTTTTTTATGTTGAAAAAAATCATGAAAACGGTCATATTATAGCATATAGAATGAGTCTATGGTGTAAAAAAGTCATTTCGTGAAATGTTGGAAAATTTTACAAAAAAAAGTCATAGTATAGTATGTCGAAATTTTTTGATGAAAAGGTAAAATTTTTCTGATGTTGAAAAAAATCATGAAAACGGTTGTATTATAGCATGTACAATGATTCTATGGTGAAAAAATGACATTTTATCGAATGTTGAAAATTTATACAAAAAAATGTCATAGTATAGTATGTCGAAATTTTTCGATGAAAACGTCAAATTTTTCTGATGTTGAAAACAATCATGAAAATGGTCGTATTATAGCATGTAGAATGATTCTATGTTGAGCAATAGTCATTTTGTGAAATGTTGTAAACTTAAAAAAAAAAAAAAAAACGCCATAGTATAGTATGTCGAAATTTTTTGATGAAAACGTCAAATTTTTTTGATGTTGAAAAAAATCATGAAAACGGTTGTATTATAGCATGTAGAATGATTCTATGGTGAAAAAGAGTCATTTTATCAAATGTTGGAAAATTTTATAAAAAATGTCATAGTATAGCATGTCGAAATTTTTCGATGAAAACGTCAAATTTTTCTGATGTTGAAAACAATCATGAAAACGGTTGTATAATAGCATGTAGAATGATTCTATGGTGAGCAAAAGTCATTTCGTGAAATGTTGTAAAATTAAAAAAAAAAAAAAAACGCCATAGTATAGTATGTCGAAATTTTTTGATGAAAAGGTAAAATTTTTCTGATGTTGAAAAAAATCATGAAAACGGTTGTATTATAGCATGTACAATGATTCTATGGTGAAAAAATGACATTTTATCGAATGTTGAAAATTTATACAAAAAAATGTCATAGTATAGTATGTCGAAATTTTTTGATGAAAACGTCAAATTTTTTTATGTTGAAAAGAATCATGAAAACGGTCGTATTATAGCATGTTTTTCTGATGTTGAAAAAAAACACGAAAACGGTTGTATTATAGCATGTAGAATGATTCCATGTTTAACAATAGTCATTTCGTGAAATGTTGTAAACTTAAAAAAAAAAACAAAAACGCCATAGTATAGTATGTCGAAATTTTTTGATGACAACGTCAAATTTTTTTTATTTTGAAAAAAATCATGAAAACGGTCATATTATAGCATGTAGAATGATTCTATGGTGAGCAAAACACATTTCGTGAAATGTTGTAAAATTAAAATAAAAAAAACGACAAACTATACCATGTCGAAATTTTTTGATGAAAACGTCAAATTTTTTTATGTTGAAAAAAATCATGAAAACGGTCATATTATAGCATATAGAATGAGTCTATGGTGTAAAAAAGTCATTTCGTGAAATGTTGGAAAATTTTACAAAAAAAACTCATAGTATAGTATGTCGAAATTTTTTGATGAAAAGGTAAAATTTTTCTGATGTTGAAAAAAATCATGAAAACGGTTGTATTATAGCATGTACAATGATTCTATGGTGAAAAAATGACATTTTATCGAATGTTGAAAATTTATACAAAAAAATGTCATAGTATAGTATGTCGAAATTTTTCGATGAAAACGTCAAATTTTTCTGATGTTGAAAACAATCATGAAAATGGTGGTATTATAGCATGTAGAATGATTCTATGTTGAGCAATAGTCATTTTGTGAAATGTTGTAAACTTAAAAAAAAAAAAAAAAAAACGCCATAGTATAGTATGTCAAAATTTTTTGATGAAAACGTCAAATTTTTTTGATGTTGAAAAAAATCATGAAAATGGTCGTATTATAGCATGTAGAATGATTCTATGGTGAGCAAAACACATTTAGTGAAATGTTGTAAAACTAAAATTAAAAAAACGACATACTATACTATGTCGAAATTTTTTGATGAAAACGTCAAATTTTTCTGATGTTGAAAAAAATCATGAAAACAGTCATATTATAGCATGTAGCATGATTCTATGGTGAGCAAAAGTCATTTTGTGAAATGTAAAATTAAAAAAAACGCCATAGTATAGTATGTCGAAATTTTTTGATGAAAATGTTAAATTTTTTTTATGTTAAAAAAAATCATGAAAACGGTCGTATTATAGCATGTTTTTCTGATGTTGAAAAAAAACACGAAAACGGTTGTATTATAGCATGTAGAATGATTCTATGTTGAACAATAGTCATTTCGTGAAATGTTGTAAACTTAAAAAAAAAAAAAAAAACGCCATAGTAGAGTATGTCGAAATTTTTTGATGACAACGTCAAATTTTTTTTATTTTGAAAAAAATCATGAAAACGGTCATATTATAGCATGTAGAATGATTCTATGGTGAGCAAAACACATTTCGTGAAATGTTGTAAAATTAAAATAAAAAAACGACAAACTATACTATGTCGAAATTTATTGATGAAAACGTCAAATTTTTTTATGTTGAAAAAAATCATGAAAACGGTCGTATTATAGCATGTAGCATGATTCTATGGTGAGCAAAAGTCATTTTGTGAAATGTAAAATTAAAAAAAACGCCATAGTATAGTATGTCGAAATTTTTTGATGAAAATGTCAAATTTTTTTGATGTTGAAAAAAATCTTGAAAACGGTCGTATTATAGCATGTAGAATGATTCTATGGTGAGCAAAACACATTTAGTGAAATGTTGTAAAATTAAAATAAAAAACACGACATACTATACTATGTCGAAATTTTTTGATGAAAACGTCAAATTTTTCTGATGTTGAAAAAAATCATGAAAACAGTCATATTATAGCATGTAGCATGATTCTATGGTGAGCAAAAGTCATTTTGTGAAATGTAAAATTAAAAAAAAACGCCATAGTATAGTATGTCGAAATTTTTTGATGAAAATGTCAAATTTTTTTTATGTTAAAAAAAATCATGAAAACGGTCGTATTATAGCATGTAGAATGATTCTATGGTGAGCAAAACACATTTAGTGAAATGTTGTAAAATTAAAATAAAAAACACGACATACTATACTATGTCGAAATTTTTTGATGAAAACGTCAAATTTTTCTGATGTTGAAAAAAATCATGAAAACAGTCATATTATAGCATGTAGCATGATTCTATGTTGAACAATAGTCATTTCGTGAAATGTTGTAAACTTAAAAAAAAAAAAAAAACGCCATAGTAGAGTATGTCGAAATTTTTTGATGACAACGTCAAATTTTTTTTATTTTGAAAAAAATCATGAAAACGGTCATATTATAGCATGTAGAATGATTCTATGGTGAGCAAAACACATTTCGTGAAATGTTGTAAAATTAAAATAAAAAAACGACAAACTATACTATGTCGAAATTTATTGATGAAAACGTCAAATTTTTTTATGTTGAAAAAAATCATGAAAACGGTCGTATTATAGCATATAGAATGAGTCTATGGTGTAAAAAAGTCATTTCGTGAAATGTTGGAAAATTTTAGAAAAAAAACTCATAGTATAGTATGTCGAAATTTTTTGATGAAAACGTAAAATTTTTCTGATGTTGAAAAAAATCATGAAAACGGTCGTATTATAGCATGTAGAATGATTCTATGGTGAGCAAAACACATTTAGTGAAATGTTGTAAAATTAAAATAAAAAAAAGACATACTACACTATGTCGAAATTTTTTGATGAAAACGTCAAATTTTTCTGATGTTGAAAAAAATCATGAAAACAGTCATATTATAGCATGTAGCATGATTCTATGGTGAGCAAAAGTCATTTTGTGAAATGTAAAATTAAAAAAAAAACGCCATAGTATAGTATGTCGAAATTTTTTGATGAAAATGTCAAATTTTTTTGATGTTGAAAAAAATCATGAAAACGGTCGTATTATAGCGTGTAGAATGATTCTATGGTGAGCAAAACACATTTAGTGAAATGTTGTAAAATTAAAATAAAAAACACGACATACTATACTATGTCGAAATTTTTTGATGAAAACGTCAAATTTTTCTGATGTTGAAAAAAATCATGAAAACAGTCATATTATAGCATGTAGCATGATTCTATGGTGAGCAAAAGTCATTTTGTGAAATGTAAAATTAAAAAAAAACGCCATAGTATAGTATGTCGAAATTTTTTGATGAAAATGTCAAATTTTTTTTATGTTAAAAAAAATCATGAAAACGGTCGTATTATAGCATGTAGAATGATTCCATCATGAAAAAAAGTCATTTTATCAAATGTTGGAAAATTTTACAAAATAAAGTCATGGTATAGTATGTCGAAATTTTTTGATGAAAACGTCAAATTTTTTTATGTTGAAAAGAATCATGAAAACGGTCGTATTGTAGCATGTTTTTCTGATGTTGAAAAAAAACACGAAAACGGTTGTATTATAGCATGTAGAATGATTCCATGTTGAACAATAGTCATTTCGTGAAATGTTGTAAACTTAAAAAAAAAAAAAAAACGCCATAGTATAGTATGTCGAAATTTTTTGATGACAACGTCAAATTTTTTTTATTTTGAAAAAAATCATGAAAACGGTCATATTATAGCATGTAGAATGATTCTATGGTGAGCAAAACACATTTCGTGAAATGTTGTAAAATTAAAATAAAAAAAACGACAAACTATACCATGTCGAAATTTTTTGATGAAAACGTCACATTTTTTTATGTTGAAAAAAATCATGAAAACGGTCATATTATAGCATATAGAATGAGTCTATGGTGTAAAAAAGTCATTTCGTGAAATGTTGGAAAATTTTACAAAAAAAAAGTCATAGTATAGTATGTCGAAATTTTTTGATGAAAAGGTAAAATTTTTCTGATGTTGAAAAAAATCATGAAAACGGTTGTATTATAGCATGTACAATGATTCTATGGTGAAAAAATGACATTTTATCGAATGTTGAAAATTTATACAAAAAAATGTCATAGTATAGTATGTCGAAATTTTTTGATGAAAACGTCAAATTTTTTTATGTTGAAAAGAATCATGAAAACGGTCGTATTGTAGCATGTTTTTCTGATGTTGAAAAAAAACACGAAAACGGTTGTATTATAGCATGTAGAATGATTCCATGTTGAACAATAGTCATTTCGTGAAATGTTGTAAAAAAAAAAAAAAAAAAAACGCCATAGTATAGTATGTCGAAATTTTTTGATGACAACGTCAAATTTTTTTTATTTTGAAAAAAATCATGAAAACGGTCATATTATAGCATGTAGAATGATTCTATGGTGAGCAAAACACATTTCGTGAAATGTTGTAAAATTAAAATAAAAAAAACGACAAACTATACCATGTCGAAATTTTTTGATGAAAACGTCAAATTTTTTTATGTTGAAAAAAATCATGAAAACGGTCATATTATAGCATATAGAATGAGTCTATGGTGTAAAAAAGTCATTTCGTGAAATGTTGGAAAATTTTACAAAAAAAAAGTCATAGTATAGTATGTCGAAATTTTTTGATGAAAAGGTAAAATTTTTCTGATGTTGAAAAAAATCATGAAAACGGTTGTATTATAGCATGTACAATGATTCTATGGTGAAAAAATGACATTTTATCGAATGTTGAAAATTTATACAAAAAAATGTCATAGTATAGTATGTCGAAATTTTTCGATGAAAACGTCAAATTTTTCTGATGTTGAAAACAATCATGAAAATGGTCGTATTATAGCATGTAGAATGATTCTATGTTGAGCAATAGTCATTTTGTGAAATGTTGTAAACTTAAAAAAAAAAAAAAAAAACGCCATAGTATAGTATGTCGAAATTTTTTGATGAAAACGTCAAATTTTTTTGATGTTGAAAAAAATCATGAAAACGGTTGTATTATAGCATGTAGAATGATTCTATGGTGAAAAAGAGTCATTTTATCAAATGTTGGAAAATTTTATAAAAAATGTCATAGTATAGCATGTCGAAATTTTTCGATGAAAACGTCAAATTTTTCTGATGTTGAAAACAATCATGAAAACGGTTGTATAATAGCATGTAGAATGATTCTATGGTGAGCAAAAGTCATTTCGTGAAATGTTGTAAAATTAAAAAAAAAAAACGCCATAGTATAGTATGTCGAAATTTTTTGATGAAAAGGTAAAATTTTTCTGATGTTGAAAAAAATCATGAAAACGGTTGTATTATAGCATGTACAATGATTCTATGGTGAAAAAATGACATTTTATCGAATGTTGAAAATTTATACAAAAAAATGTCATAGTATAGTATGTCGAAATTTTTTGATGAAAACGTCAAATTTTTTTATGTTGAAAAGAATCATGAAAACGGTCGTATTATAGCATGTTTTTCTGATGTTGAAAAAAAACACGAAAACGGTTGTATTATAGCATGTAGAATGATTCCATGTTTAACAATAGTCATTTCGTGAAATGTTGTAAACTTAAAAAAAAAAACAAAAACGCCATAGTATAGTATGTCGAAATTTTTTGATGACAACGTCAAATTTTTTTTATTTTGAAAAAAATCATGAAAACGGTCATATTATAGCATGTAGAATGATTCTATGGTGAGCAAAACACATTTCGTGAAATGTTGTAAAATTAAAATAAAAAAAAAACGACAAACTATACCATGTCGAAATTTTTTGATGAAAACGTCAAATTTTTTTATGTTGAAAAAAATCATGAAAACGGTCATATTATAGCATATAGAATGAGTCTATGGTGTAAAAAAGTCATTTCGTGAAATGTTGGAAAATTTTACAAAAAAAACTCATAGTATAGTATGTCGAAATTTTTTGATGAAAAGGTAAAATTTTTCTGATGTTGAAAAAAATCATGAAAACGGTTGTATTATAGCATGTACAATGATTCTATGGTGAAAAAATGACATTTTATCGAATGTTGAAAATTTATACAAAAAAATGTCATAGTATAGTATGTCGAAATTTTTCGATGAAAACGTCAAATTTTTCTGATGTTGAAAACAATCATGAAAATGGTGGTATTATAGCATGTAGAATGATTCTATGTTGAGCAATAGTCATTTTGTGAAATGTTGTAAACTTAAAAAAAAAAAAAAAAAAACGCCATAGTATAGTATGTCAAAATTTTTTGATGAAAACGTCAAATTTTTTTGATGTTGAAAAAAATCATGAAAATGGTCGTATTATAGCATGTAGAATGATTCTATGGTGAGCAAAACACATTTAGTGAAATGTTGTAAAACTAAAATTAAAAAAACGACATACTATACTATGTCGAAATTTTTTGATGAAAACGTCAAATTTTTCTGATGTTGAAAAAAATCATGAAAACAGTCATATTATAGCATGTAGCATGATTCTATGGTGAGCAAAAGTCATTTTGTGAAATGTAAAATTAAAAAAAAAACGCCATAGTATAGTATGTCGAAATTTTTTGATGAAAATGTTAAATTTTTTTTATGTTAAAAAAAATCATGAAAACGGTCGTATTATAGCATGTTTTTCTGATGTTGAAAAAAAACACGAAAACGGTTGTATTATAGCATGTAGAATGATTCTATGTTGAACAATAGTCATTTCGTGAAATGTTGTAAACTTAAAAAAAAAAAAAAAACGCCATAGTAGAGTATGTCGAAATTTTTTGATGACAACGTCAAATTTTTTTTATTTTGAAAAAAATCATGAAAACGGTCATATTATAGCATGTAGAATGATTCTATGGTGAGCAAAACACATTTCGTGAAATGTTGTAAAATTAAAATAAAAAAACGACAAACTATACTATGTCGAAATTTATTGATGAAAACGTCAAATTTTTTTATGTTGAAAAAAATCATGAAAACGGTCGTATTATAGCATGTAGCATGATTCTATGGTGAGCAAAAGTCATTTTGTGAAATGTAAAATTAAAAAAAAAACGCCATAGTATAGTATGTCGAAATTTTTTGATGAAAATGTCAAATTTTTTTGATGTTGAAAAAAATCTTGAAAACGGTCGTATTATAGCATGTAGAATGATTCTATGGTGAGCAAAACACATTTAGTGAAATGTTGTAAAATTAAAATAAAAAACACGACATACTATACTATGTCGAAATTTTTTGATGAAAACGTCAAATTTTTCTGATGTTGAAAAAAATCATGAAAACAGTCATATTATAGCATGTAGCATGATTCTATGGTGAGCAAAAGTCATTTTGTGAAATGTAAAATTAAAAAAAACGCCATAGTATAGTATGTCGAAATTTTTTGATGAAAATGTCAAATTTTTTTTATGTTAAAAAAAATCATGAAAACGGTCGTATTATAGCATGTAGAATGATTCTATGGTGAGCAAAACACATTTAGTGAAATGTTGTAAAATTAAAATAAAAAACACGACATACTATACTATGTCGAAATTTTTTGATGAAAACGTCAAATTTTTCTGATGTTGAAAAAAATCATGAAAACAGTCATATTATAGCATGTAGCATGATTCTATGTTGAACAATAGTCATTTCGTGAAATGTTGTAAACTTAAAAAAAAAAAAAAAACGCCATAGTAGAGTATGTCGAAATTTTTTGATGACAACGTCAAATTTTTTTTATTTTGAAAAAAATCATGAAAACGGTCATATTATAGCATGTAGAATGATTCTATGGTGAGCAAAACACATTTCGTGAAATGTTGTAAAATTAAAATAAAAAAACGACAAACTATACTATGTCGAAATTTATTGATGAAAACGTCAAATTTTTTTTATGTTGAAAAAAATCATGAAAACGGTCGTATTATAGCATATAGAATGAGTCTATGGTGTAAAAAAGTCATTTCGTGAAATGTTGGAAAATTTTAGAAAAAAAACTCATAGTATAGTATGTCGAAATTTTTTGATGAAAACGTAAAATTTTTCTGATGTTGAAAAAAATCATGAAAACGGTCGTATTATAGCATGTAGAATGATTCTATGGTGAGCAAAACACATTTAGTGAAATGTTGTAAAATTAAAATAAAAAAAAGACATACTACACTATGTCGAAATTTTTTGATGAAAACGTCAAATTTTTCTGATGTTGAAAAAAATCATGAAAACAGTCATATTATAGCATGTAGCATGATTCTATGGTGAGCAAAAGTCATTTTGTGAAATGTAAAATTAAAAAAAAAACGCCATAGTATAGTATGTCGAAATTTTTTGATGAAAATGTCAAATTTTTTTGATGTTGAAAAAAATCATGAAAACGGTCGTATTATAGCGTGTAGAATGATTCTATGGTGAGCAAAACACATTTAGTGAAATGTTGTAAAATTAAAATAAAAAACACGACATACTATACTATGTCGAAATTTTTTGATGAAAACGTCAAATTTTTCTGATGTTGAAAAAAATCATGAAAACAGTCATATTATAGCATGTAGCATGATTCTATGGTGAGCAAAAGTCATTTTGTGAAATGTAAAATTAAAAAAAAAACGCCATAGTATAGTATGTCGAAATTTTTTGATGAAAATGTCAAATTTTTTTTATGTTAAAAAAAATCATGAAAACGGTCGTATTATAGCATGTAGAATGATTCCATCATGAAAAAAAGTCATTTTATCAAATGTTGGAAAATTTTACAAAATAAAGTCATGGTATAGTATGTCGAAATTTTTTGATGAAAACGTCAAATTTTTTTATGTTGAAAAGAATCATGAAAACGGTCGTATTGTAGCATGTTTTTCTGATGTTGAAAAAAAACACGAAAACGGTTGTATTATAGCATGTAGAATGATTCCATGTTGAACAATAGTCATTTCGTGAAATGTTGTAAACTTAAAAAAAAAAAAAAACGCCATAGTATAGTATGTCGAAATTTTTTGATGACAACGTCAAATTTTTTTTATTTTGAAAAAAATCATGAAAACGGTCATATTATAGCATGTAGAATGATTCTATGGTGAGCAAAACACATTTCGTGAAATGTTGTAAAATTAAAATAAAAAAAACGACAAACTATACCATGTCGAAATTTTTTGATGAAAACGTCACATTTTTTTATGTTGAAAAAAATCATGAAAACGGTCATATTATAGCATATAGAATGAGTCTATGGTGTAAAAAAGTCATTTCGTGAAATGTTGGAAAATTTTACAAAAAAAAGTCATAGTATAGTATGTCGAAATTTTTTGATGAAAAGGTAAAATTTTTCTGATGTTGAAAAAAATCATGAAAACGGTTGTATTATAGCATGTACAATGATTCTATGGTGAAAAAATGACATTTTATCGAATGTTGAAAATTTATACAAAAAAATGTCATAGTATAGTATGTCGAAATTTTTCGATGAAAACGTCAAATTTTTCTGATGTTGAAAACAATCATGAAAATGGTCGTATTATAGCATGTAGAATGATTCTATGTTGAGCAATAGTCATTTTGTGAAATGTTGTAAACTTAAAAAAAAAAAAAAAAACGCCATAGTATAGTATGTCGAAATTTTTTGATGAAAACGTCAAATTTTTTTGATGTTGAAAAAAATCATGAAAACGGTTGTATTATAGCATGTAGAATGATTCTATGGTGAAAAAAAGTCATTTTATCAAATGTTGGAAAATTTTATAAAAAATGTCATAGTATAGCATGTCGAAATTTTTCGATGAAAACGTCAAATTTTTCTGATGTTGAAAACAATCATGAAAACGGTTGTATAATAGCATGTAGAATGATTCTATGGTGAGCAAAAGTCATTTCGTGAAATGTTGTAAAATTAAAAAAAAAAAACGCCATAGTATAGTATGTCGAAATTTTTTGATGAAAAGGTAAAATTTTTCTGATGTTGAAAAAAATCATGAAAACGGTTGTATTATAGCATGTACAATGATTCTATGGTGAAAAAATGACATTTTATCGAATGTTGAAAATTTATACAAAAAAATGTCATAGTATAGTATGTCGAAATTTTTTGATGAAAACGTCAAATTTTTTTATGTTGAAAAGAATCATGAAAACGGTCGTATTATAGCATGTTTTTCTGATGTTGAAAAAAAACACGAAAACGGTTGTATTATAGCATGTAGAATGATTCCATGTTTAACAATAGTCATTTCGTGAAATGTTGTAAACTTAAAAAAAAAAAAAAAACGCCATAGTATAGTATGTCGAAATTTTTTGATGACAACGTCAAATTTTTTTTATTTTGAAAAAAATCATGAAAACGGTCATATTATAGCATGTAGAATGATTCTATGGTGAGCAAAACACATTTCGTGAAATGTTGTAAAATTAAAAAAAAAAAAAACGACAAACTATACCATGTCGAAATTTTTTGATGAAAACGTCAAATTTTTTTATGTTGAAAAAAATCATGAAAACGGTCATATTATAGCATATAGAATGAGTCTATGGTGTAAAAAAGTCATTTCGTGAAATGTTGGAAAATTTTACAAAAAAAACTCATAGTATAGTATGTCGAAATTTTTTGATGAAAAGGTAAAATTTTTCTGATGTTGAAAAAAATCATGAAAACGGTTGTATTATAGCATGTACAATGATTCTATGGTGAAAAAATGACATTTTATCGAATGTTGAAAATTTATACAAAAAAATGTCATAGTATAGTATGTCGAAATTTTTCGATGAAAACGTCAAATTTTTCTGATGTTGAAAACAATCATGAAAATGGTGGTATTATAGCATGTAGAATGATTCTATGTTGAGCAATAGTCATTTTGTGAAATGTTGTAAACTTAAAAAAAAAAAAAAAAAAAACGCCATAGTATAGTATGTCAAAATTTTTTGATGAAAACGTCAAATTTTTTTGATGTTGAAAAAAATCATGAAAATGGTCGTATTATAGCATGTAGAATGATTCTATGGTGAGCAAAACACATTCAGTGAAATGTTGTAAAACTAAAATTAAAAAAACGACATACTATACTATGTCGAAATTTTTTGATGAAAACGTCAAATTTTTCT
Organism: Pterois miles; assembly: GCA_947000775.1. Classification (NCBI taxonomy): domain Eukaryota; kingdom Metazoa; phylum Chordata; class Actinopteri; order Perciformes; family Scorpaenidae; genus Pterois; species Pterois miles. The sequence continues at coordinate 15,633,462 of CAMQGK010000028.1, forward strand.
GATGTTGAAAAAAATCATGAAAACAGTCATATTATAGCATGTAGCATGATTCTATGGTGAGCAAAAGTCATTTTGTGAAATGTAAAATTAAAAAAAACGCCATAGTATAGTATGTCGAAATTTTTTGATGAAAATGTTAAATTTTTTTTATGTTAAAAAAAATCATGAAAACGGTCGTATTATAGCATGTTTTTCTGATGTTGAAAAAAAACACGAAAACGGTTGTATTATAGCATGTAGAATGATTCTATGTTGAACAATAGTCATTTCGTGAAATGTTGTAAACTTAAAAAAAAAAAAAAACGCCATAGTAGAGTATGTCGAAATTTTTTGATGACAACGTCAAATTTTTTTTATTTTGAAAAAAATCATGAAAACGGTCATATTATAGCATGTAGAATGATTCTATGGTGAGCAAAACACATTTCGTGAAATGTTGTAAAATTAAAATAAAAAAACGACAAACTATACTATGTCGAAATTTATTGATGAAAACGTCAAATTTTTTTATGTTGAAAAAAATCATGAAAACGGTCGTATTATAGCATATAGAATGAGTCTATGGTGTAAAAAAGTCATTTCGTGAAATGTTGGAAAATTTTACAAAAAAAACTCATAGTATAGTATGTCGAAATTTTTTGATGAAAACGTAAAATTTTTCTGATGTTGAAAAAAATCATGAAAACGGTCGTATTATAGCATGTAGAATGATTCTATGGTGAGCAAAACACATTTAGTGAAATGTTGTAAAATTAAAATTAAAAAAACGACATACTACACTGTCGAAATTTTTTGATGAAAACGTCAAATTTTTCTGATGTTGAAAAAAATCATGAAAACAGTCATATTATAGCATGTAGCATGATTCTATGGTGAGCAAAAGTCATTTTGTGAAATGTAAAATTAAAAAAAACGCCATAGTATAGTATGTCGAAATTTTTTGATGAAAATGTCAAATTTTTTTGATGTTGAAAAAAATCTTGAAAACGGTCGTATTATAGCATGTAGAATGATTCTATGGTGAGCAAAACACATTTAGTGAAATGTTGTAAAATTAAAATAAAAAACACGACATACTATACTATGTCGAAATTTTTTGATGAAAACGTCAAATTTTTCTGATGTTGAAAAAAATCATGAAAACAGTCATATTATAGCATGTAGCATGATTCTATGGTGAGCAAAAGTCATTTTGTGAAATGTAAAATTAAAAAAAACGCCATAGTATAGTATGTCGAAATTTTTTGATGAAAATGTCAAATTTTTTTTATGTTAAAAAAAATCATGAAAACGGTCGTATTATAGCATGTAGAATGATTCTATGGTGAGCAAAACACATTTAGTGAAATGTTGTAAAATTAAAATAAAAAACACGACATACTATACTATGTCGAAATTTTTTGATGAAAACGTCAAATTTTTCTGATGTTGAAAAAAATCATGAAAACAGTCATATTATAGCATGTAGCATGATTCTATGTTGAACAATAGTCATTTCGTGAAATGTTGTAAACTTAAAAAAAAAAAAAAACGCCATAGTAGAGTATGTCGAAATTTTTTGATGACAACGTCAAATTTTTTTTATTTTGAAAAAAATCATGAAAACGGTCATATTATAGCATGTAGAATGATTCTATGGTGAGCAAAACACATTTCGTGAAATGTTGTAAAATTAAAATAAAAAAACGACAAACTATACTATGTCGAAATTTATTGATGAAAACGTCAAATTTTTTTATGTTGAAAAAAATCATGAAAACGGTCGTATTATAGCATATAGAATGAGTCTATGGTGTAAAAAAGTCATTTCGTGAAATGTTGGAAAATTTTACAAAAAAAACTCATAGTATAGTATGTCGAAATTTTTTGATGAAAACGTAAAATTTTTCTGATGTTGAAAAAAATCATGAAAACGGTCGTATTATAGCATGTAGAATGATTCTATGGTGAGCAAAACACATTTAGTGAAATGTTGTAAAATTAAAATAAAAAAAAGACATACTACACTATGTCGAAATTTTTTGATGAAAACGTCAAATTTTTCTGATGTTGAAAAAAATCATGAAAACAGTCATATTATAGCATGTAGCATGATTCTATGGTGAGCAAAAGTAATTTTGTGAAATGTAAAATTAAAAAAAACGCCATAAGTATAGTATGTCGAAATTTTTTGATGAAAATGTCAAATTTTTTTGATGTTGAAAAAAATCATGAAAACGGTCGTATTATAGCATGTAGAATGATTCTATGGTGAGCAAAACACATTTAGTGAAATGTTGTAAAATTAAAATAAAAAACACGACATACTATACTATGTCGAAATTTTTTGATGAAAACGTCAAGAAAAATTTATTTTGAAAAGAATCATGAAAACGGTCGTATTATAGCATGTAGAATGATTCTATGGTGAAAAAAAGTCATTTTATCAAATGTTGAAAAATTATAAAAAAAAAAAACGCCATAATATACTATGTCGAAATTTTTTGATGAAAATGTCAAATTTTTTTGATGTTAAAAAAAATCATGAAAACGGTCGTATTATAGCATGTAGAATGATTCTATGGTGAGCAAAACACATTTCGTGAAATGTTGGATAATTTTACAAAATAAAGTCATAGTATAGTATGTCGAAATTTTTTGATGAAAACGTCAAATTTTTTTGATGTTGAAAAAAATCATGAAAACGGTTGTATTATAGCATGTAGAATGATTCCATGGTGAAAAAAAGTCATTTTATCAAATGTTGGAAAATTTTACAAAATAAAGTCATGGTATTTTATGTCGAAATTTTTTGATGAAAACGTAAAATTTTTCTGATGTTGAAAAAAATCATGAAAACGTTTGTATTATAGCATGTAGAATGATTCTATGTTGAGCAATAGTCATTTTGTGAAATGTTGTAAACTTAAAAAAAAAAAAAAAAAACGCCATAGTATAGTATGTCGAAATTTTTTGATGAAAACGTCAAATTTTTTTTATTTTGAAAAAAATCATGAAAACGGTCATATAGCATGTAGAATGATTCTATGGTGAGCAAAACACATTTCGTGAAATGTTGTAAAATTAATATAAAAAAAACAACAAACTATACTATGTCGAAATTTTTTGATGAAAACGTCAAATTTTTTTATGTTGAAAAGAATCATGAAAACGGTCGTATTATAGCATGTTTTTCTGATGTTAAAAAAATCATGAAAACATTTGTATTATAGCATGTAGAATGATTCTATGTTGAGCAATAGTCATTTTGTGAAATGTTGTAAACTTAAAAAAAAAAAAAACGCCATAGTATAGTATGTCGAAATTTTTTGATGAAAACGTCAAATTTTTTTGATGTTGAAAAAAATCATGAAAACGGTCGTATTATAGCATGTAGAATGATTCTATGGTGAGCAAAACACATTTAGTGAAATGTTGTAAAATTAAAAAAAAAAAAACGACAAACTATACTATGTCGAAATTTTTTGATGAAAACGTCAAATTTTTTTATGTTGAAAAAAATCATGAAAACGGTCATATTATAGACTATAGAATGAGTCTATGGTGTAAAAAAGTCATTTCGTGAAATGTTGGAAAATTTTACAAAAAAAAAGGCATAGTATAGTATGTCAAAATTTTTTGATGAAAACGTAAAATTTTTCTGATGTTGAAAAAAATCATGAAAACGGTTGTATTATAGCATGTACAATGATTCTATGGTGAAAAAATGACATTTTATCGAATGTTGAAAATTTATACAAAAAAATGTCATAGTATAGTATGTCGAAATTTTTTGATGAAAACGTCAAATTTTTTTATGTTGAAAAGAATCATGAAAACGGTCGTATTGTAGCATGTTTTTCTGATGTTGAAAAAAAACACGAAAACGGTTGTATTATAGCATGTAGAATGATTCCATGTTGAACAATAGTCATTTCGTGAAATGTTGTAAACTTAAAAAAAAAAAAAAAACGCCATAGTATAGTATGTCGAAATTTTTTGATGACGTCAAATTTTTTTTATTTTGAAAAAAATCATGAAAACGGTCATATTATAGCATGTAGAATGATTCTATGGTGAGCAAAACACATTTCGTGAAATGTTGTAAAATTAAAATAAAAAAAACGACAAACTATACCATGTCGAAATTTTTTGATGAAAACGTCAAATTTTTTTATGTTGAAAAAAATCATGAAAACGGTCATATTATAGCATATAGAATGAGTCTATGGTGTAAAAAAGTCATTTCGTGAAATGTTGGAAAATTTTACAAAAAAAAGTCATAGTATAGTATGTCGAAATTTTTTGATGAAAAGGTAAAATTTTTCTGATGTTGAAAAAAATCATGAAAACGGTTGTATTATAGCATGTACAATGATTCTATGGTGAAAAAATGACATTTTATCGAATGTTGAAAATTTATACAAAAAAATGTCATAGTATAGTATGTCGAAATTTTTCGATGAAAACGTCAAATTTTTCTGATGTTGAAAACAATCATGAAAATGGTCGTATTATAGCATGTAGAATGATTCTATGTTGAGCAATAGTCATTTTGTGAAATGTTGTAAACTTAAAAAAAAAAAAAAAACGCCATAGTATAGTATGTCGAAATTTTTTGATGAAAACGTCAAATTTTTTTGATGTTGAAAAAAATCATGAAAACGGTTGTATTATAGCATGTAGAATGATTCTATGGTGAAAAAGAGTCATTTTATCAAATGTTGGAAAATTTTATAAAAAATGTCATAGTATAGCATGTCGAAATTTTTCGATGAAAACGTCAAATTTTTCTGATGTTGAAAACAATCATGAAAACGGTTGTATAATAGCATGTAGAATGATTCTATGGTGAGCAAAAGTCATTTCGTGAAATGTTGTAAAATTAAAAAAAAAAACGCCATAGTATAGTATGTCGAAATTTTTTGATGAAAAGGTAAAATTTTTCTGATGTTGAAAAAAATCATGAAAACGGTTGTATTATAGCATGTACAATGATTCTATGGTGAAAAAATGACATTTTATCGAATGTTGAAAATTTATACAAAAAAATGTCATAGTATAGTATGTCGAAATTTTTTGATGAAAACGTCAAATTTTTTTATGTTGAAAAGAATCATGAAAACGGTCGTATTATAGCATGTTTTTCTGATGTTGAAAAAAAACACGAAAACGGTTGTATTATAGCATGTAGAATGATTCCATGTTTAACAATAGTCATTTCGTGAAATGTTGTAAACTTAAAAAAAAAAAAAAAACGCCATAGTATAGTATGTCGAAATTTTTTGATGACAACGTCAAATTTTTTTTATTTTGAAAAAAATCATGAAAACGGTCATATTATAGCATGTAGAATGATTCTATGGTGAGCAAAACACATTTCGTGAAATGTTGTAAAATTAAAATAAAAAAAACGACAAACTATACCATGTCGAAATTTTTTGATGAAAACGTCAAATTTTTTTATGTTGAAAAAAATCATGAAAACGGTCATATTATAGCATATAGAATGAGTCTATGGTGTAAAAAAGTCATTTCGTGAAATGTTGGAAAATTTTACAAAAAAAAACTCATAGTATAGTATGTCGAAATTTTTTGATGAAAAGGTAAAATTTTTCTGATGTTGAAAAAAATCATGAAAACGGTTGTATTATAGCATGTACAATGATTCTATGGTGAAAAAATGACATTTTATCGAATGTTGAAAATTTATACAAAAAAATGTCATAGTATAGTATGTCGAAATTTTTCGATGAAAACGTCAAATTTTTCTGATGTTGAAAACAATCATGAAAATGGTGGTATTATAGCATGTAGAATGATTCTATGTTGAGCAATAGTCATTTTGTGAAATGTTGTAAACTTAAAAAAAAAAAAAAAAAAAAACGCCATAGTATAGTATGTCGAAATTTTTTGATGAAAACGTCAAATTTTTTTGATGTTGAAAAAAATCATGAAAATGGTCGTATTATAGCATGTAGAATGATTCTATGGTGAGCAAAACACATTTAGTGAAATGTTGTAAAACTAAAAAAAAAAAACGACATACTATACTATGTCGAAATTTTTTGATGAAAACGTCAAATTTTTCTGATGTTGAAAAAAATCATGAAAACAGTCATATTATAGCATGTAGCATGATTCTATGGTGAGCAAAAGTCATTTTGTGAAATGTAAAATTAAAAAAAAAAAAACGCCATAGTATAGTATGTCGAAATTTTTTGATGAAAATGTTAAATTTTTTTTATGTTAAAAAAAATCATGAAAACGGTCGTATTATAGCATGTTTTTCTGATGTTGAAAAAAAACACGAAAACGGTCGTATTATAGCATGTAGCATGATTCTATGGTGAGCAAAAGTCATTTTGTGAAATGTAAAATTAAAAAAAACGCCATAGTATAGTATGTCGAAATTTTTTGATGAAAATGTCAAATTTTTTTGATGTTGAAAAAAATCTTGAAAACGGTCGTATTATAGCATGTAGAATGATTCTATGGTGAGCAAAACACATTTAGTGAAATGTTGTAAAATTAAAATAAAAAACACGACATACTATACTATGTCGAAATTTTTTGATGAAAACGTCAAATTTTTCTGATGTTGAAAAAAATCATGAAAACAGTCATATTATAGCATGTAGCATGATTCTATGGTGAGCAAAAGTCATTTTGTGAAATGTAAAATTAAAAAAAAACGCCATAGTATAGTATGTCGAAATTTTTTGATGAAAATGTCAAATTTTTTTTATGTTAAAAAAAATCATGAAAACGGTCGTATTATAGCATGTAGAATGATTCTATGGTGAGCAAAACACATTTAGTGAAATGTTGTAAAATTAAAATAAAAAACACGACATACTATACTATGTCGAAATTTTTTGATGAAAACGTCAAATTTTTCTGATGTTGAAAAAAATCATGAAAACAGTCATATTATAGCATGTAGCATGATTCTATGTTGAACAATAGTCATTTCGTGAAATGTTGTAAACTTAAAAAAAAAAAAAAAAACGCCATAGTAGAGTATGTCGAAATTTTTTGATGACAACGTCAAATTTTTTTTATTTTGAAAAAAATCATGAAAACGGTCATATTATAGCATGTAGAATGATTCTATGGTGAGCAAAACACATTTCGTGAAATGTTGTAAAATTAAAATAAAAAAACGACAAACTATACTATGTCGAAATTTATTGATGAAAACGTCAAATTTTTTTATGTTGAAAAAAATCATGAAAACGGTCGTATTATAGCATATAGAATGAGTCTATGGTGTAAAAAAGTCATTTCGTGAAATGTTGGAAAATTTTAGAAAAAAAACTCATAGTATAGTATGTCGAAATTTTTTGATGAAAACGTAAAATTTTTCTGATGTTGAAAAAAATCATGAAAACGGTCGTATTATAGCATGTAGAATGATTCTATGGTGAGCAAAACACATTTAGTGAAATGTTGTAAAATTAAAATAAAAAAAAGACATACTACACTATGTCGAAATTTTTTGATGAAAACGTCAAATTTTTCTGATGTTGAAAAAAATCATGAAAACAGTCATATTATAGCATGTAGCATGATTCTATGGTGAGCAAAAGTCATTTTGTGAAATGTAAAATTAAAAAAAAACGCCATAGTATAGTATGTCGAAATTTTTTGATGAAAATGTCAAATTTTTTTGATGTTGAAAAAAATCATGAAAACGGTCGTATTATAGCATGTAGAATGATTCTATGGTGAGCAAAACACATTTAGTGAAATGTTGTAAAATTAAAATAAAAAACACGACATACTATACTATGTCGAAATTTTTTGATGAAAACGTCAAATTTTTCTGATGTTGAAAAAAATCATGAAAACAGTCATATTATAGCATGTAGCATGATTCTATGGTGAGCAAAAGTCATTTTGTGAAATGTAAAATTAAAAAAAAACGCCATAGTATAGTATGTCGAAATTTTTTGATGAAAATGTCAAATTTTTTTTATGTTAAAAAAAATCATGAAAACGGTCGTATTATAGCATGTAGAATGATTCCATCATGAAAAAAAGTCATTTTATCAAATGTTGGAAAATTTTACAAAATAAAGTCATGGTATAGTATGTCGAAATTTTTTGATGAAAATGTAAAATTTTTCTGATGTTGAAAAAAATCATGAAAACGGTTGTATTATAGCATGTAGAATGATTCTATGTTGAACAATAGTCATTTTGTGAAATGTTGTAAACTTAAAAAATTTCGACATACTATACTATGACGTGTTTTTTTTTTTTTTGATGAAAACGTCAAATTTTTTTTATTTTGAAAAAAATCATGAAAACGGTCATATTATAGCATGTAGAATGATTCTATGGTGAGCAAAACACATTTCGTGAAATGTTGTAAAATTAAAATAAAAAAAACGACAAACTATACTATGTCGAAATTTTTTGATGAAAACGTCAAATTTTTTTGTTGAAAAGAATCATGAAAACGGTCGTATTATAGCATGTTTTTCTGATGTTGAAAAAAAACACGAAAACGGTTGTATTATAGCATATAGAATGAGTCTATGGTGTAAAAAAGTCATTTCGTGAAATGTTGGAAAATTTTACAAAAAAAAGTCATAGTATAGTATGTCGAAATTTTTTGATGAAAACTTCAAATTTTTCTGATGTTGAAAAAAATCATGAAAACGGTCGTATTATAGCATGTAGAATGATTCCATGGTGAAAAAAAGTCATTTTATCAAATGTTGGAAAATTTTACAAAATAAAGTCATGGTATAGTATGTCGAAATTTTTTGATGAAAACGTAAAATTTTTCTGATGTTGAAAAATATCATGAAAACGGTTGTATTATAGCATGTAGAATGATTCTATGTTGAGCAATAGTCATTTTGTGAAATGTTGTAAACTTAAAAAAAAAAAAAAAAAACGCCATAGTATAGTATGTCGAAATTTTTTGATGAAAACGTCAAATTTTTTTTATTTTGAAAAAAATCATGAAAACGGTCATATTATAGCATGTAGAATGATTCTATGGTGAGCAAAACACATTTCGTGAAATGTTGTAAAATTAATATAAAAAAAACGACAAACTATACTATGTCGAAATTTTTTGATGAAAACGTCAAATTTTTTTATGTTGAAAAGAATCATGAAAGCGGTCGTATTATAGCATGTTTTTCTGATGTTGAAAAAAAACACGAAAACGGTTGTATTATAGCATGTAGAATGATTCTATGTTGAACAATAGTCATTTCGTGAAATGTTGTAAACTTAAAAAAAAAAAAAACGCCATAGTATAGTATGTCGAAATTTTTTGATGACAACGTCAAATTTTTTTTATTTTGAAAAAAATCATGAAAACGGTCATATTATAGCATGTAGAATGATTCTATGTTGAGCAATAGTCATTTCGTGAAATGTTGTAAAATTTAAAAAAAAAAAAAACGCCATAGTATACTATGTCGAAATTTTTTATTGAACACGTCAAAAAAATTTTATATTGAAAAAAATCATGAAAACGGTTGTATAATAGCATGTAGAATAATTCTATGGTGAGCAAAAGTCATTTCGTGAAATGTTGTAAAATTAAAAAAAAAAAAAAAAAACGCCATAGTATAGTATGTCGAAATTTTTCGATGAAAACGTCAAATTATTCTGATGTTGAAAACAATCATGAAAACAGTCGTATTATAATATGTAGAATGATTCTATGGCGAGCAAAAGTCATTTCGTGAAATGTCGGAAAATAAAAAAAAAAACGCCATAGTATAGTATGTCGAAATTTTTTGATGAAAACGTCAAAAAAATTTTATATTGAAAAAAATCATGAAAACGATTGTATAATAGCATGTAGAATGATTCTATGGTGAGCAAAAGTCATTTCGTGAAATGTTGTAAAATTAAAAAAAAAAAAAAAAAACGACATAGTATAGTATGTCGAAATTTTTTGATGAAAACGTAAAATTTTTCTGATGTTGAAAACAATCATGAAAACAGTCGTATTATAGCATGTAGAATGATTCTATGGTGAGCAAAACACATTTAGTGAAATGTTGTAAAATTAAAATAAAAAAAACGACATACTACACTATGTCGAAATTTTTTGATGAAAACGTCAAATTTTTCTGATGTTGAAAAAAATCATGAAAACAGTCATATTATAGCATGTAGCATGATTCTATGGTGAGCAAAACACATTTCGTGAAATGTTGTAAAATTAAAATAAAAAAAACGACAAACTATACTATGTCGAAATTTTTTGATGAAAACGTCAAATTATTTTGATGTTATAAAAAATCATGAAAACGGTCGTATTATAGCATGTAGAATGATTCTATGGTGAGCAAAACACATTTCGTGAAATGTTGGAAAATTTTACAAAATAAAGTCATAGTATATAGTATGTCGAAATTTTTTGATGAAAACTTCAAATTTTTTTGATGTTGAAAAAAATCATGAAAACGGTTGTATTATAGCATGTAGAATGATTCCATGGTGAAAAAAAGTCATTTTATCAAATGTTGGAAAATTTTACAAAATAAAGTCATTGTATAGTATGTCGAAATTTTTTGATGAAAACGTAAAATTTTTCTGATGTTGAAAAAAATCATGAAAACGGTTGTATTATAGCATGTAGAATGGTTCTATGTTGAGCAATAGTCATTTTGTGAAATGTTGTAAACTTAAAAAAAAAAAAAAAAACGCCATAGTATAGTATGTCGAAATTTTTTGATGAAATCGTCAAATTTTTTTTATTTTGAAAAAAATCATGAAAACGGTCATATTATAGCATTTAGAATGATTCTATGGTGAGCAAAACACATTTCGTGAAATGTTGTAAAATTAAAATAAAAAAAACGACAAACTATACTATGTCGAAATTTTTTGATGAAAACATCAACTTTTTTTATGTTGAAAAGAATCATGAAAACGGTCGTATTATAGCATGTTTTTCTGATGTTGAAAAAAAACATGAAAACGGTCGTATTATAGCATATAGAATGAGTCTATGGTGTAAAAAAGTCATTTCGTGAAATGTTGGAAAATTTTACAAAAAAAAGTCATAGTATAGTATGTCGAAATTTTTTGATGAAAACGTAAAATTTTTCTGATGTTGAAAAAAATCATGAAAACGGTTGTATTATAGCATGTACAATGATTCTATGGTGAAAAAATGACATTTTATCGAATGTTGAAAATTTATACAAAAAAATGTCATAGTATAGTATGTCGAAATTTTTTGATGAAAACTTCAAATTTTTCTGATGTTGAAAACAATCATGAAAACAGTCGTATTATAATATGTAGAATGATTCTATGGTGAGCAAAACTCATTTTGTGAAATGTAAAATTAAAAAAAACGCCATAGTTTAGTATGTCGAAATTTTTTGATGAAAATGTCAAATTTTTTTGATGTTAAAAAAAATCATGAAAACGGTCGTATTATAGCATGTAGAATGATTCCATGGTGAGCAAAACACATTTCGTGAAATGTTGGATAATTTTACAAAATAAAGTCATAGTATAGTATGTCGAAATTTTTTGATGAAAACGTCAAATTTTTTTGATGTTGAAAAAAATCATGAAAACGGTTGTATTATAGCATGTAGAATGATTCCATGGTGAAAAAAAGTCATTTTATCAAATGTTGGAAAATTTTACAAAATAAAGTCATGGTATTTTATGTCGAAATTTTTTGATGAAAACGTAAAATTTTTCTGATGTTGAAAAAAATCATGAAAACGTTTGTATTATAGCATGTAGAATGATTCTATGTTGAGCAATAGTCATTTTGTGAAATGTTGTAAACTTAAAAAAAAAAAAAAAAAACGCCATAGTATAGTATGTCGAAATTTTTTGATGAAAACGTCAAATTTTTTTTTATTTTGAAAAAAATCATGAAAACGGTCATATAGCATGTAGAATGATTCTATGGTGAGCAAAACACATTTCGTGAAATGTTGTAAAATTAATATAAAAAAAACAACAAACTATACTATGTCGAAATTTTTTGATGAAAACGTCAAATTTTTTTATGTTGAAAAGAATCATGAAAACGGTCGTATTATAGCATGTTTTTCTGATGTTAAAAAAAATCATGAAAACATTTGTATTATAGCATGTAGAATGATTCTATGTTGAGCAATAGTCATTTTGTGAAATGTTGTAAACTTAAAAAAAAAAAAAACGCCATAGTATAGTATGTCGAAATTTATTGATGAAAACGTCAAATTTTTTTATGTTGAAAAAAATCATGAAAACGGTCGTATTATAGCATATAGAATGAGTCTATGGTGTAAAAAAGTCATTTCGTGAAATGTTGGAAAATTTTAAAAAAAAACTCATAGTATAGTATGTCGAAATTTTTTGATGAAAACGTAAAATTTTTCTGATGTTGAAAAAAATCATGAAAACGGTCGTATTATAGCATGTAGAATGATTCTATGGTGAGCAAAACACATTTAGTGAAATGTTGTAAAATTAAAATTAAAAAAACGACATACTACACTATGTCGAAATTTTTTGATGAAAACGTCAAATTTTTCTGATGTTGAAAAAAATCATGAAAACAGTCATATTATAGCATGTAGCATGATTCTATGGTGAGCAAAAGTCATTTTGTGAAATGTAAAATTAAAAAAAACGCCATAGTATAGTATGTCGAAATTTTTTGATGAAAATGTCAAATTTTTTTTATGTTAAAAAAAATCATGAAAACGGTCGTATTATAGCATGTAGAATGATTCTATGGTGAGCAAAACACATTTAGTGAAATGTTGTAAAATTAAAATAAAAAACACGACATACTATACTATGTCGAAATTTTTTGATGAAAACGTCAAATTTTTCTGATGTTGAAAAAAATCATGAAAACAGTCATATTATAGCATGTAGCATGATTCTATGTTGAACAATAGTCATTTCGTGAAATGTTGTAAACTTAAAAAAAAAAAAAAAAACGCCATAGTAGAGTATGTCGAAATTTTTTGATGACAACGTCAAATTTTTTTTATTTTGAAAAAAATCATGAAAACGGTCATATTATAGCATGTAGAATGATTCTATGGTGAGCAAAACACATTTCGTGAAATGTTGTAAAATTAAAATAAAAAAACGACAAACTATACTATGTCGAAATTTTTTGATGAAAACGTCAAATTTTTTTATGTTGAAAAAAATCATGAAAACGGTCGTATTATAGCATATAGAATGAGTCTATGGTGTAAAAAAGTCATTTCGTGAAATGTTGGAAAATTTTACAAAAAAAACTCATAGTATAGTATGTCGAAATTTTTTGATGAAAACGTAAAATTTTTCTGATGTTGAAAAAAATCATGAAAACGGTTGTATTATAGCATGTAGAATGATTCTATGGTGAAGAAAACACATTTTAGTGAAATGTTGTAAAATTAAAATAAAAAAAACGACATACTACACTATGTCGAAATTTTTTGATGAAAACGTCAAATTTTTCTGATGTTGAAAAAAATCATGAAAACGGTCATATTATAGCATGTAGCATGATTCTATGGTGAGCAAAAGTCATTTTGTGAAATGTAAAAAAAAAAAAAAAAACGCCATAGTATAGTATGTCGAAATTTTTTGATGAAAATGTCAAATTTTTTTGATGTTAAAAAAAATCATGAAAACGGTCGTATTATAGCATGTAGAATGATTCCATCATGAAAAAAAGTCATTTTATCAAATGTTGGAAAATTTTACAAAATAAAGTCATGGTATAGTATGTCGAAATTTTTTGATGAAAATGTAAAATTTTTCTGATGTTGAAAAAAATCATGAAAACGGTTGTATTATAGCATGTAGAATGATTCTATGTTGAACAATAGTCATTTTGTGAAATGTTGTAAACTTGAAAAAAAAACGACATACTATAGTATGACGTTTTTTTTTTTTTGATGAAAACGTCAAATTTTTTTATTTTGAAAAAAATCATGAAAACGGTCATATTATAGCATGTAGAATGATTCTATGGTGAGCAAAACACATTTCGTGAAATGTTGTAAAATTAAAATAAAAAAAAACGACAAACTATACTATGTCGAAATTTTTTGATGAAAAAGTCAAATTTTTTTTGTTGAAAAGAATCATGAAAACGGTCGTATTATAGCATGTTTTTCTGATGTTGAAAAAAAACACGAAAACGGTTGTATTATAGCATATAGAATGAGTCTATGGTGTAAAAAAGTCATTTCGTGAAATGTTGGAAAATTTTACAAAAAAAAGTCATAGTATAGTATGTCGAAATTTTTTGATGAAAACTTCAAATTTTTCTGATGTTGAAAAAAATCATGAAAACGGTCGTATTATAGCATGTAGAATGATTCCATGGTGAAAAAAAGTCATTTTATCAAATGTTGGAAAATTTTACAAAATAAAGTCATGGTATAGTATGTCGAAATTTTTTGATGAAAACGTAAAATTTTTCTGATGTTGAAAAAAATCATGAAAACGGTTGTATTATAGCATGTAGAATGATTCTATGTTGAGCAATAGTCATTTTGTGAAATGTTGTAAACTTAAAAAAAAAAAAAAAAACGCCATAGTATAGTATGTCGAAATTTTTTGATGAAAACGTCAAATTTTTTTTATTTTGAAAAAAATCATGAAAACGGTCATATTATAGCATGTAGAATGATTCTATGGTGAGCAAAACACATTTCGTGAAATGTTGTAAAATTAATATAAAAAAAACGACAAACTATACTATGTCGAAATTTTTTGATGAAAACGTCAATTTTTTTATGTTGAAAAGAATCATGAAAGCGGTCGTATTATAGCATGTTTTTCTGATGTTGAAAAAAAACACGAAAACGGTTGTATTATAGCATGTAGAATGATTCTATGTTGAACAATAGTCATTTCGTGAAATGTTGTAAACTAAAAAAAAAAAAAACGCCATAGTATAGTATGTCGAAATTTTTTGATGACAACGTCAAATTTTTTTTATTTAAAAAAAATCATGAAAACGGTCATATTATAGCATGTAGAATGATTCTATGTTGAGCAATAGTCATTTCGTGAAATGTTGTAAAATTTAAAAAAAAAAAAATGCCATAGTATACTATGTCGAAATTTTTTATTGAACACGTCAAAAAAATTTTATATTGAAAAAAATCATGAAAACGGTTGTATAATAGCATGTAGAATAATTCTATGGTGAGCAAAAGTCATTTCGTGAAATGTTGTAAAATTAAAAAAAAAAAAAAAAGTCATGGTATAGTATGTCGAAATTTTTCGATGAAAACGTCAAATTATTCTGATGTTGAAAACAATCATGAAAACGGTCGTATTATAATATGTAGAATGATTCTATGGTGAGCAAAAGTCATTTCGTGAAATGTTGGAAAATAAAAAAAAAAAAAAAACGCCATAGTATAGTATGTCGAAATTTTTTGATGAAAACGTCAAATTTTTTTTATTTTGAAAAAAATCATGAAAACGGTCATATTATAGCATGTAGAATGATTCTATGGTGAGCAAAACACATTTCGTGAAATGTTGTAAAATTAATATAAAAAAAACGACAAACTATACTATGTCGAAATTTTTTGATGAAAACGTCAAATTTTTTTATGTTGAAAAGAATCATGAAAACGGTCGTATTATAGCATGTTTTTCTGATGTTGAAAAAAAACACGAAAACGGTTGTATTATAGCATGTAGAATGATTCTATGTTGAACAATAGTCATTTCGTGAAATGTTGTAAACTTAAAAAAAAAAAAAAACGCCATAGTATAGTATGTCGAAATTTTTTGATGACAACGTCAAATTTTTTTTATTTTAAAAAAAATCATGAAAACGGTCATATTATAGCATGTAGAATGATTCTATGTTGAGCAATAGTCATTTCGTGAAATGTTGTAAAATTTAAAAAAAAAAAAAAATGCCATAGTATACTATGTCGAAATTTTTTATTGAACACGTCAAAAAAATTTTATATTGAAAAAAATCATGAAAACGGTTGTATAACAGCATGTAGAATAATTCTATGGTGAGCAAAAGTCATTTCGTGAAATGTTGTAAAATTAAAAAAAAAAAAAAAAAACGCCATAGTATAGTATGTCGAAATTTTTCGATGAAAACGTCAAATTATTCTGATGTTGAAAACAATCATGAAAACAGTCGTATTATAATATGTAGAATGATTCTATGGCGAGCAAAAGTCATTTCGTGAAATGTCGGAAAATAAAAAAAAAAACGCCATAGTATAGTATGTCGAAATTTTTTGATGAAAACGTCAAAAAAATTTTATATTGAAAAAAATCATGAAAACGATTGTATAATAGCATGTAGAATGATTCTATGGTGAGCAAAAGTCATTTCGTGAAATGTTGTAAAATTAAAAAAAAAAAAAAAAAACGACATAGTATAGTATGTCGAAATTTTTTGATGAAAACGTCAAATTTTTCTGATGTTGAAAACAATCATGAAAACAGTCGTATTATAGCATGTAGAATGATTCTATGGTGAGCAAAACACATTTAGTGAAATGTTGTAAAATTAAAATAAAAAAAACGACATACTACACTATGTCGAAATTTTTTGATGAAAACGTCAAATTTTTCTGATGTTGAAAAAAATCATGAAAACAGTCATATTATAGCATGTAGCATGATTCTATGGTGAGCAAAACACATTTCGTGAAATGTTGTAAAATTAAAATAAAAAAAACGACAAACTATACTATGTCGAAATTTTTTGATGAAAACGTCAAATTTTTTTGATGTTAAAAAAAATCATGAAAACGGTCGTATTATAGCATGTAGAATGATTCTATGGTGAGCAAAACACATTTCGTGAAATGTTGGAAAATTTTACAAAATAAAGTCATAGTATATAGTATGTCGAAATTTTTTGATGAAAACTTCAAATTTTTTTGATGTTGAAAAAAATCATGAAAACGGTTGTATTATAGCATGTAGAATGATTCCATGGTGAAAAAAAGTCATTTTATCAAATGTTGGAAAATTTTACAAAATAAAGTCATGGTATAGTATGTCGAAATTTTTTGATGAAAACGTAAAATTTTTCTGATGTTGAAAAAAATCATGAAAACGGTTGTATTATAGCATGTAGAATGATTCTATGTTGAGCAATAGTCATTTTGTGAAATGTTGTAAACTTAAAAAAAAAAAAAAAAAAACGCCATAGTATAGTATGTCGAAATTTTTTGATGAAAACGTCAAATTTTTTTTATTTTGAAAAAAATCATGAAAACGGTCATATTATAGCATGTAGAATGATTCTATGGTGAGCAAAACACATTTCGTGAAATGTTGTAAAATTAAAATAAAAAAAACGACAAACTATACTATGTCGAAATTTTTTGATGAAAAGGTAAAATTTTTCTGATGTTGAAAAAAATCATGAAAACGGTTGTATTATAGCATGTAGAATGATTCTATGGTGAAAAAAAGTCATTTTATCAAATGTTGGAAAATTTTAAAAAAAATGTCATAGTATAGCATGTCGAAATTTTTCGATGAAAACGTCAAATTTTTCTGATGTTGAAAAAAATCATGAAAACGGTTGTATAATAGCATGTAGAATGATTCTATGGTGAGCAAAAGTCATTTCGTGAAATGTTGTAAAATAAAAAAAAAAAAAAACGCCATAGTATAGTATGTCGAAATTTTTTGATGAAAACGTAAAATTTTTCTGATGTTGAAAAAAATCATGAAAACGGTTGTATTATAGCATGTAGAATGATTCTATGGTGAGAAAAATCACATTTTATGAAATGTTGAAAATTTATACAAAAAAATGACATAGTATAGTATGTCGAAATTTTTTGATGAAAACGTCAAATTTTTTTATGTTGAAAAGAATCATGAAAACGGTCGTATTATAGCATGTTTTTCTGATGTTGAAAAAAAACACGAAAACGGTTGTATTATAGCATGTAGAATGATTCTATGTTGAACAATAGTCATTTCGTGAAATGTTGTAAACTTAAAAAAAAAAAAAAAACGCCATAGTATAGTATGTCGAAATTTTTTGATGACAACGTCAAATTTTTTTTATGTTGAAAAAAATCATGAAAACGGTCATATTATAGCATGTAGAATGATTCTATGGTGAGCAAAACACATTTCGTGAAATGTTGTAAAATTAAAATAAAAAAACGACAAACTATACTATGTCGAAATTTTACTGATGAAAACGTCAAATTTTTTTATGTTGAAAAAAATCATGAAAACGGTCGTATTATAGCATATAGAATGAGTCTATGGTGTAAAAAAGTCATTTCGTGAAATGTTGGAAAATTTTAAAAAAAAAAACTCATAGTATAGTATGTCGAAATTTTTTGATGAAAATGTCAAATTTTTCTTATGTTGAAAAAAATCATGAAAACGGTCGTATTATAGCATGTAGAATGATTCCATGGTGAAAAAAAGTCATTTTATCAAATGTTGGAAAATTTTACAAAATAAAGTCATGGTATAGTATGTCGAAATTTTTTGATGAAAATGTAAAATTTTTCTGATGTTGAAAAAAATCATGAAAACGGTTGTATTATAGCATGTAGAATGATTCTATGTTGAACAATAGTCATTTTGTGAAATGTTGTAAACTTAAAAAAAAATTTCGACATACTATACTATGACGGTTTTTTTTTTTTTTTTGATGAAAACGTCAAATTTTTTTTTATTTTGAAAAAAATCATGAAAACGGTCATATTATAGCATGTAGAATGATTCTATGGTGAGCAAAACACATTTCGTGAAATGTTGTAAAATTAAAATAAAAAAAACGACAAACTATACTATGTCGAAATTTTTTGATGAAAACGTCAAATTTTTTTGTTGAAAAGAATCATGAAAACGGTCGTATTATAGCATGTTTTTCTGATGTTGAAAAAAAACACGAAAACGGTTGTATTATAGCATATAGAATGAGTCTATGGTGTAAAAAAGTCATTTCGTGAAATGTTGGAAAATTTTACAAAAAAAAGTCATAGTATAGTATGTCGAAATTTTTTGATGAAAACGTAAAATTTTTCTGATGTTGAAAAAAATCATGAAAACGGTTGTATTATAGCATGTACAATGATTCTATGGTGAAAAAATGACATTTTATCGAATGTTACAAATTTATACAAAAAAATGTCATAGTATAGTATGTCGAAATTTTTTGATGAAAACTTCAAATTTTTCTGATGTTGAAAAAAATCATGAAAACGGTTGTATTATAGCATGTAGAATGATTCTATGTTGAGCAATAGTCATTTTGTGAAATGTTGTAAACTTAAAAAAAAAAAAAAACGCCATAGTATAGTATGTCGAAATTTTTTGATGAAAACGTCAAATTTTTTTTATTTTGAAAAAAATCATGAAAACGGTCATATTATAGCATGTAGAATGATTCTATGGTGAGCAAAACACATTTCGTGAAATGTTGTAAAATTAATATAAAAAAAACGACAAACTATACTATGTCGAAATTTTTTGATGAAAACGTCAAATTTTTTTATGTTGAAAAGAATCATGAAAACGGTCGTATTATAGCATGTTTTTCTGATGTTGAAAAAAAACACGAAAACGGTTGTATTATAGCATGTAGAATGATTCTATGTTGAACAATAGTCATTTCGTGAAATGTTGTAAACTTAAAAAAAAAAAAAACGCCATAGTATAGTATGTCGAAATTTTTTGATGACAACGTCAAATTTTTTTTATTTTGAAAAAAATCATGAAAACGGTCATATTATAGCATGTAGAATGATTCTATGTTGAGCAATAGTCATTTCGTGAAATGTTGTAAAATAAAAAAAAAAAAAAAAATGCCATAGTATACTATGTCGAAATTTTTTATTGAACACGTCAAAAAAATTTTATATTGAAAAAAATCATGAAAACGGTTGTATAATAGCATGTAGAATAATTCTATGGTGAGCAAAAGTCATTTCGTGAAATGTTGTAAAATTAAAAAAAAAAAAAAAACGCCATAGTATAGTATGTCGAAATTTTTCGATGAAAACGTCAAATTATTCTGATGTTGAAAACAATCATGAAAACAGTCGTATTATAATATGTAGAATGATTCTATGGCGAGCAAAAGTCATTTCGTGAAATGTCGGAAAATTTAAAAAAAAAACGCCATAGTATAGTATGTCGAAATTTTTTGATGAAAACGTCAAAAATTTTTCTGATGTTGAAAAAAATCATGAAAACGGTCGTATTATAGCATGTAGAATGATTCTATGGTGAGCAAAACACATTTCGTGAAATGTTGTAAAATTAAAAAAAAAAAAAACGACATAGTATAGTATGTCGAAATTTTTTGATGAAAACGTCAAATTTTTCTGATGTTGAAAAAAATCATGAAAACAGTCATATTATAGCATGTAGAATGATTCTATGGTGAGCAAAAGTCATTTTGTGAAATGTTGTAAAATTAAAAAAAAAACGCCATAGTATAGTATGTCGAAATTTTTTGATGAAAATGTCAAATTTTTTTGATGTTAAAAAAAATCATGAAAACGGTCGTATTATAGTATGTTTTTCTGATGTTGAAAAAAAACAGAAAACGGTTGTATTATAGCATGTAGAATGATTCTATGTTGAACAATAGTCATTTCGTGAAATGTTGTAAACTTAAAAAAAAAAAAAACGCCATAGTATAGTATGTCGAAATTTTTTGATGACAACTTCAAATTTTTTTTATTTTGAAAAAAATCATGAAAACGGTCATATTATAGCATATAGAATGATTCTATGTTGAGCAATAGTCATTTCGAGAAATGTTGTAAAATTTAAAAAAAAAAAAACGCCATAGTATAGTATGTCGAAATTTTTTGATGAAAACGTCAAATTTTTCTGATGTTGAAAAAAATCATGAAAATGGTGGTATTATAGCATGTAGAATGATTCTATGGTGAGCAAAAGTCATTTTGTGAAATGTTGTAAAATTAAAAAAAAAAAAAAAAACGCCATAGTATAGTATGTCAAAATTTTTTGATGAAAACGTCAAATTTTTTTGATGTTGAAAAAAATCATGAAAACGGTCGTATTATAGCATGTAGAATGATTCTATGGTGAGCAAAACACATTTAGTGAAATGTTGTAAAATTAAAATAAAAAAACGACATACTATACTATGTCGAAATTTTTTGATGAAAACGTCAAATTTTTCTGATGTTGAAAAAAATCATGAAAACAGTCATATTATAGCATGTAGCATGATTCTATGGTGAGCAAAAGTCATTTTGTGAAATGTTGTAAAATTAAAATAAAAAAAACGACAAACTATACTATGTCGAAATTTTTTGATGAAAACGTCAAATTTTTTGTTGAAAAGAATCATGAAAACGGTCGTATTATAGCATGAAGGAAAAAAAGAAAAAAAAAAAAAAAAAAAAAAAAAAAAAAAATTTTTCTGATGTTGAAAAAAAACACGAAAACGGTTGTATTATAGCATATAGAATGAGTCTATGGTGTAGAAAAAGTCATTTCGTGAAATGTTGGAAAATTTACAAAAAAAAGCCATAGTATAGTATGTCGAAATTTTTTGATGAAAATGTCAAATTTTTCTGATGTTAAAAAAAATCATGAAAACGGTCGTATTATAGCATGTAGAATGATTCTATGGTGAAAAAAACACATTTCGTCGAAATGTTGGATAATTTATACAAAAAAAATGTCATAGTATAGTATGTCGAAATTTTTTGATGAAAACGTCAAATTTTTCTGATGTTGAAAAAAATCATGAAAACGGTCGTATTATAGCATGTAGAATGATTCCATGGTGAAAAAAAGTCATTTTATCAAATGTTGGAAAATTTTACAAAATAAAGTCATGGTATAGTATGTCGAAATTTTTTGATGAAAACATAAAATTTTTCTGATGTTGAAAAAAATCATGAAAACGGTTGTATTATAGCATGTAGAATGATTCTATGTTGAGCAATAGTCATTTTGTGAAATGTTGTAAACTTAAAAAAAAAAAAAAAAACGCCATAGTATAGTATGTCGAAATTTTTTGATGAAAACGTCAAATTTTTTTTATTTTGAAAAAAATCATGAAAACGGTCATATTATAGCATGTAGAATGATTCTATGGTGAGCAAAACACATTTCGTGAAATGTTGTAAAATTAAAATAAAAAAAACGACAAACTATACTATGTCGAAATTTTTTGATGAAAACGTCAAATTTTTTTATGTTGAAAAGAATCATGAAAACGGTCGTATTATAGTATGTTTTTCTGATGTTAAAAAAAACACGAAAACGGTTGTATTATAGCATGTAGAATGATTCTATGTTGAACAATAGTCATTTCGTGAAATGTTGTAAACTTAAAAAAAAAAAAAACGCCATAGTATAGTATGTCGAAATTTTTTGATGACAACTTCAAATTTTTTTTATTTTGAAAAAAATCATGAAAACGGTCATATTATAGCATGTAGAATGATTCTATGTTGAGCAATAGTCATTTTGAGAAATGTTGTAAAATTTAAAAAAAAAAAAAAAAACGCCATAGTATAGTATGTCGAAATTTTTTGTTGAAAACGTCTTGGTGAAAACAATCATGAAAACAGTCGTATTATAATATGTAGAATGATTCTATGGGGAGAAAAAGTCATTTCGTGAAATGTCGGAAAAAAAAAAAAAAAAACCAAAAAAAAAAAAAAGAAAAAATTTTGATGAAAACCAAATTTTTTTATATTGAAAAAAATCATGAAAACAGTTGTATAATAGCATGTAGAATGATTCTATGGTGAGCAAAACACATTTAGTGAAATGTTGTAAAATTAAAATAAAAAAAACGACATACTATACTATGTCGAAATTTTTTGATGAAAACGTCAAATTTTTCTGATGTTGAAAAAAATCATGAAAACAGTCATATTATAGCATGTAGCATGATTCTATGGTGAGCAAAAGTCATTTTGTGAAATGTAAAATTAAAAAAAATAAACGTCATAGTATACTATGTCGAAATTTTTTGATGAAAATGTCAAATTTTTTTGATGTTAAAAAGAATCATGAAAACGGTTGTATTATAGCATGTAGAATGATTCTATGGTGAGCAAAACACATTTCGTGAAATGTTGGAAAATTTTACAAAATAAAGTCATAGTATAGTATGTCGAAATTTTTTGATGAAAACGTCAAATTTTTCTGATGTTGAAAAAAATCATGAAAACGGTTGTATTATAGCATGTAGAATGATTCCATGGTGAAAAAAAGTCAATTTATCAAATGTTGGAAAATTTTAGAAAATAAAGTCGTGGTATAGTATGTCGAAATTTTTTGATGAAAACGTAAAATTTTTCTGATGTTGAAAAAAATCATGAAAACGGTTGTATTATAGCATGTAGAATGATTCTAAGTTGAGCAATAGTCATTTTGTGAAATGTTGTAAACTTAAAAAAAAAAAAAAAAAACGCCATAGTATAGTATGTCGAAATTTTTTGATGAAAACGTCAAATTTTTCTGATGTTG
Source organism: Pterois miles (assembly GCA_947000775.1). Taxonomy (NCBI): domain Eukaryota; kingdom Metazoa; phylum Chordata; class Actinopteri; order Perciformes; family Scorpaenidae; genus Pterois; species Pterois miles. The sequence goes on from CAMQGK010000028.1 coordinate 15,656,895, forward strand.
AAAAAAATCATGAAAACAGTCGTATTATAGCATGTAGAATGATTCTATGGTGAGCAAAACACATTTAGTGAAATGTTGTAAAATTAAAATAAAATAAACGACAAACTATACTATGTCGAAATTTTTTGATGAAAACGTCAAATTTTTTTATGTTGAAAAGAATCATGAAAACGGTCGTATTATAGCATGTTTTTCTGATGTTGAAAAAAAAACACCAAAACGGTTGTATTATAGCATGTAGAATGATTCTATGTTGAACAATAGTCATTTCGTGAAATGTTGTAAACTTAAAAAAAAAAAAAAAAACGCCATAGTATAGTATGTCGAAATTTTTTGATGACAACGTCAAATTTTTTTTATTTTGAAAAAAATCATGAAAACGGTCATATTATAGCATGTAGAATGATTCTATGGTGAGCAAAACACATTTAGTGAAATGTTGTAAAATTAAAATAAAAAAACGACAAACTATACCATGTCGAAATTTTTTGATGAAAACGTCAAATTTTTTTATGTTGAAAAAAATCATGAAAACGGTCATATTATAGCATATAGAATGAGTCTATGGTGTAAAAAAGTCATTTCGTGAAATGTTGGAAAATTTTACAAAAAAAAGTCATAGTATAGTATGTCGAAATTTTTTGATGAAAACGTAAAATTTTTCTGATGTTGAAAAAAATCATGAAAACGGTTGTATTATAGCATGTACAATGATTCTATGGTGAAAAAATGACATTTTATCGAATGTTGAAAAATTAAACAAAAAAATGTCATAGTATAGTAAGTCGAAATGTTTCGATGAAAACGTCAAATTTTTCTGATGTTGAAAACAATCATGAAAATGGTCGTATTATAGCATGTAGAATGATTCTATGTTGAGCAATAGTCATTTTGTGAAATGTTGTAAACTTAAAAAAAAAAAAAAACGCCATAGTATAGTATGCCGAAATTTTTTGATGAAAACGTCAAATTTTTTTGACGTTGAAAAAAATCATGAAAACGGTTGTATTATAGCATGTAGAATGATTCTATGGTGAAAAAAAGTCATTTTATCAAATGTTGGAAAATTTTATAAAAAATGTCATAGTATAGCATGTCGAAATTTTTCGATGAAAACGTCAAATTTTTCTGATGTTGAAAACAATCATGAAAACGGTTGTATAATAGCATGTAGAATGATTCTATGGTGAGCAAAAGTCATTTCGTGAAATGTTGTAAAATTGAAAAAAAAACGCCATAGTATAGTATGTCGAAATTTTTTGATGAAAACGTCAAATTTTTTTGATGTTGAAAAAAATCATGAAAACGGTCGTATTATAGCATGTAGAATGATTCTATGGTGAGCAAAACACATTTAGTGAAATGTTGTAAAATAAAAATAAAAAAAAACGACAAACTATACTATGTCGAAATTTTTTGATGAAAACGTCAAATTTTTTATGTTGAAAAGAATCATGAAAACGGTCGTATTATAGCATGTTTTTCTGATGTTGAAAAAAAACACGAAAACGGTTGTATTATGCAAGTTCTATGGTGAGCAAAACGCATTTCGTGAAATGTTGAAAAATTAAAAAAAAAAAAAAAAAAAAAATTTTGGTGAAAAAAATCAATGTATTATAGCATATAGAATGATTCTATGGTGAAAAAAGTCATTTCTCGAAATGTTGGAAAATTTTAAAAAAAAAAAGAAAAAATGAAAAATTTAAAAATTTTTTTAAAAAAAAATCAAAATTTTTATTAAAAAAATAAAAAAAAAGAAAAAAATAAAAAAAAAAAATTTTTTTAAAAAAAAAAATTTTAAAAAAAAAAAAAAAAAAAAAAAAAAAAAAAAAAAAAAAAAATAAACAAATTTTTTTTTTTAAATGTGGTTTGTGTAGAATGATCTATGGGAAAAAAAAAAATAAAAAGAAAAAATACAAAAAAAACCGCCATAGTATAGTATGTCGAAATTTTTTGATGAAAATGTCAAATTTTTTTGATGTTGAAAAAATTCATGAAAACGGTTGTATTATAGCATGTAGAATGAGTCTATGGTGAAAAAAGTCATTTCTCGAAATGTTGGAAAATTTTACAAAAAAAAACGCCATAGTATAGTATGTCAAACTTTTTCGATGAAAACGTCAAATTTTTCTGATGTTGAAAAAATTCATGAAAACAGTCGTATTATAATATGTAGAATGATTCTATGGCGAGCAAAAGTCATTTCGTGAAATGTCGGAAAATTTAAAAAAAAAAAAGGCCATAGTATAGTGTGTCGAAATTTTTTGATGAAAACGTCAAATTTTTTTGATGTTGAAAAAAATCATGAAAACAGTCATATTATAGCATGTAGCATGATTCTATGGTGAGCAAAAGTCATTTTGTGAAATGTAAAATTAAAAAAACGCCATAGTATAGTATGTCGAAATTTTTCGATGAAAACTTCAAATTTTTCTGATGTTGAAAACAATCATGAAAACGGTCGTATTATAATATGTAGAATGATTTTATGGAGAAATTTTGGAATGTTGAAAATTTAAAAAAAAACGCCATAGTATAGTGTCGAAATTTTTTGATGAAAAAGTAAAAATTTTTTAAGGTGAAAAAAAAAAAAAAAAAGGGGAAAAAAAAAAAAAAAAAATAAGGGGAAAAAAAATCTAAAAAAAGAAAAAAAAATAAAAAAAAAAAAAAAAAATAAAAAAATAAAAAAAAAAAAAAAAAAAAAAAAAATGTATTATAGCATGTAGAATGATTCTATGGTGAAAAAATGTCATTTTATCGAAATGTTGAAAATTTATACAAAAAAATGTCATAGTATAGTATGTCGAAATTTTTTGATGAAAACTGTCAAATTTTTCTGATGTTGAAAAAAATCATGAAAACGGTCGTATTATAGCATGTAGAATGATTCTATGGTGAGCAAAAAACACATTTCGTGAAATGTTGGAAAATTTTACAAAAAAAAACGACATAGTATAGTATGTTGAAATTTTTTGAAGAAAACGAAAAATTTTTATGATGAAGAAAAAAATCAAAAAAACGGATGTAATATAGTATGAAGAATGATTATAATTGCATCTTTTGTGAAATGTTGTAAACTTAAAAAAAAAAAAAAACGCCATAGTATAGTATGTCGAAATTTTTCGATGAAAACGTCAAATTTTTCTGATGTTGAAAAAAATCATGAAAACAGTCGTATTATAATATGTAGAATGATTCTATGGACTGAGCAAAAGTCATTTCGTGAAATGTCGGAAAATTAAAATTAAAAAAAAAACGCCATAGTATAGTATGTCGAAATTTTTTGATGAAAACGTCAAATTTTTTTGATGTTGAAAACAATCATGAAAACGGTCGTATTATAGCATGTAGAATGATTCTATGGTGAGAAAAACACATTTAGTGAAATGTTGTAAAATTAAAATAAAAAAACGACATACTATACTATGTCAAACTTTTAAAAAACAAAATTTAAAAAAACAAAAAAAAAATAAAAAAAAAAGCGAAAAACAATGAAATGTTGGAAAATTTTTGATGAAAACGTCAAATTTTTCTGATGTTGAAAAAAATCATGAAAACAGTCATATTATAGCATGTAGCATGATTCTATGGTGAGCAAAAGTCATTTTGTGAAATGTAAAATTAAAAAAAACGCCATAGTATAGTATGTCGAAATTTTTTGATGAAAACGTCAAATTTTTTTGATGTTGAAAAAAATCATGAAAACGGTCGTATTATAGCATGTAGAATGATTCTATGGTAAGCAAAACTCATTTCATGAAATGTTGGAAAATTTTACAAAATAAAGTCATAGTATAGTATGTCGAAATTTTTTGATGAAAACGTCATATTTTTTTCTGATGTTGAAAAAAATCATGAATACGGTCATATTATAGCATGTAGAATGATTCTATGGTGAAAAAAGTCATTTCTGAAATGTTGGAAAATTAAAAAAAAACAAAAAAACGTCATAGTATACTATGTCGAAATTTTTTGATGAAAATGTCAAATTTTTCTGATGACTATTATGACTTTTTACGAATTAAAATATGAATGTTAACATGATTTTTTCCAAGATTCAATACTATGACCTGATTTTCATGAAATTTTTCAACATAATATAATTTCACTTTTTATCATAATATTAATTAACATACTATCATATGACTGTTAAGATGAAATTCTTCAAGATTCAATAAGATGACCATTTTTTCATGAAATTTTTCGACGTACTATACTATGACTTTTTTCATGAAATTTTTCAAAGTACTATAATATGAATTTTTTATCATACCTTTTTACAAACTAAAATATGATTAACATGATTTTTTTGTAGATTCAATACTATGATCTGCTTATGATATTTTTCAACATAATATATTTGACTTTTTTTAAATCATAATATCCTTTTACAGACTATATTTTCAACATGAATTTTTTTCAAGATTCAACAGTATGGCAGGTCATGAATTTTTTATATATTATTCAATGACTTTATTTTGATTTTGTACTATTTTCAGCATACTGTTTGACAATTTACATATATTTTGACATCATACTTAGATTTTTTTCTTTACTTTTTTGACATATGATAGCATGGCTTTTTCATAACTTTTTAAAAACATACCATACTAGGGCATTTAGTAGATATAACAAAACTGGGAGTCTTTTTCTGTTTGTACGTTTTGTGTGTATTCGGGTTTATACTTTTTATAGTATAACACTACTTACTACAGTGCTTCAAGCTTACTGTATGTCTGTGGCTATGCTTGTCACAGCTATGTCATCTGGCTTCATATCATGTGCCAATTATCTTTAATGCACACTCAGATGGCAACAGCCCAATTATCTACATTTACAGTATAATTCATAAAATATATTCATTACTCTTGCATTTTTGCTTTAGTTATTCACACCGTAATAACAAGGATACAAGTTGTTTCAAGAAAGACATAAAATAACATGGTCAACTATTGTGCTAATGGCATTATCACAAATGTTAAACAAGCACAAAGGGTGACACCAGGCTGCTACAACTTCAAATAATAACGTCCTCATTTCTCTCCAAACAAAAAGACGATGACTGCTGTCTTTGTCAAATACAATGAACAAGACTATTCAGAGACATGAGCTGCCCTCCATACAGCCACAAAACAATGCATTATGTGGGAAAGTACCACATTCTGGTATCTGGGGGCACAGTTCAGTATGTGTGTTGTAGATATGGAATGCAGATTATGTTTCATTGTAATCTTTCAGGCATTCTGATTACTGGTCTGGTCGATATGTAATGTATGTGCCAGAAGGGTAGGCAGCTCCCTTACGAGCCCTCTAGAAGCTAGAGAACAAAATCATGACACACAAGGAGGAAAAAAATGTCTCAAAACGAGTGACGATAACAAAAATAAATGTATTTAATTTCAGGAAGACGTTTAACAAGGCACAATAATGGTTTTGCTAAACTATTTAATATGTACAAATATATTCTACTTACTTAACACAGCTTAATCAGTATATAACGGTAATGTTTCAATGAACACTGATGTAATGCTGTGTCATGAGATTCAAGCTTGACAAGCATCTGCAACAAATGCATGGTACAACAAGAAATATGGCAGTATTATATTAACAGCCATTATAAGTCACTGGAAAGATAAAATAAATATCTTTTCATGCAGGTGTTGAGTGGGAGACTCCTGACAGCTGTGAGTCAGACTAGAAATATATAATATTCATAATCAGTATGTTTGTAACAAATGCCGCAAATTTACCACAGTAAATACTACATGTACTACATCACTAATAGAGAGGAGCTCAAGTCAGGAATCCCAAAATGTGAAGACCAGCCATGTTAAGCAGGAAACTAATACCACTGAGGACAAACAAGCCGTCAGAAAAAGCCACTGAAATGAGCATGGCGCCCTAAAGGTTTTATTTTGTTCAGATGTCATTGGCACAGTCTCAAAGGTTTTGATCCTTGACCAGTGTGACTGGGAAGAAGGTGATTGTCAGGATGGAGGTTTTTTAGGTTTTCTCATTTTCTTGAGCTTTTCTTGTCTTACCGTCTCATCCTCCAAAGAGGACAGTTCAGATATCCTGTGGATAAAAGAGCGAGAGGCTCCGACCACTGGGTCTGGATACGACTGGCCTGTGTGGTAAGAGGCAAGAGGGAGGGAGAGATGTAAAGGGAGACAGATGAGTAGAAGAGATAGAAGAAACATTAGGACAAGATCTATAATATTACATATACACTAAAAATAAAAAGTATGATACAAGAGCAAGAGTCATAATGCTGGTTTCAGGTTTGGGTTTTATCTCTCTGTTGAGAGTACATTATACATGTACATCATCTGAAAATTAATTTGAGATGCAGCTCAGCATTGTGTCAAGTTGTTCCAGTCATTCATAACAAATAAAAATAAATAATAAATAAGAATAATATAATAAATAATAATAAATTTTATAAGTGTATAAGAGCATAGAACATGATGATATACGTTTGTGGTGGTCTATTATGTCTCATAAATTGTTGCAGCAATTGTTGGTTGATACCATTTGTTACACCGATTTGGTGCTAAATTTGGCCATTTTTACCCCTTCAGAATTGATAAAAATGATCAATAAACCCTCCAAAACACCACATTAAGACACGAAGACCTTGAGGAACACCACAGAAAAAGCTGTGCTGTGATTTGGTATCAAAAACTTTTGACATTTGGAGTTTTCTGCAAGAATTGCATTTTTCTGTGATTGGATGGCAAGAACTTCTGTTCTGGAAACTGCTCAGAGACGCCCTTATTTTCACTCTAGCTAGGAAAGCCATCCATCCTCTGAATGCTCTAGGTCTCTAGTTTGTGGTTGTAAAGTTTTATGAGGCTGTGATTATCCTAGAGGTCACCACAGGTCATTTTATACAGTGAAGTCAAGTTTCAAAAAAATGGTCTCACTACAATGAAATGGCGACTATGAAGATTAACACCATTACACATGAATATAATTGGACTCACTGTATCCTCAAGAGTCTCACCTTTCCAGTGATACCCAATTTCTGCAATTTCAAGACTATTTAAGGACCCCCGAATGCAGAAATATTCAAATACACTGGCATGTGATTATCATAAAGTGGGCATGTTTGTAAAGGGGAGACTCATGAGTACTCACAGAATCCATTTTCATTCACATATCTTGAGGTCAGAGGTCAAGGGACCCCTCTGAAAATGGTCATGACCGTTTTTCCTCGCATTATTTAGCATTCTTTCCAAGCTAGCACGACCAATATCTTCACTATATTTTGAAAACTAAGCCTGCAGCAACCTCTAAAGCACAGAATACGTTTTAATAAATAACATCAATTAGGAATGGCAAAATTTGTATTTTCATTGTATGGGACTAAATCAAAATACATGTAAATTAAGAGAAAAGTATCGTCTTTGCACTTTAACATGGGAGCAACACTCCACCTAACAACACTGAACACTCCCTTTCTCTGTGACCCCTTTTATCACTTTATTATGAACCACAAACAACAAGGTACCCTGGAACCGGCAATAACGAGGCGTGGGATCTATGTTTTTTGTTTGAAGAAGGAAAATCCATAAAACTGACATTTGCTGCCAATAAATCATCATCATAAACACTGGTGCGGGTTGAAAGTTGGATTCTCTTTGCTAGGAGCGTTCTGACCTGATGTGTCAAGACTACAACAAATGCCTGTGGTAAAGGTACGTAAAAACTTGGTTTCACAGTCTAAGCATCAAAATAACTTACTCTTTTGATTGTCTTTAACATTCAGTAGGTTGTAGGTTGGATAATTCACCTTTGGCCTGCAGAAAAGAGGAAAAGCAGAAGAGGCATAAGTGTGAGAAACAACTGGGGAAACTATTGACTGGTTTGGTCTTATTTAGTTTATAAGAGCAAAAATACCTGCTGAGCTTGCAGTTGTCAACTGAGAAGGTGTTTCTGCCATTGAGGACTAAAGTGGGGGGAAACAGGATGGCTGGAGTTGTATTCAATTCATATCTTTCAGGGTAGCTGGAGGACAAAATTGAGGATGTTATGAACATATGAAACAGGGCTGCACATATTGTATAGCTGTTGGGAAAAATCTGTTGCATTGTGAATGATTATTTTGGGTTAACATTAGCCCAAAATTATTCAAATTTATCTTTTAGAAGACCCACGTATTTCATGTGAAAGACGAGGGTTGTTACGTACCATGAGAAACCTAAGGCAGCATGTCATCAAACTAAAATGTTCCCACAAATGGTGTAATAAATGGTTATGGGCTCATCATTGTGCAAAATAATGATTCGATTTTTGCTTTAATCACATGCCACATGTTGCCAGAATATTAAAAATTAAAAGCAACTCAGCTTGAAATCGTCTGTTTGTGACAGACAAATAATGCGTGTCAAAATATTAATTGTCTGGCTGCTTTTTTTTTTCATATTCTTGTAATTCTTTTCATATGTGAGACAGTGACTCAGTGTAATTACTGCAATCTGCGCAGCTGTCTCCGGAAATGTTGTGAAGAGTACAGCTACAACTATACAACCACAGGGCTGAGTGACGTTAATCCACTGGTTACCCCAGGGTGAAAGGCCGCCCCGCATGGCTGTGGGAAAGCTCCTTGGAGAGGCTGAAGGGATGCAGGTTGCCAGGTCGGTGCACATGGTAGTTTCTTGGCAGTGGAGGAATCACAGTTCTGGTCCTCTCTAACCTTGCACCTAAAAATAATTAGATTTAGCCATTCAGATCCAACATCTCATATAAAGACAAAAAGAAAAAAAGTGAATTTACATAATATGGCAAATATCTTGCTTTCAAAATGACTATTAACTCCGAGTTGAAATGAGACCTGTGCTCATTGTGTATGAGGACAACTCCACCTACTGGCTGTCAGGTTACAATCCAGAAAAAAAATACATTCAACGTGCACCTAATTAAGTGAAAAGTCGTCAATTTCTTTCTGAGTGAGAATATAGAAATAAACTCTGAATTGCACTAATTTAAGAGCAATTACATATCTGCAATTCTTACATTGTTTATCAAAAATAAAGTGTCTCCCACAGATGTCCTCCTTCAGGTCACTGCTCTCCATTTCCAGCCTGTCATCTTTGGCTAAGTTAGGTGACCTACACATATAGATTGAGGAAAGAAAGTGTGAATGTCACCCAGATAGTGGCACATACAATATACAATGTGTAATATTCTTGGATATTTTATGAAATGTATAACCACCAAGAATAATCATGTTTTTATATAGTGGCCTACCTGTGTAGGCTTACTGGGCTATAGTTTGGATAGCCTAGTGTAGAAGCCACAAGCTAACAGAGCACTGTTCGTACATATTAATTTATATATTATTAATATGGGAAGCTTGGTCTCAGTCAAAATGCTGACACATCTTACCCTCCAACTATAAAGCCGCTAACCAAGGTTGTCCAGTCCCTGGACTCTACAACAGAGATATGAGCATTACATTAACATACCGTTTAAGCTAGCAGCATGTGAATGAATGGAGCAGATAAACGGAGCTCGGTTACTCACTGATCAGGGGTTGTATCGCAGGGAGTTTTCTCCTTGTATGATTATATCGTCTGACAGCCGCTTGTCCTCCACCAGCTCCCATCCCGACGTTCCTGTACGCTGGGTATCTGTTAGCCGCATCCGGGCCGCGCTGGCTGCAACCCGAGCTTCCCTCCGATATTAAAGCCTTCGCGGTTGGTAGCGACGCGTTAACCTGGAAAGTCATCATGTTGGAGCTGCCGTACGATAACCGCTTTAGACATAACCTGGTTACGGAGCACAGAGCCGACACATGGCCGTTTTAAAAGGTCGATTCGCACAAGCTTAGCATCGCCGAGCAGCTATGCTACGCTGCAGCTCACTGTGGTAGATGTAACCGAGTCACTGCGTCACCATGGAAACAGGCTTCATGAACACCGTTACTCTACCGTTACCCAGCATTAAAGCTTTAATACATTATGACATTATTTTAATACAATTTAAACTTTTTAAATGTCTGCTTTCAATGTACAAGGTTAGACTGATATATTTAAGTGTTAACTGTCGACCACTTTAAGTGTTAACATGGGCTCGTTATTGAGGAGGACCACAAACACCACAAACAAAACTTACAGAGTTACAATGGATACCCTCTGCTTTTTACTAAATATAATACATGCATGCATTGCTGAATGAAAATGGAACAATCACACATTAATGACAAGAGCAAGGCAGTTTTTTTTTCCAGGTTTTTAATTGTACATTGAGTCCTTTGAAAACCTGAAAAAGAAATTTTATAAAAATTATAAATGGAGAATCTAAACATGATTACCACTACAAACAATAGGCTATTGATCAGGTTAGTGACCCAGTACAACGCTCTCTATGCTTCTTTTAAAGTGTGGTTATGGGACTTGCATTAGCATAGCAAAGGACCTTAAATTAAATTTTGGAAACTAGGTTAACACTTGTACTCGTCAAGCAGCCCAACTCTAACAGGACAATCTACAATCTTTGACATATATAGTTATGTCAAATGAAGAACAAACTTTATAGTAAACATCCTTAGGAACAAAATCATTCCCATATTGCTTAGTTTGATTTTATTTTTTGCCCTCGCATTACTTATTCCCATATGTATTTGAAGATTAATGAGCAAGATGTGGTTTCAGACATAATTGGCTTAATTTCAGCTGGTTTTCACCATAGTCGATAAGATGGGGAAAAAAGAATATGCATCATTAACCACACCTAATGAGCCATTTATATGTTCTAGACCTGCAATTTTCCTACAACTCACCATAACTTTAGTTCATCCTCCTGATCATTCTGTTGATCTGATCCTCCCTGTTGCCAGCATCTCCTCCCTCCACAAAGTGGGTGGTCTTCTTGTTCATGCCACCGCGGGGTGACGACAGCTTGAAGGGCCACAGGAAGTTGTTGGCGGGTTTGAAGTTCTTTCCAACTGTGTAAATCTCATGGATGAGGTCCTCGACACAGATGATGCCGTATTTGCCTTCAGATCAAAAAGCAATGGGTTTAACAAGTTGAACTGCACAAGCGTTGGCGTACAATTACTTTCACTTAAAAATGTGACACCAGTGGAAGCAACAGTTAATAACTCACATTATAACCAACACTTCAGACTCTTAAACTTCAACATACATTTTAACTTGTACCAGGTTCCAATAAGGCTGAACTAAACAAGTTTGGTTAGCAAGGTTGAAAGTCTGCAATCAACAACTAAAATACAACCTAATGTTCAAGTCACTGTTAGATTGGCATGTGGTTTCAGACACAACTGGCTTAGTTTTCAGTTTTTTCACCAAGGTCGATATGACGGGGAAAAAAGTGTGCATCACTAACCACATGTAGCACTACAGCTTAATCCAACTTATGTTTATTCCACTTTTGAAACTGTGTGCTTTGTAGAAGCAATAAATAACACTAAATACCATAATACTGCCTTGATTAAGTGTCTTATCTATAATTAAAAAGCTGAGATATAAAGCATACCCCATTATCGAGCATTAGTGCCTCAGAAATAAGTTACATGAGGTTTTCTTCAATAGTATTTCCAAGATGCACCTGTATGTGCACAAAAATACTTGTATACAAGTATTTTTGTGCATTTTTAAAAAAAAAAAGTATGAAGTCTCCATACCGAGGGCCTTCTCCACCAGAGCGTTGTCTGTGAGGGCAATGCGCTGCTTCCTCATCCTGCCATGGCCACGTTTGTAGATGAGCTCACGCACAGACTTCAGGTTGGGGTATCTGGGGGGAAAACAGGTCATAACAGGTCATGAAATTAGTTCAAATCAAATCCAGGCAATGTACTTCAAAATACAGGAAGATTTGCATATAGAATCAGAGGTGTTACATGCTAAAGATTTTCCTAGAGAGCACTGCACCAGCAGTTTTGACTGAAAACGGACAGCAGACGAGCAACTGCAGAAAAATGATGCTTTACACCTCTCAGTAAATTAAAGTACCACTAAACAACTATGTTACTTGCACAAATATATCTGCAGAAAATAAGAAGTTGCGTGGTATTTGAATCATCACTCAGATGTAGACAGACAAACCACTCAACATTTCAATGGCGGTATGGGGAGCACATCCAACAACCTACACTCCAGTGTTTCACCACACAGTCAGATTGGATATAATGTATAAATCTACAGAGATTAAAGTGAGGCTATACAAAAACAAAGCAACGGTGGACTTTTATGGTTGTACAGTCTATAGCACTGAGGTCAGGTAATTCATCTGTTACAGCACAACTAAGCAATGTCAAATATCCAGATCAGAAACATACATGATCTTTTACTTGTAACAAGCCAATAAAGCTATACCTCTGTGTAGACATACCTTTACCTCCTGCAAAGACAGTCCATTTCATTTTAAATTGTATGATGGAACTTATTCCCTGACATTTGAAGTCAAGCTCCAGCATTAAATCATAATATTCTCTAGCAGGTTGAGATAAGACTTCTTTTTAAGTCCCCATGAAACAGTAGAGTGCCATTTGATGTTGCATATTTACACTCAAGGTTGACAGTTAAATCGGGCCCATTATGACATTTTTTCAAAATCGGCATCTGCCGATGTCTGAGCATATTAAGCTGATTATCAAGCAAGTGCATAAATGCTGCTAAGTGCACTATAAGTCTTTTTCATTCAAAAGTCCTTGACAAGTTTAGTTTTTTTGATTACCTGTCTCATCTATCAATATTTAAATTTTACATTATTTTTATTTAATATATATAAGTGAACTGCAGTGCAGACAAAATGTAGATCGGAGAGACAGACCATAGGTGTTGTTCAATAAATGTTTACTGAAGTTGAGAAATTTTGTGTATCATTTATTAAGCTAGATTTTATCACCCAAACATATCGGCCAACAGAAAACTGTCATCATATATCAGCCATCAGCTATCCTGATTCTCCATAAAAAAAAACGCATCAGTTGACATCTAATTTACATGTTCTATATAAAACAAGGAGGCAACTTATCGTGGACATTCCTGGCCGTTTACAAAAGCTAGTAACGCTCAACGTACGTTACGTCCCACGCCAAAATTCTGATTGAAAGCAGCAACTAGGTAGAAGCTTGGAGGCGCCACCTCCATTGGCCACACCAGTGGACTTTACTAACGAATCAGACGGATATAATGAAAGAAAATGCCAACCACGAATAAGTCACTTCTGGTCGAACATGTACAAGCTGAGATTCTAAGTGGGCAGTGGTGCTGGTGAAGAAGAGGTAGGCTCATCCCTCAAATGGAGCTGAGGCATCACAATGGTAGGATCCAAAATTATATTTCTTGAGTGAAATGAGTCAAACGTTTATATTTTTCCAGGAAATTATAAAATACACAATACCATCAAAAATACCTAAAAAATGACACGGATACTGGCATATAGATGACAACCAGTGCAATACACGTGTGATGATTAAGGATGTTCATTACTAACCGTTTAACCGACATTAAGCATCTTAATCAATTAATGCTAATGGTTAAAACAAATGTAAATTAATTGAGATGCTGAGCAAAGTTCAGAGGAGGGGCTTGTCACTTAGAGAACAGCTGGTCCACCTTGAGAGTCTGAGCCGGCGTTGCAGATACAGGAAGTTAGCTCCATCTTGAGCAGGGGAGAATGAAGGAGTTGTAGCATTTATTCACAAGTGTGTACACACTACTACAGCTATAACACCACTGACAATCCCACACTCACCGCCACCACACACACACACATACACACACACACACGCACACAGTCTGTCGGACACTCACAAAAGTTCCACTACGCTGAAAAGACTGTATGTGTGTGGCAGGAAGCCACCAGCAACACTAGAGCTGCTAACATAGCAAACAGTTTGTCATACACTCATTATCGCTACGCCAGGCAGACACACTGCTGACAACCTGCTAAACTGAACGTGCGGTTGGAAGTTACTGGGAAAGTGCCTGCATGTCCACGACACACAACACCGTGGCTGCTAACGTCCCCGGACGGTAAACTGGGGACATATTGTCTGTTGTGCTCATATACTGCAGCTGGCACACCGCTGCATGTGAGGGGCCGGTTATCAGTTGGAAAAAAAGTTTTAATTAGCATTCCAGTGATGATAAAACAATTTAAACATCTATTTTGATTTCATGGGAACTTTAAAGGAGGCAGATAAAATAAAGGAGCATTACCGGGGTGACATCATTGCGACTCGTCTGTGATTGTGAGAACTGTTACAGTAAAACTACATTTCTCACCTTTCAAGACATTCACAGCTACATATTTATACGTTAATCACAACCAAGAACCTCAGACCAATCAACTTCACATTTTCTCAGAGTACAGATGAATACAGCACACCAATACCTATTACTAGCATGGAATGTGGTTTCAGACCAAACTGGCTTAGTTTCAGTCAGAATTCACCATGGTCGATAAGATGGGGAAAAAAGTTCAGCATCATCAACCACATTCCACAAAATAAGCATTTAGTCACTACTAACCATTTACTTCAGTGCACAGTGTCTTGTGTCTCTGTGAGGTCAACAACTTTAAGTGATAACAGCCTTACCCCCAAGCGATGTAAGGCTCAGCGATCCTCAGCATGTTGATTGAAGCCTTGTTCAGCCTGACGAACACACCATTGAAGATCTGGCGCAGACGGAGCAGCTGCAGAACTTTGCGGACCTTGGGGCTAACACCATTGATACTGGAAACCAAATGGAGAATAATTAGCGTATAGCTTAACATCAGTGTACAGTCTTTTCTTCAATTCAGCCGATTGTGGTTTCAGAAATAATTGGCTTATATTGCATCTCTCCATCACCATGGTCGATAAGTCGGGGAAAGAAGTGTTCATCATTAACCACACAACCAAAATTGCCTTTTTAGACAGTACTGTGCATTTACATGGATTGCTAAATTAACCTCATTTGGACATTACTGAATAAAGATGCCTTCTAAATAGCAGACCCTACATATTTACCTTTACTGGCTTGTCACGTACAGGTTCAACTACTTCACATGCTTTCATATACCACTACAAATAAAGCAGTTTTTGTAGTACAAGCAAGCATGCAAAACAGACTCAGTACCAACAAAACTGAATACTAGAAGAAACCTGCAGCAACATGGAAAAGGCATTTTCAATCTGCAAGTGTGCATCACAGCATAGGACGTCCACAGGAACATGAACTGCAATTTAATCAATCAATGTCAACAGCTTGAGCACCACGTCTTGTTAGAAATATAGTAATCCATGTAAATGTTACTGAAAGATTTAACTGACATGCAAGACAATTCAGTCCTCAGATAAAGGACATTACTCACCCTCTGATCCTTACAACAAAGGCCAGTTTAGGCTCAGCTGGCACATAGAAGTTTCCCACTTTGCGAGCAGTACGGCCCAGACGAATTTCACGCCTGTACATCTGCCTGTACTCCTTGTGGTACTTCTCAGCCCTCTTGTAGATGAGTTTCCTGGTCACTTTGCGGGCCTGAGAACACATGAGGTACACAAGTTCATTCTGTGCGAGAACCTACTAATGTGTTATGTAGCACGACTACATACAGAGGAATCAAATCACTTCTTTAGCTTAACAAACAAGCACGCAACTTACCTTTTTCTCAGCTAGCATCTTCTTGATGCGCATGGCCTTCATGGTGGCGAAGGCCTTTCGCCTTTTCAAAAGGCTCTCAGGGACCGCCGGTACTTTTTTTCTGTTGATGGACATATAAAACTTCAGCAAAGAACTGTATACACATTCACAATATCTGATATCCTCATAGTTGAACTACTACGATTAAACATTCTCATCGCCGCTGGTAGCCGCTAGCTAGCTAACCTGTCGTTTACCGGCTCCCTTACAGGTTGTGCTACTCATTTGAACGCTCCCTGAACGCTAACCGGCGTCTTTTCAGCATTAACAACAGCATAACAAAACGACATATTCTAAAAGTTAGTTTTGACTATGTTCTCCCCTTTAGCTCTAAAACTAGCTCATTCTTTAGTGCATGGAGGCTGGAGAGACTGCCATGTTGTGCTACTACGGCTACATACAAGACTCCATAAAGTGATTATAACAACAATAATAGTCACAATCATACACAATACGACTAAGGTTATGGTGTATGCAAACTAAACAATCTGTCTAGGATGTAAATTTAACAACGATGGCTATTTTAACAGTGGATGTGGCTAGATTTTAATACAGCAGAAAACACTCACTCTGCGTCCGCCATTGCGTCCACCGAGAAAGAGAAAATTCCTTTTGCGCATGTCCGCGTTAAAGGATTTAGGACCCCACCGGGCTGTCCTTCCAGTTGCCTGCTTTGTGAATTTCTTTTCCAAGCCAAACGTTAGCCTACAGAAGTCATCTAAAACAATGAGAATGACACCGTATTTTTTGATAAAATGTGGCACCAAGTTGCTGGAGTGCTCTCTTGTAATACGGGTGGTTGAATGGCCCCGAAATGCACGGTGTCATATCTCAGTAAACTTCAATTTGTTTTATTTGGATAGCTCTTCAACATGTTAGAAAGCTAACATGACGCTAAGCTAACTTTTAAATGTGCCTCCTGTTATCTGAGCGTATTATCTGCACACAATTGTTCCTATGAAATAAGACGGTCCACCTTTCCATTTTCTATGGCACAGGTTGTGCACTCGATGACCCGGCAGAGGGAGCAAACACTTCATTTTGCAGACCAGGATCATGGAGCGTCGGAAGGGGCAAGTTTCGTTAGCGGATCCTGTATTTCAGTGGAAAAAAACGTCTAATTGAGGTTTCAAAAGACAGGCAGTGTAATGCACAGCAAGGTTAGGGACATAAATATGTTGTAGACTGACTTGGAAGGCAATAAGTCCAAATGCATCTATTAAAGATGCACATTCATTTGATTTAAAAGTGAGACTCAAGTACAGTTCTACCATACTGTACTTGAATATTTCCATTTTGGCTACTTTAAAGCTTACCTTTCTCATTGTAATTTCTCATGCAAATACGTTTCTATGCAAAATCAAATATTTTGCATGTAAAACAAATAAGCTTACTGGCCTAACTAGCCTGAAGGGTAACAGAGCAGTAATAGCCTATCCATAAATAATTTATTGTTCTGTAAGGGAGCTTTGTTTGCTTTTAATACTACGTGATGCTGTTAACGTTTGGGTACTTTTTAAAGAGGACTTTCATT
This sequence comes from Pterois miles, assembly GCA_947000775.1. NCBI lineage: Eukaryota > Metazoa > Chordata > Actinopteri > Perciformes > Scorpaenidae > Pterois > Pterois miles. The sequence goes on from CAMQGK010000028.1 coordinate 15,674,088, forward strand.
GATTGCAGTATTCACATGTTGGTATGACATTAGGATCTGAAGATTCTTTTAGCAGTGGTTTTGCCCCCCAGACACGCCCACCAAACAGGGGCAAACTCATCATAAAGGCTGCTGCTGCAGGACGTTACACAACGTCGTAAACGTGCGTAAAATAAGGAAAAAATACTGCAAACCGGTGAAAAACGTTCTTACATACGACGCAACCCATGTAATGCTTGTAGGCCATCATTTAAAACCATAATCATTTTCATGCTGGGAATAAGAACAATATACGCAGTCTATGTGACCACAGAATCACTATTTCCAAGCCCTTTTACGCACGTCTGGATGCGTAGTCTACCATATATTATCGAGCCACTTTCTCTTTCCTCAATGAGCAGATCGCGGTGGATTATTGACAGTAAATTGCTGTGATAGCCTACTTATACTGACTTATGATTTCAATTTAATATGGCGTAAAAAACCAGCTTACATCTCAAAAACTCGTCATATTCTTTAAGGAACAACGATGGTTTTTGCTTTTTCGACGTGTGGACAGACATTTACCTGGACATGAATGTGACCTGGCTGTTTGAAATCTGCATTTCGTGGTTTAAAGAATTATCAGTATATTCAATGTTCCTGAAATCATACTTCCAATAATAATAATAATAATAATAATAATAATAGGATTAAAAAAGATCACTCGTGAAATATATCAAGACCAGCAGGTATCTGACATGCTTGTTTGTGCAACTGTTGACTAAAGCCATTTTTTTCATTATAAATAACTTTTATTTTACATATAATGAAAGATAAAATAGAGAAAAACAGCGGTGGCTTTTAAAGGGTATGAACGCGTATTCTCTAATCTTCCTTTGGGATATTACATTAGGGGGAAAATCGCAACAGATTAGTGTTAGGTAAAATCTTCTAGGTTACATCACCTCTGAGTGTAATGTATGGACCCTCTTTCTGACAGGCGCTCACTCCTATTGGGTCTAGCATTGATGGGAGGACTGAATAAATAGCGAGAGAGATGCGGTTGAGGATGAGATGAGTGGAGGAGCAGCAGAGGAAGTGGGAGGCACAATTCGTGGCTCATAACTCGCCGCAACTGTGCGCTGTAGTGGTAACTGGACTCTGACTTAGCGGCATCTGAACTCTTTTCACTCACAACTTGTGGTCCTTATTTTTCCGACACTTGTGTGTATGAGCGTTTAGCGTTTCCAACCTGTACTGTGGTCCAAGTTTGTCGGTGTGACACTACCTATCTGCTGCACACAAGAGGGGAAACAAATCCCTGCGCTTCTTCCGCTGCTTGTTTGAATTGATTTGAAAAGCTCCGTCAAGATGATGATAATTATTGCGGAGTTCTTCGTGGTTATTTTGAAGGTGCTCTGGGCTTTTGTAACTGCCGGGGCTAAGTGGGTTGTGAGGCCGAAGGAGAAGAGCGTGGCGGGACAGGTGTGCGTGATCACCGGGGCTGGAAGCGGCCTCGGGCGGCTCTTCGCCAAGGAGTTCGCCCGGAGACGAGCGATACTGGTGTTGTGGGACATAAACAGCCAAAGCAATGAGGAAACGGCGGAGATGGTGCGGCAGATATACCATGAGCTGGACACTCCCATAACCAAAGACGGTAAGTCTGCTTTCTTTTAGCAGCAGTTAGGATGTCATCTGTTTTTACGCATGGTCAGCGGAATGGCTCGTCTTAGGTTGCATTCTGTTGTGCTTGTGCAGTGGCAAATTATATTTCAAGTTGCATTATTATCGTAGGCAGAGTGTTGCAATGAATACACTGAAATGTTTCATGCTGTGAGATGTAGGATTGGCAGACATCTTTGGTCACAATCTCATATTTTCACACAACTTCTAAATACTTGTTCAGATTGCCTCTTATCATTTTCCAAAAGTGTGCAACGAATTAGCTGAAAAGTGACCTCAAGATACAGCTAATCCCTGATAGTCCTTTCATGTGCAGACTAACAAATCACCAGTATTTTGTAACCTTTAATTCCATCTAATTTCTCTTAATTATTCAGATTTATTAGCTACATTATCTGCCTGAACAAACTTTATCATTGATCACTTTCATCATCTTTTCCCCTGCAGGACCTGTTGGAGGGGTAGAGGAGGTCCCTCCTTTCCAGCCACAGGTCTACACCTATGTGTGTGACGTGGGAAAGCGGGAGAGTGTGTATTCTACAGCCGAGAAGGTGCGTCGAGAGGTGGGAGAGGTAGACATACTGATCAACAACGCTGGCGTCGTCTCTGGCCATCACCTTCTGGAGTGCCCCGACGAGCTGATCGAGCGCACCATGGTGGTCAACTGCCACGCACACTTCTGGGTGAGCTGATGCACATGTCAACTTAGCTGAAACATACATGTGGATGTTAGGATTTACAGTTTGATATATCTGCATCAGTTTCCATGAGCACAGTGTTATCAAATGTGTTGCCAGGTCCACAGGAATGTTTACAGTCTGTCTTCCTATTCATAATCTCATCCTTCTGTGTGTCAAACTCAAGAATCAAAGGTGTGTGTCTGCGTTCCTCCAGTATCGAGAAAGTACAACCATAAATTGTTGCCTTGCATGTTCAAATTTCAGCTATGCTTAGTTTCATTTTGCCAGAGGAAAGTCACGTGTTTGGCTTCTTAAGTCTTGCCTTCGCTGCTATTCAGCAGCCCCCCAGTCAGTGATGATCCCCGTGGTATGCCAGCTCTTCCTTCTCCTCTCCTCTGTCATGCCAATCTGCACAAATCTGACTTGCGTGATGGAAGCAGGGGTTCTGTATGCAGGCTGGATCTGTGTTGGATCAGCTCACCACATTTTGTTGGCAGGCGGTGATTTGTTGTGTATCCGATTTTACTCTGGCTTTGTTCCTTGGGCCTTTTTCAGTGTTAATACTTATCTGAAAGGATCTGTGGACTTGATGGAGTGAATATGTAGCACTTAAGTTGGACAGGCCAGGTGCTATCATAGCTTTTGTGTGTTTCGGGGTGTGTGAAAAGACAACAGTTGCAGCCTGGCAATTAGAAATCCATTGAGAAGAGCAACCTCACTGATGGGCATGAGAGTTAAGCATTTAAGCCCCTCTCCTCAAATCCAAAATGAATGGCCACCTCTGTGGGACAATTGTAGTGATTGTGCTGATGTAAAGGCCTGCTGTGGAGTAAATTGCAAGGTTTGAGAATACGTCCTTTGCCTGGTGGCATAGCTCTGAATTGACCATTTCATCTTTGATTGTATTTATATTGAGCAGTGTCTAGTGAAGCAGATGATGTTCATTTTGAGACTTTGGCCGCAGGCTCTTCTTTTTACGGAGGACTGCATTCTCAGTGATACCATGAAACCACAGTGATTTGAAGCTCCCTAATTGAGCATGAAAATCTCTTGTGTTGTCAGTCAGACAGGTTGTGTGTTTCCTCCTTTAATGGATGCTCCATTCAACTATTCATGTGTCGCTCTGCTGGCTATCTCAACATTCTTTTACATCCAGGATTTAGAGTCGGATCCAGTGGGTTGGGTGGCAGATTTTGGATTTTTAATAGGGTTCTGTGTTTGTGTTCTCCCATCTGTGTTTGTGTTCTCCATATTCTGTGGAGAGCGTGGTTTCTTTAGGAGGTGGGGGGTGGCAGATGAAAGAAGGACTTAATGAATGGCGACAGCCAGAATGGAGGATGTGGTTCATTAAAGACACAAGCTCGATGAATAGAGCTTAGACTAACAGGGACCTGTCCACTTTCCTCTCTTACACAAACACGGTACAGTTACTCAATGCATTCAGGTGGCATAGTACACAAACCTTTTGATTTAGTTTTTTTTTCCTTTCTGAACAACAGGCTTTTAAAATAGCTTAATTGTGGGTTGTGACTCAACTAATAGCCCTCAGTTTAGGGCCTAGTCATACAAAGTTTGAAGTGGATTTTAAACCTTGTTTATTTAGGTTCAAGCTTTCAATGCGTTTTGTAGAAAACACTATAGGGATATGACAAAAGAGGAGTTTGTCTGTTCTGAGGACAAAGTTGGAGATTAAATCAAACAGCCACTCAGCTTGCTCCACCTTGTCATTTCTTATTATTTTAATGCTTCAGCAGTTAACATAGTTAGTCTGGGGTGTATTCTTCTTGAGGGGTGTTCATCTTATTCAGCTTCTCAAGAGTCACTATTTGGCAAAACTTCTTAATGAGTTTGGCCACTCGGGGAGACACAAGAGAAGCTATGTCAACCCCCAAAACTTCTCAGCCTCCCTCCATTTATCCAAGCCTGTTGTTGAAATTTCCCACCCAGTTTTTCAAGAGCAGCAACAGCAGGTTCAAAGCTTTCTCTTACATCTAAAATGCACCAAAGGCCAGAGTTCAGATGAAGAAAGAGAGGATATTTGTGTATGTTCTCATTCATTGTGTCAGTGTAGTGAGAAGCCAGGGATGGAGACATGAGCAGGAAAAGGATGGTAATTGCATTGTGTGTTGTTTGAAGACCAGCCAGCCCAGACCCCACACTTCTTCTGTCCTCCTTCAACAGGCCCCTCTGACTCCTCCCAACCTGATTTGGAGGCAGCGGGTGCAGCTGCATGGCAGTCACGACGGAGGCCAGCTCTGTTCATCCGGCTCTGCCACACACAGACAAACGGCTATGATTCAATCCCTCGCTCCTTTTAGGTTTTTATGAAGCAGGGGGTCATAACATTTAATTTGTTTGATGATGCTCTGATTAGTCCAGCTGGATGTCTGGTCCTTAGTTTTTAGTCATGGCAGGGTGGGGAATGTGCAGTCATCTCAGTAAGTGTCACCAGAGTTTGTGTTTGAGGATTAGTGTGTCTAGTGGAATGACATGAAAGGAAATCATCCTCCGCATCTTGAGCTGGTTATCCAACAGGTGGTTCATGAACAATAAGCAGCGATTCCCCTCATGTGGAAATCCTACCGCTCTCGTGCGATTACATGAAAGCGCCGAGCGCTTGACAGTGACATGGCGGGAAAAGAGCAGAGGAAAGAAAAGAGGAAGGAAGGCAGTGCCTTCCCATCCACAGGCGAGGCAAGAGGGTAATGGTAAGCTGCTGCTGACCCACTTTATCTGACAATTGGTTTCTTGTCTGCGGATCAGCTTGACAAGATGCCAGGCGACAGGAGCCAAGTTCTGCAGGCCGCATTCCTGCTGTAGTCAGAGAAAGGAGGCAGCCAGGCAGAAGGGTCCTACTTGACTGGTTTTATATGGGCCCCTCCTCGGGCCTGGTGCACCTGTACCCCTCACTGGAGCTAGACATGGCTGCTCCCATGGTGGGTCTCTCCCTGAGCATGTACCTGTTCACATCTCAAGTGATGGGATTAGAGGGGTAAAGAAAAGACAATAAATCCATTTGGACATGAAAATCTTTAAAAAAGTTGACATTCAGGGACCAAGATTTCATCTTGTGATCTATGATTAACTGATTTTTATCATACTGACCTTCTATTACTACATTCATACAAAGCTTTTATAGCTACAGAGCGATTAGATATAGAACATTTCTTTTGTGTTAAAGGCAGAGAAAAACTGGAAAACGTATGTGAAAATTGAGTCTTCTGAAGTGACTTAAAATAATCAAACAGGCCTTGGCCAGCATTAGTCCTTCAGGTAAAACATTCACAGATCTGATTAGTGAGTCTACTATGTGACCAAATGTGCAGAGGCTCATTGTGAACCATTTGGGTTGTCTACATCAATTCAGTTTTGGGGTTCTTGGTGTTGGTAGTGCATCAACACTACTTCCTCACTGGCCTATTGATGTGGCTGCTTTTTAAGTAAACTGGATTTCAGTTGTACGACCAACAGGAGATTTGAAGTTTAGTCAACTGTAGCAGAGGCTTACTGACCAGCATGGCCACCACAACACGACCAATCTGCATCCATCATCTGCACCCTGATGAGCTGTAAACCCAACCCACTCAAATTCCATGATCTGCTGTAGGATCAGACGAGCTCAGGCGTTTTTCTCCCTCATCCAGGGAGAAGTCAGCCCAATTAAATGGCCATCTGGTCCTACGCAAAGGCCAATATTTTGTTCATATTCCTGTTGGTCAGGCGCTAGCACTAATGCAGCCTGACACCCCAGCTGCAAGAAGCTTTGTGTGGCTTAAATGCTCCTGGGGGCACGCACCAATTAGGGGGTGCAAGCGGGCAAGGCAACCCCACATAGGCTAAGGAGGCCCGACTGTGTCAGCGGGTAATTTAGCGGAACAAGGGAGCGTTGAGACCCAATTACGGCGGCTCTGATGTAAGACACGAGCCCCTGGTTGCCTTCACACATTTTGTGTCTGAGAGGTCAGCGGGGGTCATACCCACATGCCAGAGCTGCCATGAGAAGCAGGACATCACGGGAGGGTGGGAGAGAGACGGGGACGTTTGTTCACGTTTAGCTCCGTCCTCCAGCTGAGAGAACCAGCTTTTCCTCCATCAGTTCCAGTTATTTTCTGAACACTCAGCAAAAATTGTCCAGTTGTATCTGAGTGTTGGCTGTAGTCGTAGAGTATCGTGCCAGATCAAGTCATTCCCTGCTCTCTGAAAGTTGCTGTGGGAGTGGGAAACTTTGGCTCAAGTCAGGTACGGGCATATCTAGAGTTAATGCTTCATTTGCACGCAACACTCTACCTCATCCACTGCCATTCTGGCTTGTAGAGGCCTTCCTCAGCTTTTGCCCAGGCCTCATGTTTTCTCGCCCCCTCTCATTGGGGCCCCATCATTTGATGAGTTGAATATTACAGCAACTTGAAAATTTATGTCCTGAAAAAGTGCAGATGTTTGGAGCTGAGTCAGATCAGTTATACTGCAGCTTTGCTGTAGAATAAAACTCCAAAATGGTGACGTCATCTTCCTAACCCCAGGCTTTCTCTGCGTAGATCTGACTGATTCCTTCCGGTTTTATTTATCACACAAAATGAGGACAAAGATGTCGAAATTCAGATCTGAAGCCTAGCAGAGATTGCACTAGAAGTCAGTAGGTCCGATGCAGTTAATCTCTGGTTGCAGTTTTAATGAGGCTTTTCCTCCCCTGCCAGTGGTTTCATGGCTGTACTACCTGGTACCACGCGCTCGCTCTCTGGCTCCATGCTCCCATCCAGCACATGTTTACAAAGGAGGCTGAATCATTTCTCTGGCCAGGCTTTTATATTGTACCAACCAATGAAACTTTCATTTATATGACCACAGGATTATTGGAAGCGTGGAATGAACCTGTCAGATGTAATAACAAATGATTACCCCAATTTATGTCTTAAAATTTCTTACAGAAAACCTAGATGTAGTATATTTCAGTGGTTGCAGTGTATAATGTAGTCAGTGTGTTATTTTGATAAAAAGATGTCTGTTTTATTTGCAACCTCAGCGACATTTTAAAAGGAGGGTGTTATAGGTTATATTGTTCCTCACTATGGCAGCCCACATCTCCCTTGAATAGATCTAGCAGTGCTGCCAACAAAAGGCCTGCTGGTTGTTTGTAGACCTCCCAGTGGGAGAGTGATTGGTCAGTTCCTGTCATTGCCGTCACATGTCACACCTGCTGATTGGCTCACGCTGAGTCCAAAGTCAGCAGACGGGCAGAATGAGGAATGGATCCATCGGTTAATCAGCCGCTAACTCTCTGAATCTCCTCCGCGGGGTTGCTCTCTTCTCACCACCTCGCTAACTCTCGCTGGACTGGCTGGCGAAACCGCTCAGGCTCTCACGTGGCGCTCCGGTGAAACTCTTTCATCTCGGCGCTCATCTCGGCGCTGATTGTTCTGCCGCTCCGGCAGGGCGTAAGGCTGCGTGGGTAGACGAGAGGCTGAATTGTATTGTTGTTGAGTGAACGGAGGCCTATGATTGGTGTTGTCACCAAGTCTTTAGAGCCGGGCCCAACGACGGGCACCAGATCTGTGTGGGAAAAGAACAGATTGTACTGCAGCGCACACACACGGCGTACCTGTTTGTTCAGTGAAAAGGGGAAAACCCTCATCCCTTTCTCCCTCCAACATCTAATTCACACCTACCACAAAGGAAAACTTTTATACTTTCAAATGCAGCACCTCCAGTGCTCAGTCTGAATCTTTTTTTTTTTTTTTGTGCGTGTTATGAATTCTCATTCAGACGCCTCTCTCTGCATCACCATGGAGAAGAGGGGGAAACAGATGGAGAGGGGGAATACAGAGAGGATCAAAGGGCTTTGGCACAGACAAACTGCACAAGTGAACTAACCTTCCTCTTTTTTTTTTCTTCTTTGCCCTTCTGTCTCTTCTGTCCTTCCCTCCAGACCACCAAGGCGTTTCTCCCCAAGATGCTGGAGCTGAATCATGGCCACATTGTGACGGTTGCCAGCTCCCTGGGTTTATTCAGCACAGCTGGAGTGGAGGTTAGTATCATACACAACAACGCATACACATCCCATCGTTCCCACCATACAAAACCAGTGCTTTTTCTCCGAAGCCCTCAGCGTGCCAGCTAGCACACTGCGGCGGGGGAGGTTAGGCCCCCTTTCTCTAGTTGTCCCTCCACCCGTTAAATTAAGGGACACACATGAGCATTGGGGAGCCTCTTATAGATTCCTCTATCTGCAGCAGTGGGGGTGTGGGGCCCCTATTGGGCTCTGGCCCCAGGGCCAGAATGAGCTGACAGCTCCCCAAGGGACAGAGACATCTTCATCACTGCTTTGTGAACAACTTGGTGCTCGCTCAGTATTCAGCTCACAGCACCTTTGAATGGTTTTCCTTCCTATAGTTTTTTTTTTTTCTCCCCCAGTACAGATTCTTTTTGTTATTTTAACGCATATTAAAATATTAAGTGGAGCCATTTATCTCCATAACCACTGAGGGAGTAAATTGGTCGCCCTCCTAGATGGTTTTATTTTGATGTTTCAGAGAACAGAGTTCTCATTTATCCCGCTGGCTGAGAACGGTGTCATTTTCAGATGGTCTACGGAGACTACCACTCCATTCGCCTTTGTTTTTATAGCTGCACGTTTTGCTTTTGTTGCACAAGCACTCATCCATAATGATTAAGTCTCCCTTCAAAGGGGCTGGAGTTCGGCCGTTTTTTTTGTTTAACTATTATGCTTCCTGGAAGTGCCTCGACTGTGATTTCAGACATTAATTTCAGGGAACCAAAGCCCTCGCCTGTCATGTGGGCTCAGTCAAATCTCTTTATCTGCCCCATGTTTTGCGCCATGCATCTGTGTTTGCCCAAGCCTTTTTCTTTAAAAACAACAACAAAAAAATAGATTATATTCACGGTGAACCACATCAAAACCTTCCCGTCAAGCCGAACAGTCTCCTGATGCACTGGAGAAGAATGCTAATGAAATAGTAGAACAGCGGACAGGCTTGCTCAGGATTTTTGTGGCTGTATCATTAACAGCAAGGAGAGACCTCTGCGCCCGAGGGGCATGTTTGATAATGTTCTCTGAGGTCCCTGGGTGCGGGCAGGGGCAGAGTTTTACAGGGCTAACCTGTTCTCTCCTTTACTCCCTCAGGATTACTGCGCCAGTAAGTTCGGTGCCATCGGGTTCCACGAGTCACTGAGCCATGAGCTGAAGGCCTCGGAGAAGGATGGCATCAACATGACTCTGGTGTGCCCTTACCTGGTCGACACAGGAATGTTCAAAGGCTGCAGGATAAGGTTAGCTTCAACACACACCGGCCGGTGTAATTGTGTTTGTGCGCACAGCTTTTTAAAAGCTTTCTTGCACCTGGGATGAGTTTGTCATCTGTAATTTTCAACATATAAAATTGCCTTGCAAACACCTTTTGATGTTCAAAGCAGCAGCTGATGGTTTGTGTTACGGAGATATTATAAAGTCACGCGTATGCAATTGGTAGGCGCTCTGCTTAAACAAAGACTTTCCCAGGGGAAAACCAAAAGTCTTTGGCTGAAAAGAGTTTTTTTCTTATCATACTAGTATTTGGGCACATGGGACTATGGGTTTTGCAGTAGACTCCATTGTATTTTATGAAAAAATAGTCAAAGTAGAATGTAAAATAGTAAAAATAGAATGTGTCCAAATACTAGATACAGTATAATAACAAAATGGCCGTATATCAGAAACTACTAGGAGCAAAGTCAAGTATTTGGTATCTATGAACACTCGCACACATGCAGTGTAAAAATACTTCATGTAGAAAACATTTAATAAACAGTTTTTTCCTTATTTCTCAAAAATCCTGACTTTAACTTTAGTAATAAAAGTGTTTTTCATGTGATCTAAACATTTCATAGTTACACTGTTAGATACGTGCCCAAAGCACGACCAGTCAGGCATTTTTCTTCATATCAATCATAGTCTTTGGGCACAAATGGGTTAAACTTTAAATTTCCTTTAAATAACTGACAATATTTTTCTTTCCTTTAAGGAAGGAGATCGAGCCTTTCCTGCCTCCCCTGAAGCCAGAGTTCTGTGTGAAACAGGCCATGAGGGCCATCCTCACCGACCAGCCCATGATCTGTACACCTCGCATCGTCTATATGGTCAACTTCATGAAAAGGTGAGCTGCCTACGCTGTTCCGATACGTCCCCTCATTTCCCCCTCGTGAGCTCTCAGCAAACTATACAGGAGTGTCGCTAATCGTACCTCTGTCCCGTCTCCGCAGCATCCTGCCCTTCGAGGCCATCGTGTGCATGTACCGGTTCCTAGGCGCCGACAAGTGCATGTACCCCTTCCTAGCTCAGAGAAAGGAGGCCATGAACAACAACGAGGCGAAGAATGGGATCTAGGAGGCGCCGTTTGTAACACGAACAGAGGCACATAAACCTGCAAGCATGAGGAAACAACCACTGAGGATGAAAATGGGGATGACGGAAGAAACGAAAAGACTGAATCTAGACTGGTGCACTTGCATTGAGCAAATGCAAAGGTTTACCATATTGTTCCTCTGGAACAAAGAAAGCTGTGTACTACACAAAGGATTTATGACTTTGTTTTGTCTTTTTTTAAGTTTGTTTAAAGAAACCAACATCTATATACTGTGTCACTAGTTTTTGAAATCATACAGAAAAGCTATCCTATAATTAACTATTTACATAATGTAGTCACCAGCCTTATCTAGTGTCATTGTGGAAATATACAGTATGTTACTGTACAAACAGTAAATGTTTTTCACTTTTATTTTATTTTTGTAGACATGCACTGTAATTTCAGATTTTTTTTTCCTCTACACTGCCAGCATTCTCTGTGTAGGATGGATCAACACAGCATTTCAGACTACCCAACGTCTCCCCGCGCAGAGGCTCTTTTTCAGGCGGTCAGGAAATTAGTTTGCAGATTAACAACGCTCCCACTGTGCCATTTAAAACAAAGCCAGATAAATGTCACTATTAAAAGTTTACCATATTCTGTTACAGACATGTAGCATACAGTATACTGTGCGTTGATAACGAAGTCCACGCGTTCTAAACGGGACATTTAAAGGTCAGGATGTGGCTCAAATCTTGAACCTTCACAGGAGTTTCCAGTGTAACGAGACTCAACATTGTCCCCTTTAATGGTCCTCGAATTTCAGGTCTGTATTGACTAACCTCTCAAAATGAAAAGCGAACAAGGGAGTCAAGTGTCCCGGGTTGAACTAGCATGTGTGACACATCCAGAATGTACTGCTTTGGGGAGAAACTGAGAGGAAATAAATTTGTATTTCTCTCTTTATTTTCAAGATTTGTGGTGTTTATATTGTAAATGTATCTGTTACCAATATTATTTGTTAAAAAAATAATTAAAATAAGGCAACATAGGCTGTAACTGCAGGCGACCCGCTGTCCCAACACTGATGTGTGGTCGAGGGAAATGTATTAAAGACACGAGCTTTCCATTATTCTTCCCCAAAGTAACACTTTAACTCTCCTGTCCATTGTCCACCTTGTCCAGTTAAAGTGAAATGTAAATGTTTAAATGTTGTGAATACCCCCAGTATCCCAAAATGAGTGTCTCCACCATATTTGATGTATGAATATTTTATATACTTTCTGGGACGACAAGAGTTTGAATTTCAACTACATTCCAATAGGCGTCATCCCTCCAGTCACAGCGATGAGCCTAAATTCTCTACCTCTTAATTTTTGCCATTTTTTTGACAGTATGACATAAGCCTCTTTTTTTTGTAATTTTCTGAAGACCGCTCCGTAGCTGAGCAAATGTGGTTCCAATGTTTAGTGTCTCTACCTAACTTAAATTAATAAAAGTGATTTAGATTATTAAATGTGCGTGTCGTTATTACCTGCGAGTCGGCATGTGGACCTAAACTGAACTCTCCTCCAGTGTCGTCACTCGCAGTAGTGGATTTGTCATTCTGTGAATCAAGGAAAGAGGATCCTCTGCAGTGCTGACGAACTGAATAGTTAAAATGACACCCACCCATCCTTTTCTCCTCTTTAGGACTACTCTTTTGACTGGTTTCGGTATCACTGTCCTCCTACATTGTACCACACTGTGAGTCAGGCAGCCTTTAGATATGGGTGTTGGCTAAAGAGGGCAAGGGCCTTTTCAACTTATGAGTAAATATAATGTGCATACAGCACAAGCAGCCTTGTGATTTCCAAAGTAAAAGCTTTCACAAGAGTCCAAAAGAGTGACTAAAAAGGAAGGAAGATACACAAAGGTTAGCAACGGGTCAGTTCTTCGTTATGGAATAATACACGAGGAAAAACACTCATCAGTGGTACTACGTGGGTTAAAACCCAGTTCGGGTAACTGACTGCCCTGCTGAGATGTCTGGAAGCAACAACAATGAAATTCCAAACATTTCTTCTGGAGCTGTTATGCAGCCGACCCTGACCTTTTCCTTCCCCAAAGGAAAGCAAGAAGAAAAAAAAATACAACAGCAAAACTTCCTAATTGGTGTCAGCATCACATGAAGATGTCATGAGCTTGATTTGGACTCCTGCTCAAACAGCAGAGTTGTTTGTATGTGGCTGTGGCTGCATTTGAGGTCACATCCCTGGTATTTGTCAGAAAATTTGGGGATTTTAGTGACCTAAGGTTGTTGTTGAGTTTGACAAAAACAGTTCCAGCCATACAGAAGCATGTAATCCTGGTCATTTTAAAGTCTTATACTTACATTTTTAGACTTTGGTATCCTTAAAGATCCTCTATGGACATTTATTTATACGCATACAAATAATGGGATTGGAATAGTAATTAATCATAATTCTTCTGCAGACATGCATGCAGAAACTCACCAAAACAACCACCTTTGAATGAATGAAAATTGCAGTTAAATGAAAAAATTAAATGTGAAAAACATAGACCCAAGGTCAAGGCTTGAACTCTGTATATCTAAGTCTGGATCACAAACCACCATGTCTTCAAAGCCTTTTGAGTCCCGTCTCAGACTTCCCTTATCACCAGACCAGCAGATAAACTCTAGATGAGTCATTAAAATGGGCTCAAGTACTGATAACACAGTTTAAAGATTGTAAATGCCAATTCACACATGTCTGAATACTAAAAACAGAGTTTTCTAGAAGCTTATTTATGGCCACACACTATGGTTTAAAACCAGACCACTAGAATAAAAGTTTCTTCATCTATCTTGACGTTTTAGCTTCAGCATCTTTAAACTGATGAATCCAAAATGGAGTCTGGGAGTTGAGTGATCCTCCACACATCTATCAGCGTGATAGCAGACACTCATCTCTCCACACAGCAAATTGATTTCTAGGTCAGAGACAGAAACTACACCCATCCTACAGACTCTGATTGCTCGCTGCGAGTTGCTTGGTGCATTACTGGGGAAGCGCGGAGATGTCAGGGCTTCAGCGCTCCTCTGCCGTGACTAATCAGGGCTGGATAAAGTTGCTCAGTGGCAGATTAGGTCTAATATGAGGGAGAGTTGTACTGACAGTTTCAATCCCTCTGTGTACTGAAGCAATCAGCAGCCACTTCTAGCTACTGTTAGGACTCCACGTTGATCAAAACGGGCCTCATTGTGTGAAATCGCCCTTTATGTGAGCGCACACAAAAATGCTTTTGACTCATCCAAGAAAGAAAACTATTAGGATTTTGGCTTGAGTCGATTCTTGGACATCCATCAACATCTATAGGATTCCCCTCACTCTTCAATCCTCCTGTTAATACAGCTCTAATTTAAAGGACTTCAAGGGGGTCGATGGCTCATCATTCAGATGGAAAAATCAATGACTCTGGCATTTGCTTTTGCATGGCACGGACAAGCTCCACAGCCCCATTGATTTTGTTCTATTTTGGGCAGAAAGGTTCACTTCTCATATTGGCTGGTCAGAGCAAAGCAATTCATCTTGGGTCTAACACGGCCCCCAAGCTGGTCTGCCACTACCTGAACAAGCTTCTGGAATAGAGATCTGCTGCTAATGTGTGTGAACAGCCTTGGCGCTCCTCAATGGCTAGCAGATGTAGCTGCCAGCTGAGTCCATTAGTCAGCGAAGGCTGAATTAGACCGCCGGTGTCCCACTCGCTCATTCATCTTGCTAATGGGGAGAGAGCAGAGTACAGGTTCGGTGGTGCAAATGCGACGGTGTTGCGTGCTGGAGGACAGCACAGGTGGTGGAGGTGCATGTAGGGGAAGCAAGTAGAAGAGATGGAATAATGCAACACCGGCACAGATAGATAAGGTGCTTGCAATCAATCCTTGTGTTATCGCTCCAGCTGAGAGTCATACAGTTAAAGATTAAGTGTCTCTATTCGGAAAACACAAACGGTATTTTTCCTTCACCGACTACAGGACATTTCTTTCCAGTATAAATTAACAGGATGTCATGACATCACAAAAGTTACTCATTAGTAAAGCTGGATGTTCAAATAGCACGAGTGAAGGACAACGTGAAACAGCGTCTTTGTCAGAAACTCATTTGGTGTTTTGGGCTGTGCGGCTACATACTTAGCTGTGGAAATGATGGTAAACCAGCAGGTTGTCCTGAACATGCTGCAGAGGGAATTAAAGGGTAAGTCTGGTGATATTCTGTATTTTTCGTATTGTAAACAAATCCCAAGAAAAGATCAAAACAACTGAACAATGAACTGATCCGACTACTGAATGAACTGATCACTGTACTGTGTGAACAACAGAGTGTAAAACTGAATTTCCCCACTGTGGGACTAATAAAGGAATATCTTTCATATCTTTCTTTCTAAGTATCGTCTGTGTATCCAAAGCCTGATATTGCTTCTTCTCCTGTGGGTGACGTGGTCCTTCATCATAATTACCATAATTAACATGGAGACTGTAGGTTATTTTAAGTTCTGATATCGTAAATATTCATTAGCATGGATGCATCCGCGATTCCAAATAGTCTGCAAGAAATGTACGATTTGAGTAACATTTGCTAAAAACTAAAATGCCCAGCTGTTTTAGGAAGTCACTGAGATTTTTTTTAAATGTCTTTTTTAACTTTGTGCTCTTTGTGCATTTTAAGACGCATCAGGTAAGTTATGAACATTGCCCCCCCCCCTGATTTCACTTGAATTAGAGTATACAATGGTTGATTATGATTGGAAAAAGATGCTAAATATTAGATACCATATAGGCATTATCACCATAGATCTACGTTACCACTTTATTACAATAACATGTGAAAGTGGGGGGACAAGAAATCTTGTTGACCCCCTTTTCCGGCACCCATGGTGTGGAGCCGAGAGCCACAGACGAGGTAGAAAAGTCTGAAAGCATTGTGAAATGGACTGATGCAATGTTGGTTTTGGTCTTTTCACAGGATTTGTTGATGCTAGGAGAAATATAGAAAATCCCCAGACTCATCCTTTAAGATAAGGGATACTTTATAACACTACCAAGGGGAGGAGAAACTACGGGGAGCACTGGCTGCAGATGAATCTTGTGCTAAGAGGGTCATCAGATGATTCATAAACTCATATACCATCAGTATTAGATAAAGCAGTAAATGATACTGTTATAAAGAGAGTTGGAATAAAAACACACTATTAAAATCTTTAGTGCGTTTATTTTTTTGGAGCACAACAACCCAATTTCTTGTAATGTCCTTATTAAATTTTATTAGTCATTATGACTAATGAATGCAGTAGCATGGGCTGTAAGAAGTAAACGATATAATAAATGTTATTTATGAGGATAATTTGAAGTCCCTTTCTCTTTGAGGTATTTTAAAAGTACTTTATGTTTCTTAGATTCCCTCGCTTGAGTAAAATTTGAGTGATTTCTGAGAATTAAAAGCTAAGGCAGGGCTTTGTGGCAGGTGCAGCTTTTTCCAAACTGCCTTTGGACTGAAAGTTCCTCTTCACCTCGGGGATTTCACAAACTCAACGTCCATTTATTAGCTCTTTCGAGAGCTTTCAAACGCAACACAAGTGAGCGAACTTTAGCCACCGTTAGATGAGGCTGAAAGCACCAGAAAAAGCCAAGTAAATGGGCTTTGAGTTAAGATCATTTTATCAAACTTGGGAGTGTTCAACAGATGGCGAGGGGCAGCCTGTTTACTCTTCAGCACTACAGTATATGCTGTTAATGTCATCACCCCGTCTCTAATTTTCACTTCCTTGAATGTAATTTTGGTTCCAGCCTATTCGAAAAAGTGTGATACGTGTGAAACTGCTAATTGCAGTTGCAGCGAGATGCGGTGTTTACACAAGGGGAGAAAATAATACACAACTACATTTTTTTTTCCACATGAACTGAGGTGTTTTTACTGCATTTCAGTAACAGAAACAGCCTTATTACACGTTGTACTCACAGCGAAGAAGAAGACACGTCCTCAATGTCAGTGAACAAAGTGACTCAAAGTGGCCTTTCGGGGGAGAGAGCCTGCGGATCGGACGCAGACTCTCTCCGCTCAAAAGATGCACTCCCGACAGAATGCAGGCATTAAAAGCACCCAGTTGATGCCTTGGCGGGTCAATACAACACACACAATGGGTGTAGATGTGATCGACAAAACTGTGGGGGGAGGAGGGGGGTCCACTGACACAAAATCACTGGAATGGAGAGGACGTCTCATTCACTGGAGGACATGCAGTCACAAAACTCTCTGGAGTTTTCACTTGAATGTTTACTGGCATTGGAGAATGTGCGCAAAATACTCGGCACTAGGTAAAAAGTACTGCGGTGGCCGCTTTGCCTCCGCTGTTGGTCAGGTGACGCTCCAGTGATGCTATGCCAGTGTGGGGGTCATGTTAAACGGGAAAGTTAGACCCTTCAGGACGTAAAGGTTAGTCCAACCTTCTCTCCTGGGTGGTCGACACTTCTACTGATTACTGCTAACACCAGTTTTGTCCTTTTTGTCCACATGAAAAAAACTTTTTCTGTGTTATTTTTCGGAATATGATACTCTTGCAAGTCATACACATCCATATAGATAGATGAACTCTTTTTTTTTTATGTCAGCATACAAGGTAAGCTGGGTGACTATATATGAAGACAACAACTACAACTTTCACAGCACTGGCATTGGTTAATTTTAAATACAGTACTCAAGCATTGTTAGATTAGTAAAATAAAATAATAGTAATAAAAAAAAAAAAAAAACGGAAACATAATACCCCCGAAAAAATAAGCTACTGTACGCAAGTTGGTTTTTCCCCTAAAATGTTTCTTTTGTGTTTCAATGGCATGATGTACATATTTGTTTTAACCATACCAACAGACATTTATCCAAAGGGAAAATTGTCTATATGCAGTGTATCACTTTGGATTTCCCTTGATTTCATACAGTACCATGCATTTGTCTCATTAGTTTGTGTTTATTATTATTTTTTTTGTCCTCTAAATTTTGACTGAAATCATCAATAAACGTGTTAACATAGCGTTGTCTTCACATAGACTCAGGTAATGGTGTTTTAGTCGGTCATTTCTCGGTGCACATCCACCCTATTGCATGTTTACAGGTTTTGCAGGATACAGTGGCAATCGTGGGGTTGGGGGTGGGTAGCGAGACAGTGGGGGAATTGTGGGTAGTGGGGACAATTGTGGGTTGTGGGTTATGGGATATCGGGGTGAAGGTTGGGTGGGGTTTGTCAGGTTTGTGTATGCCGAAGGAGGGGGTTCGGGGTTGTCAGCTCCTAGACGACAGCCTTTGAATCCTTGCAGACCTGAGTGGTGGTGCCTGAGTTAGTCTGTTTAATGTCCGTCCTCCCTCCCACATGGTTCACTGGTCTGAAAAGACAAATAGAACTGTGTTAGGGCAGATTTTATCCGGGAACTCAAGCTGTGTTGTTAATAATCAGTCCTGCCGTTGGTAATTTGTTCTACGTGTTCCTCCGAAAGATCCCAGGATTTACTTTTTCCCCAAGTGCGATAAGTGAGTGTTGTAAAAGTAAAACTTCGAAAGAAACTGAAAGTGCTGCCACTGTTGGACCCTTCAGAAGTCCTTGACCTCAATCTGTTTCACACTAACTGGCTCCTGTTGTGTGGTTTTTATCAGAAAGGACTGTAAAAAAAAAAAAAAAAAAAAAGATTCCTGTGTGGAGGGGGGTGCGGAGAAAAGAAAAACAGCTGATTTGGAGGAAAAACTTGTATTTTCATGTTGACAACTGTGATCATCTCTAGCCTAACAACCAAAAAGGTGTTAAGTTGTTAACAGCACAGTATGGGTGGCTTAATGAGTTTTAGAGGCCGAGAGAGGAAATACCGGAGCGAGAAATGAGCGATTAACTACACAGGTGAAAGTGTAATTGCTGCCATATTTGCCCCTCTCCTCTGATGGTGAATGAAGTTGTCATAACGCTGTGGTTGTCTTTCCTCTCTTTGTTCCTTTCCTCTGTCTCTCGAAAGACACGAGGCTGCAAGAAAACAATCCTGCCTAAACTTATTTTTTTTCCCAGGGTTACACCTACTATGAAAATACTCCACAAATGCTTGACAGTGATTTCCTCCCTGGTTTCCAGCGTTCCTGCTCCATTCTCCGCTGTCGTCCTTCCTTCCCTCCCTTCCTCGTTGTGGAGGGGAGGTACGCGGAGAAGGCCCTCTTTTCTGCCATGACTGAGCCTCGGTGGTGATAGCCATCATGCAAAGTATCACCAGGAGTTTAGTGCATGTAAATATAGACGCCTACTGTTGCTTTCCTATGAAAGGAAAATGTTGAACGGAAATGTTGGACGTGTGTGTGTGTGGGTGGGGAGGAAGCTGATGATGGACTAGCCTGCAGCGCTGAGGATTTGCAAAAAGCCAGATTGGCACATGCACACATGCACATCTGGCTACTCACTAGACAAGCATCTGTCCACCCTGATTGGCCGACTGATTAAACATCCAACGCTGAGTGAGTGAAGCATCTTGTCTGTGTGTTTGTCGTGATCCATGTCCTACTGTACCTTGATGGGGCCATCCACCGGGTCCAGTCCCTGCTCCGACAGCTGTTTCAAGGCACTTAGAGCAGCCTGAGAGGAGAGGGAACAACAGATGGTCGAGTGAGCGAGGGAGGGAGGTGGGAGGCAGAGAGGAAGATTGGGTGGGAGGAGAGTGAGTGTCACCCTTCAGCTGCTTTTCAAATAACACTTACTCTGGGAAACCTGATGCCAGCAGGACACTTTCCCTTCACTCTCTGTTGTCTTTGGCTCCTCTCCGCTGACTGTTTATCTAGCGTTATTGGGTTAACATTTCCACTTTATGTTTTGGCTGCTCTGCATTTTCCTAAGTCAATCTGAGTGACAACTGTATTCGCCGTGACCACAGCTAAACAAATAGCAGCAGGTCTGAAATACCTATAAATCATAAGGTAACACAACACGCAGAATCTCATCGATGTAGCCCACACACTAAATAAATGAAAATAAACAAGTGTGTGTAACATTTGTCTGATAAAGTGTTTAAGGACTTAATTATGATCAATTTGTGGTTGTGAAGAGAAGCTGTCAGACACTTCTCAGCCTCACACCATCAAGGAAATAACTTTGAATTTACTGTTTGCCTCATAGTGAGTTCCTAATTACAACCAGTCATGTTTGTCATGTCATAAAAAAAAACTACATCCTTTCTGTATTTCCATAAATTCACACTACTTCAATAATTCATTGCTGCCTTGTGCCAAGGCTTGATCAGAAACGCCATGATGTCATTTCCTTCCTGCTCATCGCCCGCCTGTCCATGCCAGCGAGAGGGGGCTGCCGGTGATGTGAGGAGGGTCCAGCCTGCTATCATAATATACGCAACATGTGTGGGAGTCCAGAGGTGCAGCGTGGACTGACACGCTATGTGAAGTGGGACTGGAAGATCAACAGAATAACAAATGAAACCTGAGAGGCAGAGGTGTTTGAGTGAAATCTTCTCCGAAATTTGTCTTTGTAATGTCCCGTAGTGACACTTAAGACAGCCACAGAGCTAAATCCATAATACACAAGCAGAAACCACTTGCGGACCACTTCTAGAGAAGGGCTGTTTGAGAGTGCCAAGATGAGCTGGTCGATCTGATCTTAAGCAGGTTGCCGGTCCGATCTCGACACAGATCCGTTCTCCATCCTAAAGATTGGCTCCAGATGTGTTTGCTCTCTCTTTCTTTGCCTCCACCTCTCAGTGCGTTGGAGAAGAGGGAATATATCTCCCAGCAGAATGGACACCACTGGGTCCGCAATACCAACCATTATGAGTGGTCGCTGTTTGAATACAGTATATTTCTCATTCAGTACCTGTGTAATAAGAACTCAATCTGTCTTTGTGTCATCGAGCTGTCTAACAATGATTTAATTGTCCTGTAAAAGCACCACCCACTGTTTATCCAATTATTTTGTCTATGTGCGCATTGCTAGTTTAAAATGGTAGATAATTAATGGGAACATTTCATGTCACATGGAACGTGATGTTCCAATCTAATCAATCAATCTTATCTAATGTATGAGCATGAAAAGGGTTTGTCTATATGTTGTTTGCAAGTTTCATAGCACAGATTTTCTTTATGAATTAATCACGTTGAACTTGTAAATGCACTCCATCGTTATTGTCGATTAGAGCTGCAAAGATTAATCGATAAGCTGCCAATGTTTAGAAAACATTTCTTGGTTTCTTTACTCCTCTATGACAGTAAACTGAAAATCTTTGAGTTGTGGACAAAATGAGACATTTGAGGACGTCATCTTGGGCTTTGGGAAACACTGAATGGCATTTTTAACCATTTTATGGAGCAAACAACTAATCGATTAATTCAGAAAATAACTGACAAATTAATTAGTTGCAGCCCTATCATAGATTTAGTAGTAATTTAAAATCTTGTATTTGGGTGCCCATTTATATAAACCGCAACACAGGCTGAAACATTCATGCTGAAGGTCATGAATCTTCCAAAAGTACTGCTTACACATTCGGTATGGTCCATCTACACAGTAAATAATGTACTAATAATAAAAGAAGTAAAAGCGCAGATAAATTCTACATAACAGTGAACATTACTTTTCGAAAACTATAAAAAAAAAAAAACATTAAAAAACAAGTTACATCACCACTTATTTTACACATGTGGTGCTACAGTGGTCAGCCCTAGTCTGGATCCTTTACACTCCATCAGTGGTTAATCAGGGGCGAGATAAGGCATACGTGGCTCCGCTCAGTAGATGAGTGAGATGTGACGACTGGCTGAGTTTAACTCATTACGGAGCCCACCAACGTCAGTCTGTACTTTATTCTTATTAGTCATATCAGCTACGTGGTGCTGACGATTTGGCTGAATCTGAGACGTTTTTTTTTCTGATACTCTTAGACACACAGACAGAGACGTCTCCATGTGAATAAAGGTCTGTAGTCAAGTTAATATGCGCCGAGCGGAAACATTTATCACGTTTTAATCCTGAGAAAATATAAACCCCACTGCGCATCAATGTGTCTCTATGGAATGCAACACGTAGAGGAGGATGTTACACACTATCACCTGTGTGCCTGCGTCCAAAATCATTTTCAAAGTGTTTAACTCCAGATTATGAGTAACATAAACCAGGAATCAGAATTTATAACTGACAGGTGCAAGGGTCAAAATCTGGTTTGTATCCATCAAATTGAGGAAAAAAAAAATACTTACAGGTACTGAGAAATGTGCCACAATATAGTAGGTCCGGTTTGAAAAATTGATACTGTTGGGCTATTACTGAAGGCCTTTCTCCAGAGACTCAGAAATCAACTGGAACCTCTCGAAGTCTGTAAAAGGCAATTTATGGTGTTTTTTTTCTCTGTGAAGATCTGACAGCCAACGAGATTTAGAGCTTGAATATAACTTGGAGAGATTTAAGGCGACAACCCCATAGAACATGACAGCTGAGGGAATGTTTTCACAATTACACTATTTATAAACATAAATCATATCAGGGGGTCTCTTAATACAACTGTTTTATATGCATCATCGTGTCATCGTCATCTGTCCACACATACTGAAGCGGAAAAAGTAATTAAGATAAGAAGGGGACCTAATGCAGCCAGATTAATCTGGGACACATGATCAGGTCACACCTGATAATCAACAAGGACAGATCAATCTCCATTTTCTCTGGTGATGACCAATAAATCGTAATCACAACCATCTTCCCCATGATTACCTTTTGTTTGTTGTATTTATTCGGTTTGGGATCTCTCCCTGAGTAAATATCTAGAGCCCATCTGTTGGATGGGTGGTGGTGGGGTGGGGGGTGGGGGGGGTGCTGACTGGAGATAAACAGCCATAAATCAGAGACTTGACGGTGGCAGCGCTGCTGATATACGACAGGCAGGCATGAGGGCAGTGGCAGCCAATCCCTGGGCCTAAAACAAATACTGGGCCTATCTGTGGGAATGGCGGCCAGTGAAATCATTATTTTTCTAATGAGATAAGTTGGCCGTTGTTAGAGGCAGCCGCTACACTGATGCATCAACACCAGGAGAGTATGTTTAGTCTGAGGCTCGAGACACGCAAGGTGGAGGTGTTCCATCTCTGTCACCGAACAAAGAGAGAGTAAGGACTGGGTTAGGAGACAATGTGCAGAGGGGATGCTGAGTCATTCACAAACGGGAGAAGAATGGATTCACAGAGGCTTTTCAGATCAATGCATAAAATAGGAGAAAAATGGTTAATTGGGACCCAAGGGCTTTACCTAATCTGAGGAGAGGGTTAAAGCTAGAAATGAACTAGTTCTTCATGTCGTCTTACTGCGTCTGGACGGCCACAGTCAAAAAGCCATTCATCACTGAGCTGTGAGACCCGTTGATCATTTAAATATGGGTATAATGTCTTTCCTAGAAGGCATTCATACTGTTGTATAAGAATAGGGTAATTGCATGTTTTTTATCTGTTCAAAATATACCTTACAGAGATATTTGTCTAGTATCTAATACTCTTATCAACATGGGAGCTGGCAAATAAGCTTGCTTTAGGCAGACATATGCATATATTTATTACAGGAAATCCAATAACAACACAAAACAATGACAAATATTGTGCAGAAACCCTCACAGGTTCTGAATTAACATAAAATGATATGCCCATATCATAACATGGTGAACTCAAGCCCAACATGCAACAGCAGCTGTCAGTGTGTCAGTGTGCTGACTTGACTATAACTTGCCCCAAATTGCATGTGATTATCATAAAGTGGTGATGTCTGTAAAGGGGAGACTCGTGGGTACCCAGAGAACCCATTTACATTCACAGAACTTGAGGTCAGAGGTCTGAGGGAATCTTTTGAAAACAGCCATGCCAGTTTTTCCTCGCTCAACACTGGGACGTTACTTAATCTCCTTCTAGTATACTAGTAACTAGTATGACATGGTGCCAATGGATTCCTCACGTTTGCTTTCATATAATGCCAGTATCTTCACTCCTGCTTTAAAACTGTGCCCGCTACAACCTCCAAAAGATCGATTGTGTTAATGCGTTACAGAAATTAGTGGCATTAAAACAAAACTTGCATTAACACATTATTATCGCGTTAACTTTGAAAGCCCTAGTAAAGAATGAAAATAAGCTGTCCAATCATCCGACTTCTAAAGTGGTAGCTCCAGACCAACATTAGCACTGTGTTAAAAACAAACAAACAAAAAAACAAAAAAAAAAAAAACAGCAGCACCTCATTCACTTCAATGAGACCACTGCACTGGAACAGCGGGGGTGCTGATGCAGGGGGCTCCAACAACAAAATGCAGGCAAAAACTCAAACCTTTTGCAGCCACACAATTCACTGTCACCTGGAAATGCTGACGTGCAAGCACACATAAAAATAACTTATCAGAGCTAATAATGAGAACAGCATTATGCCAGTTTTGCCTGGCAATCATCAAAACTCAAACTAGATCTCCTGGATCGTCTTTCATCGTCTCGCCAGTGCCTATGACAGCATGGCCATACAAACGCTGTCCCTTAAGTTTGCTATGGAGTACTGAAGTCACCCTCATCACTCCCTCTTCACCTATCCTTTCCTCGCCCTAACTTCAGATAAGAACTCAGCACTCTCCATCAGTCCAAGACTGGGAGCCAACCTGAAGCGCCCCACAGCCACTTGACACATTCATCTATCTATCTAGCTGTCCCTAGTTCAAAGGCTTGGACAAACAGCGGTCGAATGCGATGGCGTCTGTGGAGGATCTGCGACCGTGGCCGAGCTCCTGATGTGGAGTGACAAGGGCGGCTCATTTTTCTGGACCTGCTGTGCTCTTAATGGCTTCCCCGACAGAGGCTTCGCTTCCGTCAGCGGCTTAGCCAAACAAAAGGCCCAGTCCCCCAGGAGTCCCTGGCACCGGCCTGATGGATCTGATGGATCGTTGGATCACACGGACCCTGACAAATCAGACCCCTGTGTCAGCTCTCACTGCTGGACTACTGGGTTCTAACGAAGCAATGAAGACATGTTGGGGAATGGGAGGAGAAAAGGTGTTTTAAAAAAAAAGGAAGAGGAAGAGACAGTTGAGGTTAAGGCTGGAAAAGGAGCAGAAAAATTAAATGTTTGGTGGGAAAGGAAGCAGATATCCTTCGATCTCCATCACTTCACCCTCTGGCCCTCAGCAGCCATCAAAGACACCAGGGAGGTCCTAATGAGGTGAAGACCACCAGCACATCATCACTCTCACATACTTGCATCTCTTTCTCTCCTCCTACTCTCAATCTTTAGAGATATTGGCCAAGTTTGCATGTTCTCTTGGCTTTATCAGATCAGACCCTGCCTCTGCTCTGCTGGAGCCCAGATGAAAGCGTAGACAACAGCTAGAGGTTTAACCCAATGACCCAGTCTCACTAGTACAGTGTGGTATTCCCTTCTGTACCAAGCAGATCCAGATTCCCAGGGCTTTCTCTGGCTCTGTGCAGTCTAGCTGGACTACAAGAGCTCTGGTCTGATCTTAAGGCCAGGCCAAGAGCATCAGTAGCAGCCTCTTGTCTCTGCTTTGATCCTGCATCAATGTTTCTTCCTCAGAAAAATATATCTTGTGGCCTTTCGCAGGATTGGAAACCGTCACTCAACATCTCTGCAGGTGCACTAAAATAGATGCATGTTGGCAATACAAAAAAATGAAACAAAAAAGTTAGAGATAAAGCTCTAAAAGCTCAGTGGTGTGGTGAGATATGGTGTCATACAGGCCTGCGCTACCTATAGAGTCAGTAGACATTGTTATTGAGGCCCAGACACACCAACCTGACTGAATCAAAGAAATAACAGCAACAATGGCGTCACCTAACGGTGCCTTTGTCTTGGCCAAAAAGCTGCACTTGAACATAATGCAAAGACTACAGTCTGTCATGGGCAGACTACAGCCGACGGTGTGAGACACACCAAAAAAACTAGGCTGACGGACGCTCACAGACGACCCCAAACTGTCCAATGGCCGACCATCGGCTTGGTGTGTCCGGGCCTTTGGGTGGGCATGAGGATGCTTTTGTTGTTGCTAAAAACTGAACTCTTCCATGAGCTGCTGCAAACATTTGATCATTTTTGTGTAACACTAGTCTTTCTTATGGCTAGACAGTGGATCATTGTATCATTTACAGGAACAACATTAGGCGAGATGCGCTTCCCCACTTCTATCAAGTACCACTCCACCACTGACAAACACAAACAGTATTGTTTCACTAACACTTCCAGAAAACCTTCTTCTCGGAATCTGAGACGCTTGCTGGGGTGGATGGACCTTAACCCAAACTGCTCGCTTTTGTTTCCTCAATTGTACAATTCATCCTCTTATTCAGCAATAGCACGCTGCCTGTCAGGCCTCAATAATGCTAGAAAGAGTCTGAGTAACATCGGGTGGCTGGTTCTGAGATACTGCGCGGCGAGGGTGAAGGGGTGGGGTGGGGTGGGGGACTCCGAACATGAAGGGGATGCAGGACGGCTGCTGATGAGGATGATCTAAGGGACTTCCACTAGACTAAACAATGACCAGAGTGGATTTCAAACAGCGTGTTTTACAGTCAGTAACCTGGGAAGTTGGAAAAATGAGTGCCCTGTTGTCAGAAGCTGGATATATTGTTCTGGAGAGGGCTTGTTCTGTTTTCAAAAGGCCACATAAAACCTTGACAGTGCTCCCTCTTTTTTGCGCTCACTCCCCAAAGCAGAACGAAACATGAGATACCAGGGAGGAGAAAACCCCAGGCCATCTTTTTTGTCCTGTGTTAACCCTAAGTACCACGCCATTACATCACATCTTTCTCTGATGTTCATTAAAGTCTTAAAACGTTATCTATTGCAGGTTTTCTCTCCCTCCCTCTGTCTCCTGAGCTTCTTCTCATCCCTTGGCTTTCGTTTCCTCTAAATTCTTTTTCCTTCAACCCACATCAAAACGCTGGACGGGGATCACTGAAACACATTCCCGGACAGCTCGTGGAGAACACCTGTGTGTGCATGAGTGCTGGCAGTGTATGCGTCTTCTTTGTTAATGCGGTGTGATGTGTACATGGATTCTTGAGTAACTACAGAGAAAATGTATTCAGATCCTCTCACCAAATCTCTTCCTCACTCTCTCTCCAGATTTCACATCCTCTTCCACATCAGAGGCATTGATAAAAGGGGTAGTGTGTGCCTGTCAGCGAGCTAGCTCTAGCGTGACGTTACGTTAATTCCTCTGAAGTAGCGCTTCATATGTGCAGCTTCACTTCTTGTGAAACAGCGTAGGGACTGTGAATGTTGTCCAGCTGAATAAACTTTTCTGTGAGGAAATCTATTTGATTTCTGCATACTTCTCGGTCATGTGTGCATGCTGCCACATTATGGTGATCAGAATCCCTACAGTGGACAGTGTGTGTATTCTTTTGTGTGCCTCCCAGCCTTGAGATAAGCACTGAAGGCTGCCTGAACTGAGTTAGCGGGTAACGGCCGTGGGGCTCCCCAGGGGAGCGAGCCTTCGCTGACATGGGAAGCCATAAATAAGGGCCCAGGGCGCAATGCCATGTCATGCGTCATTTGGGGCGGAGAGGCCCGCTTTATCCCCTCCCATCACGGAGCTGCTGAGCATGGCACCTCCTAGGGCGTAATACAAAACATATGGGCAAAGGGCGAGGAGCAGAAGCACCTCAGCATACCATACTCCTGCCTTGTCAGCAAAGCTCCTCGGAGGAAAAGCAGATACAGCCGAAGACGGCCTCTATGATAACACCGTGCTCGTATGCCACAATCAAACTTTGTCAAGAAACACATGGCTGGACGTTTGATGTTATAACATCACATGATAATCATAGGATACAATTAGATATTATAAGATAAAAGCTATTATACATAGGGTGAGCAAGTTTAACTGGTAACACTATTTATAGCCAGTATATAACAAATGAATATATAGTGTTTATTATTGTATTTTGTCAGCAACTTTAACATGTTTTATAAACAGTTAACATATGCTGATAACACAATATATAAGTTGTAATCATACACACTTTTTCTTAAATACTTTAAAAGAATATATGACCAGAAAAAAATTGTAAAATAATAATCAGCTATTTTGGTCTTAGTTCCCTATTTCTTAAGTTAGTCATTTTTTAAATTGCTTTTTCATGCACATCTCTGACAAAGACAAGATTTAAAGTGGTGATTTTGTGTGATTCTCTGTGGAGAAACTCAATTAAATCAGCTAATTGATTTACTCTGTTGATTTGAGTGCTGACTATACATTTCTTTGGACGAGGACAGCCCTATAAAAATACTTTAAAACACAATAAAAAAAATATTATAAGCCAATATGTATTTGTCTCATTACTGATTAATCACCAATATCCAATATATAAACCAATATCATGATATTCTAAATACACAAAGGGGTTAAACTGTTTATACTGTAAATCTTTATTTTTAAAGATTTCTGTATAATATATACGGCACTGTATACCAGTGAGCTGTTTGTTTGCTGCTGTATCTGTGTATTCCAGCGTGGTACTGTGATAGGATACCACTTATGCAACAAGTCCAGTCATGAAATTTCTTCGCTATTAAGTATTTGTATTATTATAAGAGTCAACTGTCAGTGGTATTATAAGAAAGTGGTAATGATTGGGAACGACAGCAACTCAGCCACGAAGTGGTAGGCCACGAAAAATGATGGCGCGGGGTCAGCAAATGCTGAGACGCATAGTGCGCAGAGGTCGCCAACTTTCTGCAGAGTCAATCGCTACAAGACCTCCAAACTTCATGTGGCCTCCAGATTAGCTCAAGAACAGTGATTAGAGAGCTTCAAGGAATGTGATCTGATGGACAAGCCTGGGTTTGGTGGTTGCCAGGAGAACGGTACTTGTCTGACTGCATTGTGCCAAGTGTAAAGTTAGGTGGAGGGGGGATTATGGTGTGGGGTTATTTTTCAGGAGCTGGGTTTGGCCCCTTAGTTCCCGTGAAAAGAACTCTGAATGCTTCAGCAAAACAAGAGATTTTGGACAGTTTCATGCTCTGAACTTTGTGGGAACAGTTTGGGGATGGCCGCTTCCTGCTCCAACATGGCTGAGCACCAGCGCACAAAGTAAAGTCCATAGAGACATGGATGAGAGTTTGGTGTGGATGAACTTGACTGGCCTGCACAGAGTCCTGACCTCAACCTGATAGAACACCTTTGGGATGAATTAGAGCGGCGACTGAGAGCCAGGCCTTCTGGTCCAACATCAGTGTGACCTCACAAATGCGTTTCTGGAGGAATGGTCAGAAATTCCCATAAATATACTCCTAAACCCGTGGAAAGCCTTCCCAGAAGAGCTGAAGCTGTTAGAGCTGCAAATGGTGTTATATTAAACCCTATGGATTAAGAATGGGATGTCACTTAAGTTCATATGTGAGTCAAGGCAGGTGAACCAATACTTTTGGCAACATGGTGTATATCACAATATAGCATGCTTTCTGGTTGTTCAATAAATATATCTATATGAAATAACCACATGGCAGAGCCTCCCTAAGCTAATGTATATTCTCATATTGCCCAGGCCTACTTTGCCTTGATACGATTAAGAAATCTATGTCAAGAGTGACTAGACAAAATGACACAATCTTTGACCAAGAAGAGAAAGTATGACACTTTCCCTTTTCATCAAGAATAGAGACGATGACACATTTTCATCATCTTTCAAAGGAATCTGCCACCCACAGGAAGTTACGCAGGGGAGCCTATGTTTGTTCATCCTCAATATTGCTAACTTTTTCCAAGGTTGCTGATGAATCAGAGACTAAATACAGCCTGAGATGAGATATGGGGCATGAAGAATGCATTAGCGATGGGACTACTGCCTGTGAAAATATTGGGTAAGAAGAGGAAAACAGCCTCAAGGCCAGTGACTCACCGACATGACCACTGACTAAGCTCAAATGCTCCCCAAAAAGAAAGCCCTTGAATCTTCATGGACCAGCAGCCCCCCCACCATAAACGGACAACCTGAATGATAAGACTGTCTGGGTGGACTATTCCTTTATGACTCATCCAATGAAGCACAATTATTTCATTCACAGTTCATGCTTTGCTTGTGACATAAACAGAAATAGTGTTGCTTCACTGACATTACTGTGTCTTTAAGTCATCCAAAGATTGAAGATGCTTCACACATATGGGCAAGTCGAGGAGATCATCAGATGTTGTACTGACGATGCACTCCCTGGGCTAATAGTTAGGTCATGGTGGGAGATTTGGGAAATACCAATCTGGCTGTCGTCTATGGTTAATGTCTACTTCCATGAGGTTTCCCCAGTGACTCCAAGGCGGTATTACATCACCTCATCTCCACCTGCAGAGACCCACTCCTGCCGGAGGGAGAAGCCTCTATAATCCTGAACAATTGGACTCAAGTTGCTCTAGGGGATGGTACAAAAAGCTGTGGGAAGAAAAGCCAGCCTTCAGGCACTCGCTCTCTTATCAGCGGAGAGATAGCCATCGGTCCCGAGGGGTGTCCCATTTCTCTCTTTTCTGCTCTTCTCTGCCTCCTAATCTCCCTCTGCTTTCCCCTTTTCTCTTTGTGTCAAAGATCGACCGCATGATCCTTTTAACTGCTCTTTTCCTGCCAGGTTTCATTGTCCTGAATTCAAAATGACAAACTCACACTGTTTGCTTGGTGATGAAGTGCACAGCCTAGATAAAGTGGGAAGTGGTGCAAGCGGAGGTTGGGTGGGGATGAAAATGTGATGACTGCAACACAACCGGAGGAAAAGACCTTGTCTGTCTGCAGCATGGAAGCATGGGCAGCCCACACCGGAGTTAGGATCCAAGGTCTTCATCACTTCCCCACTATTTGTATAGATAATAAACGTAGTAAAGATACTGCAGTGGGCCGTATCAATCACTAGTGAGTGTATCAGCTTGGATGTCAAAGAGCATGTTTGGCTGTTATCAGCACTTCTGTTAAAATTGGAATCCAATTAGTTCTTCATTGATGGGTAAGTGATGGAAGCTAAACTAATGGTCCTAACAAACGAAGAGATAGGTCCAGTGAGTCATGTGAAGAGCAACTTCACATCACAGAGTAGTTATTAAAACCTGCTGGTAGTCTTGAGCTCTGGACCTCAGTGGGAGTTTTGCTTGAAACTAGGAGTGGGGAAAAAAATTGATACGGCATAGTATTACAATATTGTGCATGGCAATATTGTATTGATACAAAGACGTCAAAAGTATCGATCTTTTATTATATAAACTTTGGGGCGGCTGTGGTTCAGAGGGTAGAGAAGTTCAACCACCAATCGGTGGTTTGATCCCTGGCTGCTCTGATGTGTCCTTGAGCAAGACACTTAAGGCAAAGCCATTGGTGTGTGAATGAGATGAATGAGTATTTAGATTAGAGCTATTAACGTCTTTAAAAGCTGACGGCCTGGCCGCTATTCTGTTTCTCGTCTTATGAAAACTATAAAACATGAGGAATCGATTGGTACCAACCACATCATGTTAGCTTGTTGGGAAGAATGCTAAATTCTAAAGTTATACTAAATTTTGGAAAGGAAAAACTGGCATGGCCATTTTCAAAGGGGTGCCTTGACCTCTGACCTCAGGATAAGTGAATGAAAAT
Source organism: Pterois miles (assembly GCA_947000775.1). Lineage (NCBI taxonomy): Eukaryota > Metazoa > Chordata > Actinopteri > Perciformes > Scorpaenidae > Pterois > Pterois miles. The sequence goes on from CAMQGK010000028.1 coordinate 15,705,396, forward strand.
TGTATCTTATTAAATAAATCTGATGTTGACAAACTGCATAATTTACAGTTGAAAAAAGGTAAGAATTAGATATAAAGATATGTTATCGCAATACTGTATAAAATTGCAGTATTGTGATAATATCGTATCGTGGGACCTCTGGTGATTCCCATCCCTTAATGAAAAGAAGCAGCTCGTACAACATGTTATTAGAATATAATGCAAATCCCCTCAGTTCCTACACTGGAAAGGTATGGTGGTAGGGGGTTTCAGACGCTGCATGCTCATCTCTTAAGCACTTTGTTTAAAGCGTACTGACTCCTTCAGACTAACAAAAAGGGTGACAAGATTTACAGAGGAGACTTCCAGGTGTGAAAAAGGCAAAAACGAGGAACTTGGGGATGTAGTATATGAAAGGGTTAAGATAAAGGGTGAGGGGCTAAGTGTCTCACTGTGACAGCCACCAGCTGCATGCAATAATCCCCAACTCTACATCACGAGCCCTTTATATATTCTTGTCAGACACAGCAGTGTGTATGAGAGCGTGGATGTCTGGTGGACAAGGCCTTCCGGTAACAAGAGAGGACGCGCAGTCAGACGGCGTTTTACACCTTCTTCCTCTCGTCTCGGCTCCTTTCCGCGTTGACTTTTAATCACCTCGTACACACAAGGGACATGCCTGTAAAACCTGTTGCCGTGTTTTATAATTTGCTTTGGATCCCCACAAGGCCTGTGACTGTTTCTCATTACCCAGCATGCTTGCTGGGCCTATAATATGTGGATGGACATTTTGTCTTGTACCTAAATCCCAAGAAATGCCTGAGTGGCTCTTCAACTCAATGTGTTACAGGGGTCGATTGAAACTCATCATGCCTAAGGGAACCCTTGAAGTGTTATGAAAACCCTCTTAGGTTCCTATGGCAACTGGCAGTGTGTACTACAAAGGCAGATTATGTATGAGGCATGTTTACTGAAAACAATAAATTCCAGCATGCTTATATCAAGAGGCAGGCCTCGCTGGGTAAGGCTCCTCCAACCAGGCTGCTTTTCTGATGAATAGGTCCAGGGGCCGCAACGCTAACTAGCCAAAGATGGAACGCGATGGGGAAAAAAAAAAAAAAAAAACGTAACGTAATGCACACTGAAAACACATGTCTTTTTAAAAATGTTCACATAATGCCATTACCGAGTTAGCTTAAAGCCGGCAGGCCTGTCACAAAGTGTTCATAAACAACAGGAATCCAGCTCAAGAGGAACAAAGACATGTTATGGATTCAGTCTGCAAACGCTGAACGGCTGACGTGATGAGCAAACATAGATTGCTGTAGGCGTGTTGGGCCTCACATGCAAGATAAAAGCAGTATGACATGATCTTGGATAGCAAAGGAAATTAAATAGGCCACTATTTCAGCCAGATAATATACAGTTTAATGTCAAATTTCTCTATAATGTCATAGAGTACAGGGACAATAAAATCGAATGACCTTAAAATTAAATGATTGGAACTAATTTTCTAAGTTGAAATTCTCCCAGAATGGTGTAGTTTTCTTGAGGCCTCTAAATTGTTTAAAAGATGTCGCAATGTCAACCCCTCACACCCTCAAAAACAAGCACACTGCAGCAGTGCTACAGTTTCCCTGCAGTAGCACAGTCCGGAGGCTATATTATTGTCAGTGATGCTGTGATTTTATCCACAAAAAGAGGGTGAGTACTTAATCCTCTGTGGGCTTTTACGAGCCACCTCACACATTTTTACAGCACTGCAAACAGACAGTAAACACCAGGAAGGCCGCTGCGCTTTAACACGTGATTAAGACGCAGCTAATTAGATTGCGGACAGTAAAACCGCGAGGGGAATCGTAAAAACAGGGAGCGGAGACAGGCCTGAGCTGAGGGATCAGGTACAACCAGCAGCAGACATTTAAGTCAGGACACCACAGGCCACTGACAAATGACTGAGGGTTTCTCATTTCTGCTGCCTTCTCTTGCGGTGAAAATGTAAATAGCAGACTTTCTATGGTAAAAAGAAAAGACCCCCTCATGTCCACCATCCATCCATCCCTCCATTCTTCTCCTCCCTTTCCTCTTATGCAGTGGTTGGTCCCATGAAACAGGGGTCAGGGTACTAATGGAGGACCTCGTGGCCTTGTGTGCCTCTGGAAACAACCCCCCACTCCCTGCTCTCTTATAAATCAAGCAGGCTTCATTGAGAGTGGCAGAGTCCTCTGATGTCCCAGCCATGTCTCATTTCAAAGTCCTCCTGAAGGCTCACACGGTTCCACGTTTACTCTCTGGGCACAAGGGAGATGTGGATGTGGGGGTGAGACTCAAAGAGAGAACGTCAGACAGCAAAAGAGGCCGAAAGAGCGAGAGCGAACGAGTCTGGGTTAAGAGAGAAGTAGAGGGGAGTTACGAATAGAGAAGATGTCCCCGAGGAAAACAGGGCCTCTAAAACAAAATGTTTATTTAGTAACTATGCTGCATTAGACCTCTCACTTGAAAGCATGCATCATAAATCACACCATTTTGGCAAAGTCATTACGCCATCACTCTAACACAATGCATGTGCACGTGGGCACACGTGAAAATGCCGTTCTCTTATGCACATGTTCAGTTTACATCTATAGCAGTGCAATCAAAACATAATTTCCCTCCCTTCCTGGTAAACTGAGGTGTGTCTTCTATAGAAGGATAAATGATGGCTGAGATAATGCCTCTCTGTGGTTTCCTTTACTCTGTGCGTTCATAACAACGCCAGATGAGTTACATATGGATTTAAAATGAATGTTTTCCTGACTACAGGTTTTGTTACAGTCTTTCTACACACATCATCCAAATGACGCTGAGAGCAGCTAATCAAAACCAGTGACATATATGTAGACGCTCTTCAAGTATAGAGAGGGAAAAGAAAACAACACATTTCTATGCAGTCAATATAATTTTGAAAAAAGACAAAAGGCTAGTGATGGGAGAATATCAGGGACCCTTACAAGGAACCCTGAGGGACACCCTAATCAATTATCATTGTGTTAAACCGATAGTTTGGCATTTTGGGAGATGTGCTCATTATCTTTCTTGCTGAGAGTCATGCATCTCACTCTGTTCAGTAAATACATAGCTGGAGCCAGCAGCTGGTTAGCTTAGCTTAGCACAAAGAGTGAAAACATGAGGAAACGGCTAGCCTAGCTCTGTTGAAAAATAACCAAATATGTCCACCAGTACCTTTAAAGCTCAATACTTAACATGTTACTTTTTCTTTGTTTAATTCATTAAAAAACAAAGTGTAAAAACAACAATTCAACATTTTATCTGGGGTCATATGCCAAACTATTTCTTGGCAAGGAGCAGTTTCCCGGCAACCAGCAGAGACTTTAGGAAGTCACTGATCCTGGCACAGCACATAACTCCCCGTAAAACCTCAACGAGTTGTTTTTCATTTTGGTGTCTCCTTTCAAAAAAGTTTAACAGTTAATGGTCCAGTGTGTAACATTTAAAGGGATTTATTAGCATAAACAGAATATTAAATTCATAAATATGTTTTCATGAGCGTATATTCACCTAAAACGAAGAATCCTTGTGTTTTCGTTCGCTTCGAATGAGCCCTACATATAGTATCTATATAGGGAGTGGGTCCTATTCAGAGTCCGCCATGTTGCTCTGTCAGTAGCTCAGAAAGAAACCTAACACAGGCTTTCACGTTTTTACATTTCCTGAAGGCCATCATGGTTCTCTGATACACTTGAGTGCAAAACTGTGATAGTGCTCGCCGCCGTCTGACTTCCGTTGCCCCTAAAGTAAAGTTATTATGGTGTCAGGATGGCCTCTGAGCGAGGCAAACGGCGTTACAAACTGCACTCTCATTAAAATACATAATCTACAACTGTGTAGCTAGAGAATACAATATAATATAATTTGTCATATCACTATATCATATTACAGATAAATGCCTGCTAAATTACTGCAGGCCTCGGAGCATGTGAAAGCTGTCATATGCAACTGGAGAGAGCAGGGCTGCCTTTTGCTCAGCTAGCTGCGACATGCAAAAGTAGAGTCAATCTCCCTAAAAAAAAAAAAAAAAAAAAAAAAAAAAAAACTATGCTTCTCCTGTTTCACTTGCCGCTGCAATTTCTTCCTCTCACATTTAGGTAGCGACAGCGTGGTTTGCTAAATCTTTCCTTATCTCCTTTAAATGCAAAGGGTTGGGTTGAATTTGCATATAAAACAGAACACAAGCTGCCACTTGTAACTTTATTTACAGAGGAGATTTGGAAGATCATGAAGATAGTGTTATGAGGTGGGCAGGCGCACTCACACACACATGCACACAATGTTTACTTAAACAGCAGGAGTGTGTGACACCTCCGTTGTAACTGGTGTTAACCCCCGACGTGGTTGTTGTTTTGAGTGTTTCAAAATGTCTGCTGTTTGAGGCCTGAGAATGCGTTAACATCCAGATGAGAGGAAGGTGGTGGTGGGCATTTGGAAGGGGGGCTCAGACAGACAGAAAAACATTCCCCAGTCGCTACGCTCATCTCCATAACTCAGTACGCAGCCAGGGAGCACTGATCCTAACATGGGACATTAACGACCCGACTCCCACCGCTGGAAGTGTCGTTACCTGCCGGTGAACAGTAAGGACCATTTAGGGCCCAATTCATGACTGCCGTGAAAGAAAGGCTCATCTTTTTGCCTCATGGTTGAAGTTAGAGCTAAATAAATCACTAGTAGTATCGGACAGGAGGAACCTCGTCTCACACTGCTAGGGTCCTGTCAGAGAAATTGGAGTGATAGCGTGTAATTTCAGAAACTTTAAACTAAAGACATAATCATATTGTGTACGATGAAAATCAAAAACAACTTTTACAAACAAATAACATCTAAGCATCAGGGAGATTGAATTTCATTAAGTCAGGAAAGCAACAAAAGAGTGTAATTACAACCAACAATACAGGTCATTGTGTAGTGTGTGTGTGTGTGTGTGTGTGTGTTTGTCCATGTATATGTGTGGTTGTTTTTATGCACAAGAGGTATCCCTGCAATTACTGTCAGTGTGTGATTTGCTTTTGGAGCGGTTTATGATGATTAACTCCTAGAAGCTCTTCACCACAAGACGTGTCACATATCAAGTTAAAGGGCTGTTTTAAAACCCAGAGCTTGTCCATAAGAGAGTTGCACAATAGATGCTTGATTTATTGCGCAACTTTACAAGAGTGGGACACAACTGAGAGCATCAGTGTTGGTTATGTGGTCTTCTGTTTCATCTATGTCCTTTGTACGATAGTGACCTAAGGAGCTGTGGAACACGGGATTAAGCAGCTTTACACACATTGCCTTATCAACTGCTTGCAATCAAGTGTATAAAACTGAGTATTTCTGAAACACACATATAGAGGATACTCAGTACTGCTCACTAGGGGTGGTAGATACAGCATAGTATCACAGTATTTTGCATGGCAATGTATCGATAAACAGACATCAAGTGTCGATCATTTATTATATAAACTATCAACCTTCTAACAATCTGATGGCCACTATTCTGTCTTTCAGATTGCAGCGGGCTCAGTCTTAAAGCTAGAGTGACAATATGGAATCATATGAAACTAGAAAACCTAAGGAATCCATTGATACCAACCATGTTATACTAGCTTGTTGCAAAGAGAGTGAAATTATGCTCCAAACTTACACTAAATTTTGGCGAGTAAAAACTGTCATGGCCATTTTCAAAGGGGTCCCTTGACCTCTGACCTCAAGATATGTGAATGAAAACTCTGAGATGAACAAAAGTTGACACACTGCATAATTTGCAGTTGAAAAAAGGTAAAAAAAAATTACAATATATCGTAATGTATCTTTTGCAATACCCAGCATATCACAAAATGTTTTAAATCACAATACGGCTATATCATGACTTAAGTATTGTGATAACATCTTATCATGATAATATCATGTCATCGGGCCTCTGGTGATTTCCACCCCTTCTATTCACTGCAAACCTCTCAAAATACACATTCCTCTACTGCAGTATAGTTTGTATATTAGGGCTATAACATCCAACAGGAGACAGTAAAACTGTTTGCATAATGCTGATTATGAAACGAAGGGGAAATGTCAGCCTTTGTGGAGTGAAAACCTAACTGCGATGGTGTTAGAAAAGGTGTTTTCTCTACAGGTGACATATCTCACATGTTGTCTGGCAAAGCAGAGGAAAACGATTAAATGCCCGGGCCCATATCTCAGGGACCTTTTCAGCGAGGCGAATTATCACTTGGTATCAAATGACATTAAGATAATGAGCCAAAGACGCTACAAAAGAGCGGCAGGTAGCGAATTAGCAGCCTGCCTTGCTTGTGCTTCCCATATGGGGGGGGGGGGGGTGATGAAAAGAGGTGTGATTACTTTAGAGGCCTTTATCCACGCCAAATTTGTGTGTGTGGGAAATCACACGCTGAGCCTAACAGCACTGAAGGTTGCAAGGCCACTGCTAAAATATCTTGCGCCTCTTAACATGGAGGTGATAATGAAGGTGACACCTTTGGTTGCCTTGAAGCAATGACCGTGGTCTGACAGGTCCCAGAAACCAACAGGGAGGGAGAACAACACATTTGCATAGACATAAATATAAAGTATATTTCCTGTCATCACATCTATTGCTTATCAAAATAGCTGGCTGCACAAAACAATAAAATAATAAAATCTGATTGTGTGTATCACGTCTCTCATCTACACCATCCATCATGTCCACCGTATATTTGAGCGTCTGACAGTTTTACACGTCACTGACTTTCTAGCACATACTTTAAAGACTAATGCCAACAGCCTGGAGTGCAAACTCAGGTATTTCAGTTGTGTTTTCATAAGTGCAAGACAGACGTTAGCATTTGTTATCATCCACTCAGCCAGCACTTGTAGACAAACACTGGTTCCTGTGAGAGAAGCCTGCTTAATCATCCTTCATAAATGGGTTACTTTCTTTAATGAATCACTGATAAGGTTTATAGTGTGGACTGCACAGCATGGTACCTAAAGCATTAGTAAGCAGGGGGAGCTCTTGCAGGGCGAAAGGCCCTGACACACCAATGTCAGGCTGAGCGTCTGTGGCTCTAGTTTCTGCAGTGTGTCCCGCACCGCTGGCACTAGTTGACCCTTGTCGGCAGCTTTTTCGGCCGATTGCTCGAAGCCCATCGGTGAGAGAAATCACTCAGACTATTCCATTCTAATACACAGATATTTTCAAAACGACATGACAATCTGGAATGAAGCTATGTGGTGAGAGGGAGCGGTGTATTGGCGAACTCTACGTCTCAACATGTCATATCCGCCGTCCTTGGTCTTCCGGTTTGCCTTTTCGATGACAAACACAGACTACCGCCACCTGTTGGTAGGGAGAGTTTTCATCTAACACAGGCGCAGAATGTTTGTGGTAGTTGGCTGTTGTCTGTAGTCTTCGCGGTATGTTCAAGTGCAACTTTTTGGCCAAGACGTAGGTGATCTGAGGCAACGGAAAAGTCTTCGTTGTTGATGTTGGTTTTGTGTGTCTGGGCCTTAAAGAGTAAAACTAGGTGTACGACACTATCCTGTACTACAGGGATGCTTTGTGAATTTCCCCACTGTGGGACTAATAAAGGAATATCTTATCTTATCTCATCTTATCTTAAACCTCTTGGTGATAAACCTCTTGAAATGCTGTCTGCACCGGAGGTATGTGTCTGTATTAATTCATACTACTCATGCAAAACAACACTAATTAATAATAATAATAGTGTTACAGGGTCAATTCATCTCAATCACATATATACTTTTCCCACTCTTTTTACACAGTATGAACAGTTTCCCATGAAAACAGCTGACATCATGCTTTCAGGATTCGCTTCAATAAAAATAATAACAACTCTGTTTCAGGAAGGATGTTGCTATTATATTTAAATGAAAATGATAAATTCATCTATTCATCGCTGATGTATTAGGGTGGAGGCAGAAATCAATAAAATGATCGACAAGGCTACACACTGTACTACTAAAAGTAAGTTTTGTATATTTACGTGAATCAAACTTTTACCTTGTGGAAAAACAATTTGTTGAATAAAAGGCTCATCAATTGACAGAAAAATTCTCAATGCCAATTTTGCTGATAGACAGTTTAACAACCAAATTTGAAGATGTTATTTATTTTTGTAAGTTAAATATAAAGTGTCTGACACACAAGAGTGTAGGCTTTTAGGCCACTTTTTGGACAATGATAATTCAATCAATATTTTTCCTTATTTGACATTTTAGAGACTAAATGATGAATCTATTAAGTGGACTATAATCAATAAGGACAGCTGCTGGCATGAATGAACATTGAAAATATAGGTTTTCAGTCACATTATAGACTGATCTGACATGAGGAAAGAAGAAAGTGTTCATTAAATGGATTCCTTTTATTTGTGCATAAGACTGAGAGAAGAACAGTAACGTTACCAGACGTGCATTTCTCTCTCTGCATGTTTTACCTGGTGCTGCTGCAGTTAATCTGACGCCTCATAACTCAAACATATTTAAAGCGACATGAAAACGTTACTGATATAGTAAGATTGCCCTCATGACTTTCACGTAAATGTGACTCTTATTCAGACACAAGACCAACATGATAAATTGCCATCACTTAAATGTGTGCATGTCTGAAAGAGGCTACGATGTAGTCACAAAACAGTGCAACAATAGTTAGTTGCTTATCTTTCATATCCTGTTTAAAGTGAATAAGGCTACGAGTGTTTGCATGTGTGTGACCACAAGAGTGTGTGTTCAGTTCCACACCATGTCCACCCTTAATAGACATGCTCCTGTTCCAAGGGGGCACTTGGAGCTATCAACATGTCCTCTAATGGGCAAGTTCATGTTTATTCTCTCCCCACCACATGCTGGTGTGCAAAGACAAAAAAAAAAGACAGTCACTTCTATCTCCCATTTTCTCATCTCCTTTCCTCATCAATCTCACAATTGCCCACTCAATCAATTTCTCTCCAGTTCCTCTTCTCCCTCTCTCTCTGCCCGTCTGGATCGTTTACCACCTCTCCCTCCTCCTCCTCCATCATTCTTTCACTGCTCCTCTCCTCTCCCGTCACACTCTAATCTCCTGGTCTGAAAGGTGTTTCCTGAGGAGGGCACGCGGGAAGACAGGCGGGAGTGATGGATCGCTCCGCGGACACTTCACTTTGTCCTCTCTCCAGGGCGGGAACAGAGTGGGGTTGGGTAAGGGGAGCGGCAGGGGTCGGGCAGGTCCGACAGTGGGAGTGGCTGGGTGAGGTGGCGATGGGGAGGGAAGCAACGTACGAGCGCCTTTGAAAGGTGCTGTTGAGGGGGAGCAGGGACTGTGACTGCCCCCCTCCGCTTCTCTATGATGTGAGCTAGTCAGGAGAGCTGTGCAAACATGTGCCTCCTGCTGCTAAGTCTGATCATAACTGTCTTATTACACATTCAGTTCATTTCAATTCTTATTCCTGCAATGAAAACATTGCAAAGAAGACAAGACAAGCAACTTTTCTGCTGTGCACAGTTCAAAATCTGGGCCAGTCAGCTACCAATATCAGATAGTTTTACTGTTATTCATAGATAAAATGTTAAAAAACTACTATCAGCATCAACAAATTAGGCCTCATAATATTCCTTTTTCACGTCAAATCTTTCAGTTCAAATACGGATCAATGTCTAACTTTTCCAGCCTTAACTTGCAACACTTTGTGTTGTGCCTCTCACCTAAGTTAAATATTATACACTTTGTGTTTACATCTGGCTCAACGTTCATGACATTATCATTAGCTTTTAGAGTTTACTTGTAGGTGGAACAGTTTAAAATGTTCAAATCTCTACATGATTTATCTGATTGATATCTTAATTTGCTTCCAGTGAAATACTAATGCTGTTGTAAACATTACTGTTGCTGCTATAACATCAGAAATCAAAAATCAGATGTGGACCTTTGAGTAATATGAACCCTTAAGAATAGATGAGTCTACTGTATTGATAATTGTTATGAAGGGGAGCTCTTAACATGTACAGTAATAGCAACAGATATATGATCTATAGTAATCATGCTATAATCAGATATCCTACTGACGCAAGGAAACATGTGCATCACATCTTCCTGTAAAACTGGCAACACAAATTTCGCCGACAGAATAAGGTCAAAGCTGCTTGAAATATCATGTTAACAAAGAAGTCTGTGTTGACATCTTCCATGATGAGACACATTATGTCACATTATTCACAGTTACACATTTAATACAAGCTGAGGGAGTTTTGAATTGGCTCAGCTCATAGAAGCAACAGATGAACAAACTCCTGCAGGCCCAAGTTCTGGATCATTACACTTATCTGTGACTTTATTTTAGCCAAATATTTATCACATTTTTCAAGCTTTTGGCACGTTATGTTTATAACCCACATTTTCTTTCACATATGTGCGAGTTCAGGGGAAAAACAAAAACTACGGACATACAGCTGCGAATGAACTTACACAAGTACTTACGTTTGAGCTTCCAAGTTGCCTTAATCAAGCCCTATTTAACTAAATGAAATGCTGGCACACCAATATGTTTAAACCAAAAGAAGGTCTTCAGCGTGGACAGAAACCTAGGAATGTCTGCTCCATATTCATTGAAAACTCTCAGCCCGTGTCGATGCAGATTAGTGATTTAGGATACGTCCAGGTGCTGTGTTTGGTTACACAACACTGGCACATGAAGAGAACACAGACGAGCCAGATAAGAGGGGAGGAGAGGCTGTCCGACAGCTGCCTGGTTGGGTAACACTCCTGCCGGACCCCCTGAGAGGAAGCCCTGCCTGGGGTAATGTCTGCGCCCCAGTCGGGAAGGAAGACTTCAAACACATGAGGCCTGTACAACCTCCACCCCTATGCAGCTCCCTCTCCTGCTGTTCTCCTGAGCTCCGTGGGGGATCTCTGAAGACCATCCCAGCAGTCACCACGCCATGAATCAGTCCCGTCTATCCTCTTGCTGCCATCACGCTCTCCTACTGTCAGTCTCATTTATACCAAGCCAAATGACTGAAGGCAGGAATGTGTGCAACGTATACATAAATGCACTCCTTACTGCTGGTCCTCATTATCACTCAACTCTGCTGGTAGTAAAAATCCACATAACATGAACAAGGTCACATGCCCAATTAATTTCATCATAACTGTTTTGTTTTTGAAGGGAGGTTTGAGTAATAACCTGCTCGTTTCTGAGTGCTTATGAATTTGGCATCATAAGAGAACAGAAAAAGCAAGCATGTGATGAAATGATGTTATGGTTAGGTAAGATTACGATAAGGGGAATCACGCGACTATCTAAGTGAATGAAGTCTGTTCATAGACAGGCTATGAATAACTTTGCATTGCCAGATTACAAACTACTAAGAGACGTAAAAACTTCAATTTCCAAGCACACCAAAGAGATCTGGCAGGCGTGGTACAATTCACAAGAAATAAATCCACAAACGTTATCTAAAAAAAGGAAGCCTAATTATCTGATAGCATGTCTAAAACACATTTTAATCCCGATACACTACGTTCAACACGTCACATCAAATCAGCCAAAAATGTGCTCTTGCTGCAGAAAACCCAAAGCAGCCACAGCTGACAATCTGGGAGACAAGGGCCCCCGGAACCCGGGTTGGCTCAGCTGAGGACATTGCTGCACGCAAAGCTACCACACACACACACACAAATACACACAAACGCACGCAGAGTCTGGTGGCAGACAACAGTCACCCTGTCATCTTCGATTGCGGGCCGCTCATGTTGGACCAGCGACACCTCACACACAGCTCAGTGGGCCTCGGCCCCCCTGGTGTCCCACTGCCGCCACAGAGAGGACTGCCAGAGAGTTACTTCAGCTCTGCAGAACAAACACAGAAATCCGCCTGTCTAAAAAGCATCTTGTGCTGTCGAAAAAAAAAATGTCTAAATATATCCCACTGCAATGGCCTTTAATGTGTCCTTGTAACTGGCAGCTATTAATTGAGTGAGTGTAGATTTACCGGATATGACCTTTAGAGAGTTTGAGCAGAGGCTGGAAGTTTGTGGTCAGGGAGTAACTCATGGCTGTCAGTTTGACAATGCATGTTTTTCTTTCTCAGTTTAAGCTATTAACTAAACATACTGTAACCTAGGGCTGAAGCTATCAACAGCAATAATTTCAAGCCAAAATGGAGAGCATGCTGACAAACATCTTTAGCTCCAGGCGTGTTTTCAGTGAGCGTAGCAGCCTGTGGGCGCACATGTGTTTGGCAGATGGCACAGAGTAGATGGCACTTGAGGTCAGAAAGAGCACTCAGCTGTATATCTCTCACACATACAGGCCCTCCAGGAATGTCTATGCAAGGCCAAGGATTATGGCTGTGGTGTGTGTTTATGTGTAGGTGCTTCTGTGTGTTTGCACCTGTTGATAAAGAGCAGACCATTGTAAAAATTACACTGACGACAACTCTGCTCTCAATCATTAATGTTTACTGTCCAACCATGCAAAGGTTTTACTCTCAGATCACCAACTCTGTACCCTGAACAGATAATTAATGCTCTTTCACTATTCACAACTGACCCAGTTTAACATACACACCTATATCAATTCAGTGGTAATGTTATTTAACGCAACACTAACTGGGAATGTGACCTGCTGTAGAAGCCAGTTGCACTCCATGAGTATAACTTAGCCTAGCTATAATGTAAATGTTCACTAACGCCCCCTTCATACCGAGGACTCGACCAGGGCTGAATCAGGGTTGACTGTGTGCATGAAAGGGTTAACCCGTGTTAACCTGCTTTAATCGACTCGCCTTTGCTACGCAGGTCAAGAGGTGGGTCAGACCAGGGTTGGACCAGGGTCGATTTTGATGTAAATTGCACCTACCAGGGTCGCTGCTAACCGGGGCGGGACAAAGCATGCTATTGGCTACAAACGAGGGTGCCAAGTATGTGATGCAACTTCGCCGTAGCTCATAAACAAATGGGACTATGGCAACAGGAATGTTTTCAGCCACACCGGAGATGAAGGACGGAAGAGAGCAACACAGATATGTGGCGAGACTTAGAGGTGTGGGAACTGCTGGCCATCCGTGGTGAGGAATAAAAAAGGTAGATGGATATAACGTTAAACCAACACAACACGGCTGCATTATTGAGCGTTTAGCAAACTAAATGAAATAAACTCTCATTTTAGCTCAACCCGCTGAAAAACTTTAATATCCCTACTATATGAAGCAAATCTTTACTGGGATGGTGGAGTGAATGAAATATACATCTCAGTCTTCAGAAGTGTCTAATCTTTTTGTAAATGTTGCCTATATTATCATATTAGATAGCACATTGCAGTCTTATGTGATAAATGGATACTGTAGATAGACAGAGGAAAAAGGTAAATCTGTAAATCTGTTAAGTCTGTATGTTTTTGTACACATTACAGTGCCATGCATACAACAGAGTCAAACATTTTATAAAGATTAAATGCTATATATACTATTTACACTGTATCGCAAATGCATGCATCATTCTTTGATATTTTACATTTTTGCACACATTGATGACGCCACTATCATCCCCTCTCTCTGTAATCCTCCAGACCTGTAACCCCCCCCCCACCCCCCTTCTGCCCATTTCTAACACCTGAGCGAACTGGTATGCATTGCTCCTGGGTTGTGACCCAGGTCGTATCTGAACTGTCCTGACCAGGGTTCAACCCGGGTTGACTGGCACGGTTTGAACTGACAAAAGGAGGGTTGAACCAGGGTCAGATAACCCTGGTCATTGATGTGAAAGGGGTATGCACACAGAGGAAATATACACATAATTAAACTAAAATAGTTTGCATACAGATGAGTTATTAATATTTACACATTCAAACTGCCAAGTTAAACTTCTGAATTAGCTTAGTAATATGTGTAAACTGTATAAACATTTCTCCATGTACAGCATGCGCATGTAAATACAAAAGGATTTAGCTCAGTTTGAGATATTGCTTGTTCCCCCGGAAACGTTATTTCTGAAACTACTGCCCTTTATTTTACTTATTAGAAACATGGGGAAATAGAGAGATATGACATGCAACAAGAGAGAGTGTCAAACCGTGGATGCTGTAGTTATTTGGCATGAACCTACTACGACCATTAGGCTACTGGAGCCCCCCCCCCCCCCCCTTTGAGTTTAAACCAAAACAACCAAGTTTTGACCCCTATTGCACACTGTCCCTTGAAGCATTATTTATAGTAAACATGTTTACCGTTGTTACAACTGCTACTGATAAGTTACTGTTTTATAAGGGTGACAATCAATAGCTGACAATCATTTTTTTATTTACAGCCCAACATGATTTTATTATACCACTTACAGCGAAACGACTTAACCATTCCTGTTTGAAGAAGCAACCTCCAAAACTGCAGTTCTTTGAATGGCCACTTGGTTGGCTGGCTCCAAAAGGGAGTCAATCCACACGTTTACAGCATGGTACAAAAACAGTTTAGGTCTCTATAGCTAATTTCTACAGTCATGACAACTGTACAAGGGTGAATTTTTGTATAACTCACCCGTTTGAATTATATTAATGCTTAAAGTGAGGCATAATTGAGGTTGTGCTGCTTTAAATGACAGGTCGGTGCTGCACCAGGTCCCTAGCTGCTAGCTGCTAGCTGCCTGCTCTGCTGCGTCACCCGGCTCATCTCAGCTCCACCGACGATCTACCTCTTTGCCCATTTTTGGATTAGCCTGGAGTTTGGCTGTGTCATCACTGCCAAGAAGACCAAAGCCACCCACTTTAAGCATGACGGCTCTTCAGATACCTATGGGTGACGTCATGGAGACTACGTCTATATTTTATGCAGTCTATGATGAAGACTTACTTGTGTTGCCAAATAAGGACAAAACAATACATAATAACACTGTTAGAATAATCATCACTTTACCATCATGCATCATGAGCAGAGAGGTGTGGAGATGATTTCCTTTGGCTGTCGATCTTTATCAATTGCTCTGGTCTATCTGACATAAACTGACATAAACCTACATCACAGAGCAGATAACAGAGCAGGAAAATTCCCACAGCGATGTATAATGAAAGACACTGGAGTTACTGTGCATTGCTGTGTGTGTGTGTGTGTGTGTTTTATCACTTCTTAGCCACGAGATCCCTGCTCCATCTCACCAGATTTACAATGTCTAATTACAAAGATAAAAGTGCAAAGTGGGTGTTTGTGTGTATTGGTGCCAAGGCCAACATGTGGAATAGGAAACACGTGGATCTCCCGTGAAGCATTAATTGGCAACTCAGAACAGAAATGATTCGAAGGTGTGCATCAGGATGCCTGAGATTCTCCAGCACACGAGGGTACATATTTTACGGGCCTGATTAGTATGTCAACATCGGGCCCGTCCTCACAGCCGCCAGTATCCACGCAGCATCGCGGCAAAGTCGACCAAATGTGTGACGCCTTCAGGCCTACTTTGTTCAACAAGTGTCGGGGTCTGGGGGCTGCTGAGGGTGACCCCTTATTGTTAGGTGCTCCCTTTGTGGTCGCACTCCTCACTGTACTGAGAAGAGAAAAAGAAAGGCCCTCTCTAACAGTTGGTCATGCCCCAGTGCTCCTGGCAACAACAGGTCCCGAGGACGCAGACCTGCCTGGCCTATATTGGCTTGGCTCTTAGTTAGCGGTGGCGGCACTAGCCCCCTGTCAGCTGTCCCATTCAGGGCCCGGGCGGACCCTTTATTAAAGCTTTGAAGACTGCTTAATAAAGGGGCGTCCTATGTTTAGGTGATAGAATGTAAGCAACCGGTTTTCTGCTTGGGCAACACAAGACAAAGAGTGAATACAGGGAGGACGAGAGGGAGAGTGAACGAGACAACTAGAGAGGGAGGGAGAGAGAAAGAGGGGTACGCCACAATTTTTTTTTTTTTTTAGGATGGGGATTACTTTGATGGATTGAAAATCATTGAGAAGTTGCGGCTGTGTGCGGGTGGAACAGAGGAGAAATGCAATCATTGGTAATGATCACAGGTGGTTCTGATGCCCTGGTGATTAATAATAAAACCACAGAGCCGAGTTTCTCCGTTAATCAGAGGACGAGAACCGGCCAAACTCTTCTCACGACATGCCCTATATACTACACTATACTATACACTACTGCTACACTTCACTGAACCAGGATAAGCAGAACCTAAAGAGCAGAGCCCGGCAGATAATATCGGCTATTATTGAGGAGTCACAGACATATCGGCATTGCTGTTTACTGTATGATGGCAAAAAGAAACTGCAGAATACAGTTGACAGCAGTTTAATGTATATTTAACGTTCACTTTTCTCACTTCAGTTTCATGCGTTTTTATTCATAGTTATTACTCGGCGGTTCGGCCCCTGGCTCCTCCAGTCCACATGTCAAAGTGTCCTTGGGCGAGATGTGCCTTCGGTGTGTGAATGAGTAGTTAGATTAGATCCTGATGGGCAGGTTGGCAGCCTCTGCCATCAGTGTATGAATGTGTGTGTGAATGGGTGAATGCGGATATGTAGTGCAAAGCGCTTTGAGCGGTCGTAAAACTGGAATGGCGCTATATAAATGTAAGTCCATTTACTATTAATGTTAAGGGAGGGGGAAAAAAACGAGAACATAGGTTTTTTTTTTTGCAATATTTTTCATGTCAATATTGTATGGATACACAGACGTCAAATATCCATGTTTAATTATATAAACTATTAACCTCTTTAATCCATCGTTTGGTACTAACCATGTCATGTTAGCTTGTTGGAAAGAATGCTATATAACGCTCCAAAGTTGCGTAAAATTTTGGTGAGGAAAAACTGGCATGGCCATTTTCAAAGGGGTCCCTTAACCTCTGATCTCAAGATATGTGAATGATGACATGATAACATGAGTGAAAACTGTATCTTACATAAAATGGATGTTGATGAACTGCATAATTTCCAGTTGAAAAAGGTAATATATTGAAATAGCAATATAGCTTATCGCAATAATGCAAAAATGTCTAACATCACAATAAGGTCACGTTGTGCATCATAATGAAATCATACTGCGGACCTCTGGAGATTCCCACCGCTAGTTAATGTTAAGTTACTTTATTTTTTTTATTATCAACTTGTGTACCATCCATAATAATAAAGTTTGCAAAATATATACTCGCATTTATCTTGATTACAAAGGTTTACTTTATGTGTTCATGTAAGAAAACAAAATAGTATCACACATCATCAGATCTTTATTCTTCTCATTACTTACGTATAGTTGCCCTTTTATCGGAATATCAATATTGGTGTTAAGTGTAAAACTTTCTCATGCGACTTTTTGGCAGCTGAAAAACTGTATGCATTGTGGATGGAATAACTGAAACCATATGAAGTACAACAGCCAATCAAACTGCTGTCACCTTTATCATCTGATGTTTTTCAGATTGGCACTGCTAATGCTAAAATTAGCTTAGTAAACGTCATTCAATGTTGATCTATATTTGATATTTAATCTATGTACCATTCTCTACAACACTCAACAGGTGTGACACTCGCCCTCCCTTAAGATGCATGACAGTATAACACACACACACACACACACACACACACACACACACACACACACACACATACCTGGTCATGGCTGGCTTGGAGGGTGCTCCCGGTGCCGTGGAAAGTCATTTGCACAGGGGAGAGGGTCAGATAGGTCACGAAATCCTTACCGCTCTGCGCATCGCTGTACTGCACCTGGAGGAGAGGGCAAAGGTAGGCAAACTGAGTTACCCTAAAAGTAAATACAGGAAAAGATCAATCAAAGCATGAAAGACAAGAGAACCGAAGCATCTCAAGTTTTCAGTGGGATACAGTCTTGTGTTTTTGGAAGTGGTTGGCTTGAGAGTAAATCTTGCATGTCTAATTGCCACCACAGAGCATTTGTGGACAATTACCCCACACCATAGAGAGATGGCAACGGAGGGGAATGAACGCAAGGGTGTGTGTGTGCAATTGAGGGGGGGCATCCGAGGGGGTAGTGATGACATCACTGGCGACCCCTCATCATTGAGAGGTTAACTCTGCAGGCATTCCTAAATGCTGTGCAATCAGGACTGTTATGACATGATGCTCCTCTGGGACAGTCTGCTCCTGAGATCCAAGGGCTTTGGTAATATCGCCTGCTTGTTTGCCCTACTTCTCACTGGCTCTCACTCTGTGCATGAGTGTTCGACTGGCCTACTTATGCCCAGGACAGCTGCAGGCATCTTAATAGATGGCATAAATAACTATGAGAACAGAAGGAAGACAAACATCTGACTGGGGCAGAGACACAAAGGACAGAATGAACGGGAGAGAGGACATTAGTGATTCAACATGCTTTTACACATCAGTGAGCAAAGAGAAATAAGTTAGGAGGGATGGAAGCATATGGCTATGAACATACAGCTTCTAACTACTTCTGTACATCTGGACTGCACTTCATACTCCTCAGGGGCCGTGTTCACCAATGTTCTGGAAATACGATAAGAGAGCTCCTAAAAAAATATCTAGCAGGGAGTCATAGCTTAGCAGGTATTCAGGAAATGCCCCAGAGCAACTCAGGACAGAAACTTTTACCTTGGTGAGGAGGTGTGATTCTTTTAAAAAGGTGTGATTGATTGATCAAATAAAGAGAAAGGAAAAACGCACTCTGATAATGGACAATGAAATCGATAGGCCTAATAATAATAATAATAATAATTTAAGGGGGAATTTGTAGAAAACATTATAATTCCAAGAGGTTTCATAGCATTTCATCACTAGGAGCAACTCTTTGTACTAGGAAGCTTTATGGATGTATACGTAGCCCCAGATAAGTCAGGCTCGGGATGTTAATAATTAACCGTTTAACCGACCAACATTAAGCATTTTAACCGATTAATGCTATTGGTTAAATGGTTAAAAGAAATATTAATAATTGATTAAAAAGCTGAGCAAACGGAGAGCAGAGGCTTGTCGCTTTAAGGAGAAAAGCTGATCCACCTTAAGAGAGAGCCGGCGCAGATACAGGAAGATGGCTCGGGACTTCCAGCTGAGGAGCTTGTAACCTCGTAGCATTTACTCACCGGCAAACTGTACACACACGGTCTGCTACACACTGCGTTCACAGCTATGACACCACTAACAAACCCACACTCAATGTCAGTCAGAAACTCACTGAAGTTACGCTACAGCGGGCACGAAGCCACCGGCAACGCTAGCTTCATACGAGGCACAAATCTTGTCAGTTAACGGTTAATAATTGGTTAATGAGGAAAGAAATTTTTCAAAATTATCATCCCTAGATCAGGCATAATTAAAAAGGGTTTCGGAGCCATGATGAATGGGATTTCATACAGCCAAAATAAACAGAAGCAATACCATAATCATGATGTGTAAATCCATTTTGAATACTTCTGTAGATCAGAGTATAATTTCCACAGCAGCTAATATTGTAGAAAAATGTCTATCTGTTGAGTTTATATACAATGTGGGTGTTGGTTTGTCTGTGTATTTTTGTTGGCAGAAGCGTTTTAAGTAATTACCTTCTTTAAAGCAACAGTAATGTACATCACAACACAAAAGCATGTGTATTTTCCTTGCACATATTACGCGTCCTCACTGGATCAAAATTTTGACAACAATTTGTTGGTTATACGTGCTGATTTTTGTGTGTAGACACACACGCATATATGGTAGCAGCTGTATATGGTTGGTGCCTGAAAGCTTCCAGAGCAAGCTGTGTGCGTCTCTCTGAATGAGTTATGAACATATGTGGAAAAATGTGTGTGTGCGTGCTCCGGCCAGACACACGAACGGCTGCCCATTAAGACACACACCCATCATAACACACAAAGATATGAACACATGCATGCTACGTACAGTATGTGAGAAGGCGTGCGTGCTGACGTGCGTGCGCACACACACACCTGCTGCTGAGGAGATGGGCCCACGGTGATAAATTGTGGAATGCTATCTGTTATGTGTATGAATGATGAATGTAGTAAAGTGAGCCGTGGAAAAAGCCTTCTCTGACAAGTTAATCTCCAATAAATTCTCCAGACTTCAACATTAAGGAGAGACAGAAAGACAGAAAAAAAAAAACAGAAGAGGAGGACTTTTTAGGGGAAATAATATAATTGTTTGGTGCCATGAATGCTATTTCAGATGTCTGAAAATCAATAATGCAATAAAAAATAAATGCAGCTTCTTCTGTGTGTAGTACAGGACTGTTTGTGCTTATAAAGATATTAATCTTAGTGTGTGTGCGTGTGTAATTGTCCTGGTTCATTTCAGCAGTATGAAGCCCTGTGGTTGGGAGCCGGTGATGTATGGTGTAATCATGCTGTCTGATCAGCGGGCACTCCGTCAGGCCTCCAGCCGAGGGTGAGGCCCTTCGACGGCGCTGGAGGAAACAGACGCTCCGTCTCATTGTAAAAAGATATATGCTTTAATATATCAAATTTCTAATCATTTCCAACTTCCCCCATTGTCTGCCAGTGTATATGCACACAAATGCGTATGTTCAGTTGATGGAAACTACCAATTATATATATGCATCTTTGACCATGAGGGGGTGAAGATCAGGAGGTCCATTACACAACGTAAAGCTTGTGTAACCAAATAATAATGAAAGTTCTCCTTTGGTTGGTTGTGATGACATTTATTATTAAATAAATGAAATGATTAAATTTAGTATCACGACATAACATTACAAAAGTGTGCTTTAAAAGCTTTACGAGTACAGTGTTTGGTGTCAGTGTGAGGGGGAGGCCCGTTGTCTCGAGTAAACAAACTTAACCTACCTGAGATAACAATTAATGATTCTTACTGTTGGTTAATGATCAGAGCTGTATTTTAAATATTTTCTAAGTGCTGGACAGTCTGCTCATTCTTTGTCACTGCTGTTTACCCTCACAGCTATCTGTGGAGAGGGGATTTCCTCTTGAGGTTTCCTCCTCTTTTTAGGCTCGGACATAACAAGAGATCCACTATGGGTCACACAGAAATATGTCCACAACTATCATAGAGATTTACATGAAATTTAGCGCACACATTCATGGTTCCCAGACAAAGTATGCAAATGAATTTGATAATCCCTTGACTTCCCCTCCAGCACCACCATGCGGTTTGTGGTTATCACCTACTTGATGGATTGCCATTCAAGTTTGGTGCACGTTCCCCACTGGATGAACTGTAATAACTTTTACTGATCCCTGGACTGTCCCTGGAGCATCATCCCACAGACCAAAATTTGAACTTGTCCACTATTTTGGGTTATGAACTGCAAAACTTCTTCTCCAAACAGCCTCAGCTGTAATTTGTAGTTAGTGTTAGTTAGTAAATGTTAGCATGCTGCAGGGATGACACATTTTTGTAGGCCAACCAGGGAGTTAGTTTCCTCCACTAAAAGCCAGTGGGATTTTTCCATTGGGTTTTGGATTATTTCAGGAAATAAGCTCTAAGGCAAACACACATTTATGATACTTAGATGTTTTGTTCAGCAAGATAATCATAAGTGAACACCATTTCTATGATTTTTGAAGTGTGACTGCAATCATCAGAAGTGAAAAGCTAACGTTAGGATATAAATGAATTACCCGTGGCAGTAGTGTAGTGGTGCCTTCAAATGGGTCGGCGTGTTTACCAGTTGGGTCAGTATGAACGCCCTCCTCATGTCGTATTCACAACCTAGACTTGGACAGTAACAATAATGTTGCCTTTGCTCCCGAATTTCCCTCCAGGGATTAATAAAGGTTCATCTTATCTTATCTTATCTTAACAACGATGTTCTTCTTGACTTGAACGCAATGCATGTCATGTTTACGATATGGGAAGTCGTGAGCACAGTTCCATTTGATTTATATATATAATATACACGACGAGGCTGTAAAGGTGGATGAGTCGGCGTGATGACGTTTTGTAGTCTCATTTAGCCACTTGGTAGCAACTGCCTTTTTTAAGTTTCTAAAAAGGCTTCAAAATTCACTAGTGGGATATTTACTGACAAATTTTATCCTGTAGAACAAAATGTTAAATCTCTGAATCTTGTGTTAATTACAGGCCTTATTTCAGGCATGTAACCAAAAAGCCATTAAGAAAACCCATTAACTCCCATACGAGGGAACTGGAAGTGCTAAAATGCTAACTCATTTCCGGGTTTTAGGACTCATTCCCGTAGCGCTCTGTTATACCTGCTAAACGTGAACATGTGAGCTTGTTAGCATTTAGTTCAAAGCACAGTGCAGGCTCACAGAGCCCCAAGCATGGCTGTAGACTAGTCTTGTTTCCTCATGTGCTTACGTAACTTTTCTTTCTCCTCATCATCTTAGAGATCTTGAGCCTGGTCTGGACTATATGTTGTTGTAAACCTCTAATGCCCTTCGACACATTGCATGTGATATTGGACTATATAAATAAACACGACTTGCTCCAGCCACCAGCCAAATTCTGGTTAAAACAGTAAATTTGGCAGCTCACCAAACGCCACCTGGAGGTCTTACATTCTTGGTGGCTTGTTGATGAAACAGTCAAAAGGGATTTTCCAGCAACTCTGACCTGCAGGCAGGAAAAGAAAGTTTCCTCATGCGCCAGCATCAAAGAACATTATGGCATCATCTTGTTTGCGATGATTTGGCGGAAACTGAAATAACGAACATCTTAAAAACAAACCGTCTATTCTCCCATCCGGGCTGTCTGTTTTGAGTGCATGTTTGTATGCATCCGTGAGTGCATGCATTCTAAACAGGCCTAACTAATCATCCCAGATCCCAACTCAGAAAACGGCCTCTAATCCACTTCCTTCAGAGACAAAGAAGTGGGAGAGTTACGCAAGGCCTGCGATTGATCGGCGGCACTAACGTGGAACGACCTCTTGACATCTGGCTTCTAAAGCTGGATGGCTCCTCTTCAAATGCGCCTCGAACAAACGCGAACATGCACAAACTGAAAAGCAGTCACACTCATAGTGTGCTTGCGGCCGTGCCTCAATTTATGTTAAGTGCACAAATATGCATGTGCACACCCGTAAACAGGAATCCAAACAGACTTGAAGGGGGACACAAACACAAGTCCATATCATTAGAACTGTGTTGCACAACACTGTCAAGGTAACTGCAAAAACAAACACTTATTAGGTATGCTGTCATGTTACTCCAGTTAAAACCACAATACACAAGCACTGCAGGAATAAGAGCTTGATTCCAGACTAAGCCAAGTGCAGGCTGCGGAGAATCAAAGAGCACGGAAATAACTTTGACTTTACTATAATAAACATCGAGTCAAGACGTCAGGGGTCAAGAGTGTTTAAACAACACTGTTAATATACCTTTCACTTCACTCCTAATGGCAGAAGGTTAAAGGCAAACGAAGCTGCCACTCGGAAAACTTTGAGAGCACTTTGTCTGAATCAAGTCTGAAGACAATGAGACAAAGCATGTACTGAGGAAGCCAGTTCATTACCGAGAAAGGATTTTCAAGAGACATACCTGTTAAAAATAAATGTGCCGTGTGACCAGAAAAACAGATACCACTTCTTCAACGGCTGGAGAAAGATGACTGTATGTTTTATAGATAAAAGTTGCATGCGTCTTGATCCACCTGCTGCTCGTGAAACTGGCATTTTCTCCTGTAATGCAAAATAGAATGATGTGCCGCACATAACAGACTTGCGCTTTTAAAATTATTTAATCAACATAAATTTGCTTTCTTGTCAAGAGATAGGTGAGAGGATTGATGCCATTCTAGCCATCAACAGGTTAGCTTAGCGTAGCATAAAGACTGGAATCAGGGGGAAACTGCTCGCCTGGGTCAGTTCAAAAGGAACCTCTAAAGCTCGTAAATGCCCCTTTTTCACCAAAATTTGTATGTAAACGTAGTTTTTTTTAAACACAGGAATTCCGCTAGAAATTGGCGATCGACTCCTTGCATGTGTGCCATTACACTGGCCTTTCTGATTTATTTCCCCTCGCAGTTGATACCACAAACATGCCGGCCGTCACTGAAAGCAGGGTGAACAGTGAAAACGTTACGACGTCGGTACTCTAAACAGAGTTGGTGATTGTTGGAACAGTGGAAAGACTTGATGAGGTTTAATTTGTTTCTGCTGAGTTTCAGCGAGGTAAGCAAGGTGCTTTGAGGAAAGCAAATTAATTGTATGTTTATGAATTATAATAATTGTCCGTGTCCCTGCTGATTTTATTTATTATATACTGTATTCACCTCACGTTCATGTGCGTCACATACCATCGCAACCACTTTGCAGTCATTCTTCCCGGGAATGAATGCAGATTGTAACATTTCCCGCTACAGACAAAAGCCAGATTTTAGTGGTGTTTTATGTCCAGTGGAAAAGGGGCATTTTTAACAAGATACATGTTGCCTGTATAATCTGTACAAAGTGTAAAAATAATAATTTGTGGTTTTACGGTGGTTATGTGTCTGTCTATTTCTTTGCTGGGTGCTGTGATGTCTCTGAGATTTGACATTTCTTTGAGGCTGCCGAGCTAGGTGGGTATTTTTTTTTTTTTTACCCCTGAGCAGCGCCAGGGCAGCTGTTTCTATAGCGACTGTTGTGCAGATATTGTAGAGCACTGTTTAGATTCCAAACAAAGTGCCAGGTTAACAAACCCTCCATCTTCTCATGCTGGCACACAGCTGCTATCGCTGCCTAGTGTTGAGAATTACAAGAAATACGATCACTACTATCAAAATACAGAGAACAAAAGCAAGTTAGAAAAAAAAAAAAAAACAGATTATGCTGCATATTCAGATTTGCAATATGCTGTGCTGGCTCTAAAGGGTATTTGATTTAAAGGTTCGCAAATGGGCTTGATTGTGGTGTAAAAACATCATCACTCAGTTTTGCCAAACACACACAGTTGCACGCACCAACACGCACACAGAGGGCCACCATGCAAGCAGAGAGACTGCACGCCGAGCCAGCACAGCATTAACGGCCTGATTTATACCACAGACAAAACTTGTTTTCGAAGATCGCTCTTCACACAAATATGCCGCGGAGCGCAGCTGGAAGCCATCACCCCACCGCAGAAATCAAACGTGGTGGGATTAGCCATCCCGAAATGTATTTTCTAACGCAAATCCCAGAGTAAACAGAGAGTCGAGGAATGAGACGATGACAAGGAGGTTGGCAACAAACTGTTAGAGTCCTTTGAACGTTTGTACCAGATCAGGCGTTTGATGTTGATACAGAGAGATGAGAAAGTCAGCGATGGAGATCAGGAGAAGAAAAAGAAGAGAGGGTAGAAAGTGCCAGTCCGGGTACAAGGTGTAGTCGGCACCATTTGAAGAGGTTTCTCCGACAGCCAAAAAAGGAAGCGGAGAGAGGGGAGAGCAAACAATGTGAAAGTGTGAGAAATCCTGGGAACTGTACTGAATGGATATCAACACCAGCCACCCGCCAAGGATAGTGTTTTCATTAACATGGGATTTCCAACATGGAAGTTCTGACTCCAGCAAGGCAACAGGGCGCGGGCCCCTCCCGTCTCTCTAAATCCATCTCCTGAGTTAAGCCTGCCCTGCTAGATAATGTAACTCAGCTGATTGCTATCTCTGCGGTGTTATTGCCTTTGGATTTAGCAGGTGGACAGAACTGATTGATTCAGTAGATACTATTCAACACTTCCAGACACCAACTGGAACGTTATAGTACAGTATGCTGATCTTTGATCGCCATATGCGACAGGATATTAACAATTTCTAAAACTGCGCAATATCCTGTGTCATTAAGAGTTAACACCTAACCCATACGAACATGTGATGATACCGTTTTTGGTAACACTGTACAATAATTCATTAATAAATGTTAATAAAATTGATTGTTATTTTACTGTTAACAAATAATGAAATGATAGTTTATTAAATATTAGTAATATTATAATTTAGGATATTTTATCATTAGTTTGTGTAATAAATTACTAATTTATAAAGTATATATTGTATCATCACTGATAAGAGGCGAAAAATTACATTCTGATTACATAAAAAATATTTATTAACTATTTATTGTTGCACACACTATAACATTTTATATGTTATATTATTACCAAATGATTTGTACACATTTCAGAATTTTTTTGTACAACATCTATAAACATTACATAAAGAGATGGACCACAAACTAATTAATAACCATACCAAGTATCGGTATTAATAACAATACCACGTATTGACTAAATAATGCTTATTGATACTTTACGAAGTATTTATTAACCATTTAACAAGGTATTATAATCATCAGTTGCAACTTTACAATAGCCATCCAAATAATGTTTATAGACAGTTTAGAAACCATTAATTAACCATTAACAAATAATTATTATAGTGTATAAAATGATATAATGTGTGCTACAATAAACTGTTGAAATCTCATGAATTATAGCATTAATAATATTTAGTAAACATTATTAATTAATATTTCATTGTTTGTTAACAGTAAAATACTCACTTAACTTCAGTTTAATTAACATCAATTTATTTTATTAATCAATTTATCATTAATTAATGCTGGCTATTACAACATGTTACCCATTTTCTGTATTTTTCACAGTGCCAGTCACGATTCAGTGCATTAATATCACAACTTAGAGTGATTCTGCACTAATCTCACTCTGCACACTAAAATTAAACTAAACTAACTAAACTATCAGCTTCTTTATGCGGGTCATCAAAAACTCCAAAGACTCCTTAAAATATCAGCTACAATACACAAAGTGGTTCTGTCACATTTTCCATCTGCACAAGCACAACACAACCCCAGGAGAGGGGCTTAATTTGTAATTCATGCTGAAAAAGGTGATATATTCACTGTACATGCCAGTTTCTTAGGAATATGGCTTACTGAGTTATGCTCACCAAAAATAATGAGACGCTTTGCTTACTGTTTAACAAGGTGCATCTAATCTACTGTATACGCAGTAGAACCAAACGGTGACGACATGCAGTTTAAATGTCAAATCCACTGGTCGTCATGGTGGACGTGATTTAAAGCAGGACTGTGTTACTTTTGAAAGAAGAAATAACACATTCTTCCTCTCACAAATGAAAAGTTGAAGTTATTAGCACTAAAACGCACCATTTCTCAGTTCAACACCCCACAGCCTTACTAGGTCTAGTAGGATCAGTATTTCACAGTGGTTAATAAAGGTGTGGAAATTTCTTAACTCTAAGATTCCTAATATTTTTATTATAACATGGACAACTCTGCATCGATGCAGTGACAGAACATAATCTGGAGTTTGATTTCATTTCAGCTCAGTGTCTTTACTGCGCTTTACTGCCATTTACTGTTGCACTGGTTTCTCTCCTTTGATAGCTGAGTGTCACCGAAGCCGGTAGAGATAGTATTCAATCAATCACTCTTGGCAGTCCGCTAACTTGCTGCTCTCGCAACCAATATTAGCTGCTCTGTTTCAACAATGTTGGGATGTAAAAACAAGCATGCAGGCTGAAATTCAACCATGGTGATTGTCTGTCAGGAGATACAGTGACTTAAACTTAGTAAGAGCAGGAAAATTCTTCTAGCCACTCGGCTAATTCATGCAGTGTAGATTACAGCACATTTATGTTTTATTTTTGTAATGTCTTTGTACTGAGGTGGATCACACACTGACCACTGACCATTGACAGTTTAGCTCAAACAAAGCAGGTATGCTCATCCAAAACATGAATCTGATAAAGACTGTGACGCACACAGAGTAGGCTAGAAATCTTTTCTGGACCAAAGATGAACCATGAATATCTTTATCCTAACAAAGGAATATACTGTATATAAAATCACACCTTGTTGAACACATGCCCACCCCCGTGTCTCACTCATGTCTGAGTAATCGCTCTCAGTAATAGTCCACAGATAAAAGCAGCATGTGATCACGCACGTGCGCACGCACGCAGCGCGCGCGCGCGCGCACACACACACACACACACACACACACACACACACACACACACACACACACACACACACACACACACACACACACACACACACACACACACACACACACACAGGTCTTTCATCCACACTTCCTTTCTCTCTGCCCTTTTCACTCCCCTCTTCTTTATTAACTAGCTCAGCCACTAAATAACTCCACTGCCAGTCCACATTCAGAGACACATTGAGAGAGAGAGAGAGAGCGGCGCTCTGATAAACACTCCAGTCTTCCAAGAAGCAGGTTATTGGAAATCAAGTGCATGCGAAAAGGCGTGAAGGTATGACAGAGAATAAATCTGCGCAGGAGCAGGAGATTGAGTTACTCCAGGTGTGTACCACCGCTCCATTTGAAGGTAATGGAAAAAAAAATATCATTAGATTTCCATCAATCATTGATCTTCTATATAAAAAAAAAATCTGTGGCTCACTGTAAAGGGAGGTAACAGTTAATCGAAAGCGGAGGCAGTTTGTGATGACTCTATTAAGTGGTGCGATGGCAGAGTAAATGGGCAGCTGGTGACTGCAACGTCGGGGTCAAACCCTTTTTTCAAACTACACTAACAACGAGAGAAATGATGCGGTTTCCACTGCATGGTACCGCATGGCTCCACTCAGCTGGATCTTTTTTTGGTTTTCATTAGCAAAAGTTGTGGATAGTACCTGATATTTTTTTTGGTACCACCTCGGTTGAGGTTTCAAGCGAACTGAGCCAATACTAGAAGGTAGGCTTGCCGTGGTAGTGGGTGTTATCAGTGTTAGTGCTTGGGCATACACTGATTACATTACTTGCCCACCGCCCCCACTGTCATTTTGCTTTTTTTCAATAGAAAAAAAAACATTTATTTCATTTTTGCGTATCAACACACAGTCAGATGACAGATGTCACAAAGAAGACCACAAAGTGAAATGGTCTGCTCAGATTTAACAAACACCGATGAGAGAGAGTTGACAGACAAGACATGGTGGAGGATTTGGTGTCGAAGC
The DNA here is from genome assembly GCA_947000775.1 of Pterois miles. Classification (NCBI taxonomy): domain Eukaryota; kingdom Metazoa; phylum Chordata; class Actinopteri; order Perciformes; family Scorpaenidae; genus Pterois; species Pterois miles. The sequence continues at coordinate 15,734,311 of CAMQGK010000028.1, forward strand.
AAAAGAAAAAGCGCCTATTTGGCGCTACTTCAGACTTAAACCCAGTATCATAAGGGAACCATTACGTTAATGAGGCAATCGCTGTGCGGAGGACGGAGCGTTCACAGCTGACGTGCGTGGTGCAGCGGAAAGCAAAAGCTTGTCCATAGAGGCCAGACACACATCCGTCATCTTTTCTTGTAAAACATCCGGTGATGACAAAAGTTTATTAACCTGTGGGAAAATGTCCTCACCATCACATCCCCAGAAGAAGGTGGAGTTAAACCTGCCATTTTTAAACAGTCAAGCTAGTGCAGATACTCTTCTGTTTGTTGCCGACGAAATGATTCAGCAAGTGAAGGTGTCACGGCAGTTTCACACGGCGTAGACATGACGGTCAGTTAAGAGTCCCACCTACACTGAGGGGGTACTATCTGCAAAGGAAAATGAAATACAGAAATGGACCTGGTACCAAAAGTTGAGTTTTCTCCAAGCAGTGAATATTGGAGAGCAAATTTGTGGAAGCAAAAGGGAAGAACAGAGGAAGAGCTGATGGTGGAGGTGCAGAAAGACTACCACATATCATTAACTAAAGAGAGAAATACAAGGACAAAGAGAAAGAAGGAGAATCTGTTACGTGGCTCTTACTCAGTACTTCATCCTTGGTCCATGTGTTGTCTATTACCTCCTGCTTCTTTGTTTCTGCCCTACTTCCAGCGCACATACCCGCCGTGCCAACAACACGCCAGCCAAATTAATAGGAAATACACACACACACACACACACACACACACACACACACACACACACACACACACACACACACACACACACACACACACACACACACACACACACACACACACACACAGTGGAGTGAGTGCCAGCATCCTTGCTCCAAGCTGGCGTGAGTACAACACACTGTTGCTTATCCAGTCAGAGCTTCCACCAGAGGCTATTTTCCAATCAAATCAAAAGAAGGGCTTAGCAGGTAGGCCCGGGTCTTTGTCTGCGGAGCTGGATGGATGAAACAGACACTATGAGAATGTCCTCGGTGCTTTCTTAGTTGCTTTAATCCAGTGTTGGGCGGTCACTGTAATCCGCTCACTTGGATAACATAATTACATTACAAAAACAAAGTTGCTAATCAGACAAGGAGATTATTATCAAATTACAAAAAAAAAAAAAAAAAAAAAAAATCTTATGGTGGATCTCAGCGCTCGTTTGCTCGAGTGTGGTCAAAAGAAATCCAGCTCGGCGCAAAGCTGCACATTACGTGTCCAGTGGAAAAGCAGACAAGTGCATTTTTTGGCAAAAACATAAAAAAAAAAAATCTGTGGCGGTTTAGCCCACAAAAACATAAGAATACATAAGCCTTAAAAAGTCAGCCTAACATGGCTTTGTAGGCAACCAGAGGTTCTCATTACAAACCCACATGATATGAAACATCCCCTCAATAGAACACATATTGTCTGCATGTCTCAATTACAGCCTGAATTCCTCGCTTAAGAAACACACACACGCACATGGAAATATACGAAAACATGCTCGTTCAGCTCAATGCCGGTAAAGATGCACACAGACGACAGATAAACTAACATTTCGATGAGATGGTTTGTGCAGTATGAGAACGACAAGGACTTAAACTTCACACACAGGCTTTGCCCAGCTCTTCCATTTCCACTAAACAGAACCTGCGTGTGTGTGTGTGTGTGTGTGTGTGTGTGTGTGTGTGTGTGTGTGTGTGTGTGTGTGTGTGTGTGTGTGTGTGTGTGTGTGTGTGTGTGTGTGTGTGTGTGTGTGTGTGTGTATGTACAAGTGTATTTGGGCTTGGCCGGGCAGCAGAGCTCTCTCAGGTTACACACACACAGGAAGGCTCAGAGCAATAACAAAGGCCTTTCAAAGGAACCCTCAGCAGGTTAAGATAAAATGTTTTCGCTCAAACTGATAAAAAGCATCTGCAGCTTAAATGAACAGGCGCTGGTATCAGTGGCATGGTATGCACCGCCACAGATCGGCCGGCACTGATTAAATCAGACACCAGGCTGTCTGTTTTACCCACACACACACTCACAAAGTGCCAATAGGGAGTGTGTGTTTCTGTTCTGTGTGTGTGTCCGGTCTGGTAATGACAGAAGCACCTGTGAGGTTTAGCTCCAGCTCTAAATCCATAGCCTGCCAATAATGTCCACGGCAAGAAAGAGGAAATGGATAGTGTGTTATTGAGCAGTTCTACACTCCACTTGTTCTCATAGGAGCACCGCTCTCATTACTCTCCTCCACCTCAAATCACCTGTAACTGCTGCATGTATAAAACCTGCATCCTTATGAGGTTTTAAGTGGTGTGTGTGGCTGTGTGCAACATTTCTCCTTCATAACCACACAGGTTGACCAAGACCACATTCCTATTTACAGTGATGCCCCAGAGGGAGATGAATCAGGGCAGGAATGTGTGTGTGGGGGGTCATATTTATACACGGTCATGCTAACATCTGTGCTGTCACTTCAGAGTGTGCTCATACTGTACGACTGCACCACCGGGTGACTTTTACCAACTTTAAATTATGGCTTTTATGACCTGATTTATGGGAGTTAAAATGAAATACAAGCCTACATACCACAAGTGGAATAAATGTGAAATTGGAAACAATTGCATGCCTATCAGCATGGTGGCCTCCTTGATGGAGCTTTTACCAGAGGGAGCAAAGTGCCACCAACACAGTGCAATGTGCAAAAGGAAAATTTTGCTATTATAAGGGATGGGGGAAAAAATCGGTACAGCATAGGATCACATTATTTTTTGTGTCAATACTGTATTGATACATGGATGTCAAATATCTATCTTTTTTTGTTTTGTTTTTTTTTGTTGTATAAATTATTAACCTCCTAACAATCAGACAGCCCTATGAAAATAGAAAACCTGAAGGAATCAATTGGTGCCAACCGTGTCACATTAGTATGTCTGAAAGAATGCAAAGTAAATTCTGGTGAGGAAAAACTGGCATAGCAATTTTCAAAGGGGTCCGTTGACCTCTGTCCTCAAGATATTTGAATGCAAACTCTGAGATGAACAGTGAAAACTACATCGATCAGCCATAACATTAGGTCAGTATGGGCCCCCTGACCGGTCTGCGGCTACGCAGCCTCATACGCAACAAACTATGCACTGTGTTCTGACACCTTTCTATCAAAACTAGCATTAACTTTTTCAGCAATTTGAGCTACAGTTGCTCTTCTATTGGATCAGACAACACACGCCGGCCTTCTCTCCCCACAGGCATTAATGAGCTTTCCCACAAGAGCTGCAGTTTTGGAGATGCTCTGACCCAGCCGTCTACCCATCACAATATGGCCCTTGTCAAAGTCGCTCACATCCCATCCAAGCCCATTTTTCTGCTTCCAACACATCAACTTCAAGGACAAAATGTTCACTTGCTGCCTAATACCCCCCTTGCGATTTAAAATCGCAATAAGATAATATCATGACTTAAATATTGTGATAATATTGTATCGTGGGGACTCTGGTGACGCCCACCCCTTGTATTTTATACAACTAACGTCTCCTAATTATTGTGGCCATCATTTAAATCAGTTATTATTACATTTTACTCGCCAAAGTAACTGCAGATTACTTTGATGTACATCTACAGTAAGCAGGTTTCCCGCATAATTTCATGGTGGAGGAGCCTCTGCTTGCCTGAAATAAAAAGCACCTCTCCATTGTCAGAGGAAATGAGGATAATTTTTGTGAAATACAATATTAGCTTTAATAAGCTTTGGAGAAATGTACAGTGGCGCTACATCACAGAAGAAAGTCAGCATATTTAATGAGTGAGAAGACAGTAAAAATCACTATTTAATAATTTAATGAGATGCATGAGGATCCATCCAATTCAGCTCAGCAGGTGATCAATCTCATATCTCTTGGGGGACACTAGAGCCACAATGATTAACCAATTAGTTGTCAACTATTAAATTAATTGCCAACTATTTTGATAATCAATTCACTGGTTTAAGTATTTTTTAAGAGGAAAAATTCAAAATTCTCAAATTCCAGCTTCTGATTTCTTTACTCCTCTACAAAAACTGAACATCTTTGACTTTGACATCGTTGACAAAACAAGACATTCAAGGGTGTTATCTTGGGTTTTAGGGAAATACTGATTGACATTTTTTTTTACCATTTTCTGCCATTTTATAGAAAAACGATTAATCAAGAAAATAATTGATAGATTAATGGACAATGAAATAATCGTTAGTTGCAGCTCTAGGGAAAAACACCCTGTGATATTTGTCAAATTTGAACGAGAAAGTTTTTGGCAAACTGTGACGGGTGCTTTTACCGTTCACCTCTGTTTTCTCTTCCAAATAAGTTTGCCTAATCTGGACTGTTGTAGCTATGCTGCTGTGTTTTCAAGATCTCAGCAATTAACCTGGTGAGTACAATGTCATTATTACAATGCAAAAGACTGCCATAACTAATGAAGTAAGACTCCGGGTACATGATAGTATAATTTTGATTCACTGTATGTATTTTAGACCTTTTTCTGGATCTACAGACACCCTTGAAGCAGCCTCTCACCTGGAAGCCCTGGATGCGAGCCAGGTAGTCCAGCTGCTGTGCAGGTTGCACCGAGACGCCACAGGGCAGGGCCGAGTTCTTCCCCTTCATGGACAGGGAGGCGTCGGCTGTGGGCGACTGACCGTTGAGCAGCAGCTCCCTAGCCATGGTGGCGGTCGGGCTGGGCGAGGAACCGGAGCCGCTGTAGTACGGAGGGTGCCCCGGGGGCAGCGGGGCAGAGCAGGGCCCCATGTCTTTGGATGTCATGTAGTTGACGGAGCCGCTGCTACTGTTGCCGCCAGGGCCCGGAGCGCTGCCCCCCTGCTTCCTGCTAGCCTCCATCTCCTGGTAAACGTCGGGGCTGAGGTGGAGCAGACCCTTCTGGGCTGGAGGGGTCAAAGGAGAGAGGGAGGAGAGAAAAGAGGAACAAAATAAGGGTTGGTTGGATGAATGGATAAATGGACAGAGATGAGGGAAGATGAAGAGCAGACAAAGAGTTCATGTATAGATTAAGTTACAAGGTTTATAAAGGAGCAGAAAGGGACAAAGGTAGGAGATTGGGGGACAGAGAAGAGAGAAAAACTGTTGTTATGGCTCTCATTATTAGCCATTTAAATGATTTGCACCCTCATTCACTACCAGACAATGCCAGGGTGTGTGCCTAACCATGTCCATTTGTGTGTGTGTGCAAGCGTGTGTGCTGGCTCCCAAAACTGGCATTCCATCACCAAACGCAGATGACAGTTTCATGTGGTTTGGCAGTTCCGAGCACTATCAAAGTGTCTGCTGGGAAACACACACACAGCCTCTTTCTTTCTCACTCTCAAACACAAACACACAGACACAAACAGAGCATCTACCAATATCAACAGTATGGCTATGACTTCATCACTGATGGGAAACAGTGCTGTCAGCTAACCGACATCCCGCTTCACTTCTCTTCAAACGTGGACCCAACAGAACTTTGAAGCCGGTTCGGTCTCAGATTAATGTTCTTTGTAAGAATACTTTGGTGGCTTGAGGAGACGTCCCGATCTATTCGGATCCGACAGGCCCGAGGCAACTCGGACCAGCTTTTCTCTAACAGGACGCAGCTCGACCCAGATATGCTGCGGTTTTAGCCAGCTGAACACAACAGCGCTCCAAGACTATGTTCCGATCCAGACCATTTGAACCTCATTTGTTTATGTTGGCTTCCCTTGCACTCTGACATCACTGTCCTGAAATGGTCGTGACAGGTGGAAGGAGGAAACACCGACACTTTGTGGCTGTGATGAAAGTGAGAGACAGGAATGTGAAATAAGATGTGAAGGGAGAGAAAGGATAAAATAGAAGGATGAGCTTGGAGCCAGTACAAATGGAAGAGTAGGTGGGGATGAGTGGATGTGAAAACCATGCGGAGCCTCCGAAGCCCAGCCAAGGTCACTAGAGACAGAAAGCCCAGCTGTGCGTGTGTGTGCGTACGTCTGTGTGCGCTTGTTTGTGTGTGCGCACGGGCCAACAGCTGGGGGAAAGCGCTGGAGCGAGCGCATGACTGACAGGCCACTTCCTGTTTGAGTTAACATTACCATCACACACACAAAGAAAGTTTTGCGCACTCGTAGCTCGCTCTTGTCTAAGGTTTCTGAGACCCCGCAGACAGTTATTCCCCATTATGAACAATGAAGTTCCTTTCAAGAGGAGCAGAAAAGCCGAAGGAAACGGCAATGAAATCCAGGACTTATTACTCATACTACAACAAACTGCCCCATGCCAGCAATGACACAACTGTTAGGATTTTTGCCCCCCCCCCCCTCCCAATCATGATGACAACTTTAATTAGAATTTACGCAAGTAAAACTCCCAGGCCTGCACATTCTGAGTGTATCGCAAAAAATGAAAGGTGTTAGCCAACATGACATCAGCTGTGGACAAAGAATATTGTGTTGGAGGGGGGGGGGCGCGCGGGCCGGGAAGGGGCAGCGAATGTAATCCATGTGAGTGTGTGTGATTGTCTGCCTAAGTGTGCGTGGGCGTGCCTGCGAGGATGTTTGCATGTTTGCATGTGATTGAGTGCTTGAAGCTGGTGTTAGATGGCAAGCAAGAGCGTGAGAGCAAGAAAGAGCAAGAGTGAGACAAAGGAGGAGAGACAGTTGAGAGGGAGAATAAGTAAGAGTGACGGAGTGCGTTTGTGCGTGAGGATGCTGGGTAGAGATTGTGAAATTGTGTACATGAAGTTAGAGAAAGGGGAGAAGCACAGTGAGGCTGAGGAGTAGGGGGGGTGGGGAGTAAGGGAGAGTGTGTTTGTGGTGCTGCTTCCAGGCAGTTTCGGAGGGGTCCCACCCAGACTCAGCGTCCGGTGGGCCAGGGGAGCGCTGGAGGGAAGCCAGAGCCAAGCATGAGACTGATCGAAAACAGATAGGGCCAGAGCCCGCCGCTATAAATCACCACGGTGGAGCAAGACCTTCACATAGTTCACACATGCACAGACACACACACACATATACACAGCAGGAAATGAAATGTGGCAACTCGAGTGAAAAGCCCTGCTGCAATACCCATGGGAATAGAAAGGAGAAAAATCACTCTCTTCTTACTGCTTTTTCTTCTTTCTTTTTACACTCCCTTCCTGTCTCTGAGCCACCCTGTTTGCTGCAGCGCTGCATCCCACAGATCACACAACAAAGGACACAACCGCACAGACAATGAGTGCTTGTGGAAAAGTGAAAATGGAAAGCCAGGGTGACGGCCTGTGACACATTTCCCTATTTCCTTCCACTTTGCTTTACATAACGCAGCAATGCTCTATATGTGGAGTATAGTAGGTGGCCAGTGACAGCTGTGTAGGTGTGCAGAGAACAGATTGTACGTTATCTCAGGTACCACCAACCACTGTGATACAATTAACCCATTTTCTGGACGTTAATACACCACACTTGCAATGATTAATCGATGACATTAACCGGCAACTATTTTGATAATCAATTAGTTTGAGTCATTTTTTGAGAAAACAAAAATCTTTAATTCCAGCTTCTTAAATGTGAATATTTTCTGGGTTCTTTACTCCTCATTTGAGGACGCACTGATCAGCTTCACCATTTTATAGATCAAACAACTAATTGGCTTATCAAGAAAATAATCGACAGATTAATCGTTAGCTGTACCCATAACCACACCGTTATAATCCTAAAATATTTTTGTCATATCACATTCATTTCTTATACTATTTATGGCCCATGTTATTTTCACTGGCCATTGTTCACTGGTTTCTGTAAGCGAATCTTTATTGTAGTTTTTACTGCTACTAGCGGAGTCCGGTGCAGTGGTTAGCACTGTTGCCTCACAGCAAGAGGGTCACAGGTTCGAACACTGTTTGGGGCCCTTCGGTGCGGAGTTTGCATGTTTTTCCTGTTTTAGTGTGGGTTTTCTCCGGGTTCTCCAGCTTCCTCCCACAGTCCAAAGACATTCAGTTAATTGATGACTCTGAATTGCCCGTGGGTGTGAATGTTTGTCTGTCTCTATGTGCGATGGACTGGCGACCTGTCCAGGGTGAACCCGCCTTCGCCCAGTGCCAGCTGCGATTGGTTCCAGCGGTTGTTGGATGGATAGACCCTGCACAAGGCATACAGAAAAATAGGGCTGGCCTTGACTAAAGAAATTCCTAGTCGACTAACGCATACAATTTCGTCAACTAATCAATTAGTTGGTTTAATTGACAGATGTGTAAAACTGAGTTTCTCAACAGAGTCACACAAACGCACTACATTAAATCTTGTGTTTACCAGAGATGTGCTCATAAGTTTCTTGCAAATAAGTTATTCAGCATGAAAAAAGCATTAAAAAAAGGACTAGTCGACTAAAGAATTCTTAGTCGACTACGACCAAAACAACTGATCAGTCCACTAATCAACTAAGAGGGGGCAGGGGGAATTTTCTGTAAGCAGAGCATGCATTTTCAAACGTCATAATCTCAGTCGACCATTTAGTTGTGGGAATCCAACATCATGAATAAAACCTACTTCCTGTTACCAACACTAACCTAAGGTGCAGATCAGTGTTTTATTGCCCTCTCCGGTTGCAACTATCACCAGCATCACCGAAGGGTGCAGTTGGGTGTGCTCTGCTGAATCTGTAACCACACTCGACAATGACATCACGGTGTACTGACACGCCCTGGAGCGCACTTTACACTACTGCAGGAAAATGAAAAATTAGACTACTTGTAAAAGCAAAAACAAGACTGTCACCTGTTTTAACATGAACTTTAAAATCCCCGTAAACTTCTATTTATTAGTGAAAAGGAACTTAGCTGTGAAACAGCTCCTGTAATTTAAACACTTGTAAAGTTTGTCACGAGCTGACAAACAATCCTCTTTTTGTTTTCACTAAAATCATTCTGATGCCAGAGCTTATTTTTAACCCAGTACGCTGCAATTCTGCAAACTGATTCCCACTTCTATTCAATAAACTGCGCAGTCAATCAAAACAATGGACAAACCAGAACCATCTTCCATTCAGCACTCATAGACGTGCAGAAAACTGAGACCAGCTGTATCTGTTTGAATGAGTTGTAAATGGTGTTTATGCAATAAACATTATTCAGCCATTAGCGTCGTGTGAGCGTGGTGTGGTTTGGGCAACTTTAAAGAGGTAATTAGCAGATAGTTGTGCCTCACGCTGAGTCTGAGATAAACTAGGAGTGGGAATGGCATGGGACCACAGACACGCTCCGAGCCAACAATAGGAATAATCACCAAATAAGGAAGACTTTGTTTCCCACGGGGCTCTACTCTGGAGGTATTGGGCAATGCCTGGAGCTAGGGCTACCATAGAAACCACAAGCACCAAAATAGTTTGTTCAAGAGAACAACCACGTATCTATAAACATAATTTAGATGATATATCATTCAGAGAATTGGACTAAATCACACATATGAGTGCTATAAAAGTTATGGCAGGGGCTCAGTTCTCATCCAGATTGTGTATATCGGGTCCAGCAATGGGCAAAACACAAGAGGTCGGAGTCTTACCAATCTGCTTTGTACTTTTCAAAATGAAGACTGAAGCTGGATACCCCATGACAGACCACTGCAGCGCTGCCAAAAGCCTCCATTAGACCCAAGTGACGACAGCACATTCAAATCTAATAAGACTATCTGTTTGTTTCCATCTGCTGCTCCACATCTCACACTCGCAGCTCATTTGTCCCCTAAACTGCTCGTTCTCGAGCTGCTGACATTTACTTTGCTGGTATTGAGCGTGAAACTGCTTGCGGTGCGTCCTTTTTATAAAGTGGGTACATCACAACACATCAAGCTCAGATATTACAAAGCAGATCAATCTGCTTCAGCGTCGCCATGACTATGAATGCCTTGCATAACTTATTGCACCTGTGTTAAATATTAGCTTTTGTGCAACTGCCACACCATGTGGAATAAATGGAAAAATAACACTGCTGCCAGACTCTGGAGACAAGGAAAACAACTGAAAATAGAATCTTGAAATAGCGTTTAACTTCGGTGAGAGGAAGGCTTTTTCATTGTTTTTAGACAAGACAGCCAACTTCACAGATACAGCTGATAGACACCAGCTGTTTCCTACAAAATTGCATCCTTACGCCATTCAGCGAAGGGTCCCCCTCTATAAATGAAATGTCCCTTAAGACCATCACATTCCCATGTAAATTCATCCATAAATCCCGTCATGAAGCTATTCTGTATTTGTCTACAGTTATAAATGTCCACAAATGGGAGGATGTTTGATGACTAAGGAGGCTGTCTTTCCCCTGTATCTGCATTTGTTTCATATCTGGTTTCATGTTTGACAGAGACAGATGAACAGAGACGTAGCCACATGTTTACATGCAGTTAAATAAACAGGTTATTGTCAGTGTACTGCAGCAAGGGGGTATCTCATAAAATATAACACATTTATTGCTATAAATGGGGTCTGGTTTTAGTGGAGACACTTCACAGCCATGCAAGGAGCTCTGAGCTCTTTCACCACCATAAAAATAAAAAACTTATACAATGTTAACATGCTGATGTTCAGCTGGTAAAATGTAAACCATGTTTAACATCTTTGTTTAGCCTGTTAGCATGCTAACATTTGCTAATTCGCACAACATGCAACATACAGTTGAGGATGATGGCAATGATATTAGTTTTGCCCGAATTTGGTTATAAACAGACTTTATATAAGAAATGGATGTAGTCACCGTGATGTCACCCAATGGTTTGTTGACTGCCGTTTTGAAGCCTTGAGTTCAGCATTTTGGCTGTCGTCATCTTGTTTTTTTTGCAACCAGAAGTAACACAAGAGGGTGGAGCTAATGAATAAGACATTTTTAGGTGACCAAAAAGGTGATAATTAACTTTTATGTACTGAAAACACATTGTGAAAGAGTTAAAGCTGTAAGATGAAAACGCGGACAACACCCACAATACTGTGGTAGCAAACTGTCAATCACAAGGTAGAAGCGCCCTAAAGCATACCCTGCTTTATGGTCTATTTGACTCTAAATGGGACCATAATTTACTAAATGAACATCATGCTCTATTGAAGAAGCCTGAAACTTGCAATCGAGACCATAAACTCATGTTTACAATGTTAACAGAGGTAATAAATCAAGTGAGAAGTAGGATCATTGTCTTATAGACCTCTATACAATCAGATTTCTTTTTGCAACCAGAGGAGTCGCCCCCTACTGGCTGTTAGAAAGGATGCAGGTTTAAGGCACTTCTGCACTGGCCTCACTCTTCAGACCTGGGGGTTGCTCACTGGTTATAACAATAGTGGACAAGTATTTAACTCTTGACCTAATTGGTGAGCTGACTGACCGAAAACTAAAAACTTCCAGGGAGGTTGGATCACCTAGTCTTGAATCAAATTGCAGGGACACAAATTTAAACAGTTTTATATGCCAAAGCGATATAAGATAAGAGCTAGGAACTGCAAACTGCATCAACAAAGATGAACAGTCACAAGCTTATCAAAAGGGAAATCACATACAGTGTAAAGTACTATAAAGTACTTTATAGTATATCAGTAATGGGTTAAAATGAGCTTCTTTTATAGCACTGTTTGTAATGATTAAGTTACTACAGCGTTCCAGTGCTTTTTCATGAGGTTTTTATCTTATTTTGTCTACAGCTGGTATGTGGCAGAGACATACAGCTAAGATATATCTTACTTCATATACATCCTCATATCATATCATATATCCTGGCTCACCGTTTTGTCTCTGTGTGTAGGATTATGGGTATGTGTGTGTGCATCTGGGCTCCAGTGTGCTTGTGTGTTAATCCTGAGTGAAAGGCTAGGGTTTTTTTTGCACAGGAAGGCAGTGGGGGGACTCCCGGTGGGCCTCAGTGTGCCGGCCCTGTAAGCCTGCGTGAATGAGCCTGAATTCGCAGGCTCCCCACGAGGACGCACGGCCGATTAAGCTGACAGTCAGAAGCCCATTGACCAGTCACAGAGATTAAACGCCGGGCCGTCTCAGCGGCTAAAACCACCTGCGGGATGGAGGGAGCGATGGAGAGCCGGAGAGGAGGAGGAGAAGGAAGTGGATAGAGACACAGGGAGACGTGAGGATACTCACTGTTACTCGTCGCTTCAGTAAATGACGCCTTTTGTCCGTTCCAGCCTTTGTTGTCCATCTGTAGTGATGCGGAGAGAAGGAGGACAGAAAGGGGGAGGTAAGAGAGACGTAGATTCTTGAACAGACAGCTTCTTCACGCATGTCAGACGAGTTCCTTCCTACTGTTTGGACCACAAAGAGACGAGCGCTCACAGGAGGGGATGCTTAAGGAGCCTAGTGTCTGTCTAGGCCAGCTACTTAATTAGGGGTTTGTCAGTGTTTAGTAGCTGAAAAAGGCTCCTATTCAGTGTGCTACTTCTGCTGTGGTATGCACGTCTGCCTGCACAAACACACTCAGCCACAAACACACGTGTGTGAAACAGAACATTTCTGATGTGTGTGACAGCTGAGGAGATCACATGGCTGTAAACAAATGCACGCCTCCCCCCCAAACCCCCTTCAACAGGTTTCTTCACCCACAATCCCACGGTGGGAATGTAGTGCAACAGAGCCCCCAAAAGAAGGGGAGGACGGAAAGAGAGAGATCTAAAGAGAGAAAAGCTATCCTGCAAAACAGGCGCTTGGCAAATGATCCCAAAGTGCTCGGGGTTGTCTGAGGATCTAATGAGAAGTAGGCCGTCCAACTAACTCTTATAGAGATGTTTTCAGAGTTGTCAGGCCAATGCACAGCCGCTAACTCCATTCTGTCTAAATATTCTGCCTTGAGCGTAACCAGAAAGGCCTCACCTCTTGCCAGGAATTAGATTAAAAACTGTGAGACTGCTTATTTGCAGTGCAGCAGCCTCTTGTTTATCTGAAACCTTAGACATCAAAACATGGTAGTTTCTAGGGCTAACACATTAACCGTGCAATGATGCAAACAGAAATTCAATAACTAGTGTGCAACATTTGACATTTCCTTGTTGACACATGCAACTGGAGCAGTGTGCAGAGGGTTCAGCACTTTCAAAGACTGATGTGCTAAAGCTTTAGATACGTGGTTTTGGAGAGAACGAGTTCATAGAAATCTAATAAGAGCAAGTGTCATCCTTTAGCTATATTGTATGGTATGGCTGTCTGAATAAGATATATGCAGCGGCACATATCGAACTAATGAGCTGTCTGGGGAACGCTGAATATTTACAGAGAGCCGGGTTATGCAACACCATTGCTATCTTAATCTGCTCCCTTGAGCTTAAAAACCAGCGAGGTGAATAAAGATGATGGTGATCAATGGTTGCTTGCAAAACACATTCGGTTCAGGGGAGCTGAGCAGGTTACATAATAGGTTGACCATGTCAGCCGCGCTGGGACTTGTGATGAATCTGGGAATCGACTGTCAGGATTTCTTGAATTCTGCACAGTGCTGTACAGATGAGATAGCGTGCAGACAGAATTTCATTATGTACTCCCTCAGCATACATGTTGCCTTCGGATGATATGCAATTTGCTCTACGCTCACCGCAAGGCAGGACGCAGAGCCTTGCAGAGGCAAAACGCTGTACATGTATAATAAGTCATCGAAAAGAGGGCACAGAACGATATTCAATGTTTTTAAGCAACAACCGTTGCAGCTATTACCTCACTGCTTGTGCTTTGAAAGGTCAGCGGTAACTTGGGTCAAAGTTGAAACAATTTGAACTTTAAGGGCAGCACTCTGGTGATTTCGAGCAGTGCGCCACGCCAAGGCTAGTAGGGAGGCACCACTCTCCTCATAGGGAAACAATGGCACAGCCAGCACAGAGCAGGTTTAACGCTGATCATGTATGGGCGGCTTTATCCACCCACAGACATCACTATTGCTGCAGCCCTGCTGCTAGCGTGGCTGGAATACCAATGGCAAGACAGCCTACATACATTTCCGTGTGTGTTTCTGCGTTTGTGGAAAAAGCAGTCTCCTAGTATTGGTTGTAAAAACAGCTCACATGGTGCTGCAATTATATTACCTACAGTAACGTAGTTCTGCTGACATTTTATACTACCCGTTTAATCGAAAACAGTATTAATGGCTAAATCGATAATGTATGAGTGGAGTTTTTCTGCTTAAATAAATTTTTAATGTTTTAATCCTTTCACGTAACTTACAATTGTTACAGAGAAACAGATGATTTTCAACCAGCTTTACAACATAATAATATAATATAGGCTTTTATGCATGTTTAACTTCCCTCCATATTGCCAGCACACGGAGCTCCTCACTCATTTGGCAGCAAAAGTCCACCAGATGAGGCACAGACTTTCTGTTGTTCGGACTACAGACTGTACATACAAAAGGAAGTTAAATACTGTTCATATAACCAACATTGTGATGATACAAAGCAGGTTGAAAATCGACAATGCAAGAGTTAATGAACTGTCAATTTTTTTATGATGTTTATCACTCTGTCATAGATAATTTCAGCCTGTTGGTACAGTACACACCAGTGTGGTTGTATCCATATTTAACATTTTGACCTGACGAAGACTAGACCAGGATCAAAACACTCTATTTCAACAAAATTGTGCTTTGGAGTCAGTGTGCTGATTTCCAAAAGCCTAATGTACCTATGTATGATGTGCGAATAACTACACGCTCCTTGAATCCGTAATGAAAACAACTGTAACCTGCAGTCCTGTGATCACTTAAAGGGATAGTTTGGGTGTTTTGAAGTGGTGCTGTACTTAGTCCAAAGTCTGTGTATTACCTACAGTAGTTGACAGGATGATGGTCAACATGCCTCAGTTTAGAGAAGCAGACAAATATGCAGTAAACACGCAGAAGCAAAGCAATTTACTGATGTGGGCGGGGCTGGCAGCAAAACGTATTTTAGCTACCTACAAGAAAGGCCCACCTAAAATAATAAATATCAGTTTAAGCGCACGCTATATTTAAAATATTTTTACTGCTTTACCATGCTGCCAGACAGCCCTTAAGACAGGAAAGTGAAGCTGTTGTATCCATCCACGTTCTCGCCAAAGCCACCAGACTCTGTTGAATAAACCTGTAATTTTACCTCGCAGAACTTGGGGGTTGGTGGTCTACCGCTGCTTCGATCGGTTCATTTGGCGAGAACATAGATAGACAGATGGCTTCAGTTCCCTGTCATAGACTGTATAGCTGTCTCATGGCAAGGTTAACAGTGGAAAAATACTCAAAGTATAGCATACACTGTTGTTGTTTTTTTTCTTTTTAGGTGAGCCTTTTATTTAGGCTAAACATTTTTTTTAATTTTAGGTTTTGCTGCTGATCCTGTCCATAGCAGTACATTGCTTTGCTTCCATGCGGTAGCTCTTGTCTGCTTCTCCAAGCTGGGGGTGTGCCGATCATCATCTACTGTAAGTAATACACTGACAATGAATTATCACATTCATACCAAATTCAAAACACTGAACTATCCCTTTAAGCTTGTTTCCACAGTAGACTGACAGCATACTGTACATACAAACTGTTTAAAACTTGTGAGAAAGTGTCTACAATTACTGTAATCAGGCACTTAAGTAAATGAACAGAGTGGGAGAGATTTATATAAACTGGTTATCAAATATACAAGTTGGTGTGAGCGAGAGAAGTGAGGCAGAGTTAGTACCTCGGTGGGGTTCTGAGGGACCGTGGAGGCCTTGTATCCCAGCTGCAGGAGCATCGCCTCGGCTGCGTTCCGCTTGGCCACCTTCTTGTTGGGTCCTGTTCCCGTGGCAACCTCGTTATTGACCTTCACCTGCACAGAAACCCACAGGTACATACACATAAGATAAAGACATCCATTCACAATTGAATATTATGGCTGTGCAGATACACCCTGTGATAATGAATCACAGTAACGTCACTGAAACGTTATTAAATGTGCTTTTCTCGTGACTTTCCTCTTCTTGTCACTCTTTCATTTACTTCCAGGCCAGAACACTTCACTCCACTCTGCTCGCACTGGGCCGAGTCAGCCGTGCCATGTACATCACACAAAAATGCTCAGAGTGAAGTGTTTGCTTTTCAGTGATCCCAAAACATTAAATCTGTCTGCACAGAATGTAAGCAGAGAAATTTCCGAGAGAATATCAGACGTTGTTATGTTATGCAAACAGACAATTACACTGTACAAATAACATTGTGGGAGCCAAAGCCTGTGAACAGCCAGGCCTCAGTGCACTTACACAAAGTGGTCTGACATGCTCACTAAGAGCTCGTCTGAAAGCATCAAGTAGGACGTGACATACAACGAAGGGGAAAGCCTCAATAAATTACCAAATTGCTATAACTAAACACAAGCACTCTTTTATCCAATTCTAAAAAGACGATCACCCGCTCATCTGACACAAGCTGGAGCCTTTTTCTGTAACTGGTGAAGGGTTCAGAAAAAAAAAAATGAGAAAACAGAGACTCATTTGAGCCCCACTGCTTACCAATAGGAAACAATCTGGAAATTTTAGAAGAGTGAGGGACTGCACAAAAGGAACAGGCACACACTTGCAGGGCCTAATGTGTATATCAAAGAGGCATGGAGAATAGGTTTGAGGCTGAATTACTGCCCGACGCTAAGAGAAGCTCTGTTCCTCTTATGAAAGAGGAGGATTACGGACAAAGAGCGAGAGTTTGACTGAGAGAGACGGACACGGAAAGACGAACAGGAAGAGCGAGACAAAGAGGGCCGCAGTTAAAATGTTGTACATAAATTAAAAAACGAACCAAGCCAGCTTCTCCAGTTGTTTTTCTCGCACGCAAAACAGACTGCTGACTGGGGTTGTAGATACACAAAGATTGTAGTAACCACAAAATAAAGAAACCAACTAGCAGTGTATACATTTGTCCCACAAGTCAGTGTTTCCCAACCGAATCTAAATCTTCACATCACCACTTAAAGTCAAAATAGTGCAGCTGACTTTCTCATTTTGGCATCTCTGCCAACAAAGACTGTAAAACGTTTTATAAATAATCTTGTGAGACATGAGAGCCCACATTTCACTGAAGCACTAACATGGTTCACAGTAAGTCGGGTAGCAGCTCATTAAAGCATGAATGAAATCAAATGAAACAGGAAAACTACATTACAAGTTCACGTATTTGAGTGATTAATGTACGTACAATTTCCTTTGTCATAATATCTTCTTAATTTGCTACTATGCATGTGATTGTACTTAACAGGGTTGGGGGAAAAACAGCAATATATTATATTATTGCGATACTTTCTTCTCTGGGAACCATCACCTTAACGTGGTGGAGAGGTTTGTGTGTCCCTATGACCCTGAGGGTTGTGTTGTCTGGAGCCAAGTGCTCCTGGTAGGGTCTCCCATGGCAAATTGGTCTCAGGTGAAGGCCAGACAAAGAATGGTTCAAAAACCCCATGAATAACCGAGGCAGAGGAGGAGTGACCCGGCCCGGAGGAAGCCCGGGGCCCCCGTCTGGAGCCCTGTATGGTCCTGTATGGGGCCCCAGTAGGGGACTCCATTGTTCTGCTGGGGGACTTCAACGCACACGTGGGCAACGATGGAGGTACCTGGAGAGGCGTGATTGGGAGGAATAGCCTACCTGATCTGAACCCGAGCGGTCATTTGTTATTGGACTTCTGTGCTAGTCATGGATTATCCATAACAAATACCATGTTCGAACATAAGGATTCTCATAAGTGTACTTGGTACCAGAGCACCCTAGGCCGAAGATTGATGATCGATTTTGTGATCGTATCATCTGATCTGAGGCCGCGTGTTTTGGACACTCGGGTGAAGAGAGGGGCAGAGCTGTCAACTGATCACCATCTGGTGGTGAGTTGGAGGAGAGGTTGGGGGAAGACTCTGGATAGACCTGGTAAACACAAACATGTAGTGCGGGTGAACTGGGAACGTCTGGAGGAGGCCCCTATCCGAGAGATCTTCAACTCACACCTCCGGCGGAGCTTTTCTAGCATTCCTGTGGAGGCTGGGGGCATTGAACCTGAGTGGGCGATGTTCAAAGCTTCCATTGCTGAAGCTGCGGCGGTGAGCTGTGGTGCCTCAAGGGGCGGTAACCCTTGAACAACGTGGTGGAAACCGGTGGTCAGGGAAGCTGTCCGACTGAAGAAGGAGTCCTTCCGGGATATGTTATCTCGGAGGACTCCGGAGGCAGTTGCAAGGTACTGACGGGCCCGTGGGGTGGCAGCCGCTGCCATAAAGGAGGCAAAGCAGCGGGTGTGGAAGGAGTTCGGAGCAGCGATGGAGAAGGACTTTCGGTCGGCCCCAAGGTGCTTCTGGAAAACTGTCGGGCACCTCAGGAGGGGGAAACGGGGAACCATCCAAGCTGTGTACAGTAAGGACGGGACACTGTTGACCTCAACTGAGGAGGTAACTGGGCGGTGGAAGGAGCACTTTGAGGAACTCCTGAACCCGACTGATACACCCTCTCTTGTAGAGGCAGAGCTGGAAGCTGATGGGGGATTGTCGTCAATTTCCCTGGGGGAAGTCACTGAGGTAGTTAAACAGCTCCACAGTGGCAAGGCCCCGGGGATTGATGAGATTCGCCCAGAAATGCTGAAGGCTCTGGGTGTGGAGGGGCTGTCATGGATGACACGCCTCTTCAACATTGCGTGGAAGTCGGGGACAGTGCCTAATGAGTGGCATACCGGGGTGATGGTTCCCCTGTTCAAAAAGGGGGACCAGAGAGTGTGTGCCAATTACAGGGGTATCACACTACTCAGCCTCCCTGGTAAAGTCTACTCTAGGGTGCTGGATAGGAGGGTCCGGCCGATAGTCGAACCTCGGATTGAAGAGGAACAATGCGGATTTCGTCCTGGCCGTGGAACAACGGACCAGCTCTTCACTCTCACAAGGATCCTTGAGGGGGCCTGGGAGTATGCCCATCCAGTCTACATGTGTTTTGTAGACTTGGAGAAGGCGTACGATTGGGTCCCCCGGGGTATACTGTGGGAGGTGCTGCGGGAGTATGGGGTGAGGGGGTCACTTCTCAGGGCCATCAAAACCCTGTACTCCCAAAGCGAGAGCTGTGTCCAGGTTCTCGGCAGTAAGTCGGACTTGTTTCCGGTGGGCGTTGGCCTTCGCCAGGGTTGCGCCTTGTCTCCAATCCTGTTCATGATATTCATGGACAGGATATCGAGGCGTAGTCGGGGGAGGAGGGTTTGTGGATTGGTGTGCTGAGGACCTCATCGCTGCTTTTTGCAGATGATGTGGTTCTGCTGGCATCATCAGTCTGTGACCTCCAGCGTTCACTGGATCGGTTCACAGCCGAGTGTGAAGCAGCTGGGATGAGGATCAGCACCTCAAAATCGGATGCCATGGTTCTCAGCAGGAAACCGATGGATTGTCTACTCCAGGTAGGGAATGAGTCTTTACCCCAAGTGAAGGAGTTCAAGTACCTTGGGGTCTTGTTCATGAGTGAGGGAACAATGGAACGTGAGATTGGCCGGAGAATCGGAGCAGCAGGGGCGGTATTGGAGTCGCTGTACCGCACTTTTGTGACGAAGAGAGAGTTGAGCCGGAAGGCAAAGCTCTCTACCTACCGGTCAATCTTCGTGCCTACTCTCACCTATGGTCATGAGGGCTGGGTCATGACCGAAAGAACTAGATCGCGAGTACAAGCGGCCGAAATGGGTTTTCTCAGGAGGGGGGCTGGCATCTCCCTTAGAGATAAGGTGAGAAGCTCAGTCATCCATGAGGGACTCGGAGTAGAGCCGCTGCTCCTTTGCGTTGAAAGGAGCCAGTTGAGGTGGTACGGGCATCTGGTAAGGATGCCTCCTGGGCGCCTCCCTAGGGAGGTGTTCCAGGCACGACCAGCTGGGAGGAGACCCCGGGGACGACCCAGGACTAGATAGAGATTATATCTCCACACTGGCCTGGGAACGCCTTGGGATCCCCCAGTCAGAGCTGGTTAATGTGGCCCGGGAAAGGGAAGTTTGGGGTCCCCTGCTGGAGCTGTTGCCCCCGCGACCCGACCCCAGATAAGCGGTTGAAGCTTATCAAGCGGTATCAAACTTTTATTAAATAAACTATTAACATCTTAACAATCCAGCGGCCTGCTGGTGGGCCTGAGCGCTATTCTGTCTTTCGGAGGTTGTAGTGGGCTTAGTTTTAAAGTTTGACCTCTGACCTCAAGATATGTGAATGAAAACTCTAAAACTATATCTTATCAAATAAAACAGAAGTTGAAAAAAGGTAATATATCGCAAAATAGCTTATCACAGTACTCATATTGCAAAATGTTTAAAATCGCAATAACATCGTATTGTGACTTAAGCAGCGTGATAATATTGTATCGTGGGATCTCTGATTCCCACCCCTACTACTAAGAGAGACTATGGGGCAATATGGTGGCTTTCACTTGCAATGAAAAGTAAGAATCATGGAGATAAAATAGACACGTAATGCCAATTTTAAAGCTGACCAAGAGGAGTTCATAACTTGTACAAACAGCTGTTGTTTTCCTTTTATCTGTTAGCAACTCTGACTAAGGCTAACTGATGAGACTCATTCTCCCTGCTCTGTTTACTGGATTAGTGATAAACATCAAATCACCCATAACTTGGTAAGGGCTAAAGGTTGTTGCTGGAGCAGGACCATGAAATTTTATTCTGTTAATAAATAGCTTGCTGTCTGGCTCCTTACTACACACACACACCACAATATCTGTCTGCAGAACAGAAGACAGCCTGTGTGCTTTCTTTATTAACAACACAGTATAACATAGTTGTCTGCCCCACTGAGGGAAACAAGATTGTAAACAAAACAGACGGATGTTCTATCTGTTCTGAACTATGCACGCTATAAAATAATGAACATCAAACAATGTTTCAAGAGGCAACAGGGAGGATGAGAGACAGAGAGGGTGAGACAGGAAGAAGGAAAGAGTAGAAAACAGGAGAGTACAGAGAAGTCCAACAAAGTTTTCAATTCGACTATAGTGCATATCATCTATTACATGCAAAATGATACCAAAGCTAGTCACTTGTCCAGCATTCATGTACAAAGCATTAATCTTGCACTTATCTCATTATTTCTTTTCTTCCTTTAAGGGACTTAAAAATCAAATTAACATCAAGGTCTCAGTTGATGCTGATAATCTTATGCTACATTTGTATGTTAAAAGCAATACCATAAATGTCCACTGTATAGCTGATAATACAAGCAAAACAGACGATATGCTGTCTATAGAAAAAAACAGAAAGGACGGGTCACATTTTTGGTCAAAACTCCAGGAATCAAACAGTTCTCTCTTAAGACATCAGACATGGAATCAGGGTGAAGGGCCAACTACACTCATGACAGAAATAGGAAACCAGATTGTAGTCCCAAGACTGAACCAAGAAACTCGTGTTCGAGTTCGTGTAAAGAGATTATACTATAATACTGCTGCTGGCTGCCTTTGGCCCAACAGAGGGTTTATTCTTGCTCTGCCACTGGCCTCAGTTTCCCTTCTTGATGAATACAGTCAGTGTGTACCTGCTTCTCCAATTGAAGGACCATCCACAACAAGTTTACAGAGCATCTTCTCAAGCATTTAGCTCATCCGCAACGCTGTCAGAAAGAACAGATACGCTTCTACTTGAATCAATTCAGCTATACACGCAAAAACATGACCTGAAGCACATTTTTATTTTATGCTTCAAGTCTGTTTTTGTCCATTTTATGCATGTAACTACAGTGACTGCATAATGAGCATTACAACACTGGTGACCTACACTCAATACTGTGCCTGAACGCATCCTGTGTAGACAGAGCACTAAAGCCACATCTCCTTTGTAGACACAGAGTTAGAGTAAAATTCAGCAAGTGACAGTTAAGCTCTTGTTCTTCTTGTGCACACATGACCCCCATGTGTTCACCCTTTCCCATCTCAATCCCACTGCCTTAATTCCTGTAGGGCAGAGGTCTGACTCCAGCAGACCACAGTCTGGACCGACACCCAAGTGCAGACCTGTCTGGAGTCGGACCAATAAACCAATACATTATTAAGAATTATTCAAATTTGAGCATTTCTATTTTAACCTGCACAGCGTTTCTAGCTTTCACAACACTCGTTTAGTGGTCACAGATCAATGTCATGTGTTGTATATCATCCCACATGATGCTACTCAGCCAATCACATCTGTGCATTCTGATAAGCACTGCGAATGGAGTCAGTAAGAGAGATACACACAGCAGAGAGACGACATGAGTTGCAAATATGTGATTTCACGTGGCGTTGCTCTAAAAGGAGAAAAACGGACGGTGAAAACTGAGCTTTTAATCAAGAATGGACAGATTCACATGTTCACTCTTCCCACAGGCTGTTCAAAAACAGTACCTCTCATGTCTTCATAGACTGTAGCAATTATTAAAAGTGGCAATGTGAAGCATCACTATCACATCACTATAAGACCAAGCACAAACCTTTTGAACAAACATAACTTAAATCTGAATTGAGGGGACAAAAAATAAATGATTTTAGCCACTACTTCAATATTACAGTGTATGGCACCAAATCATGACACATGATAGACATTATGACGGCCCGAACCTTTGCGTGAGGAAATTTTCTCGAACTAAACCTCTTTGAATATTAACTGAATACTCCTGCTGTAGGTAAAGTGGTTTCTTGTGGCAGCACACACATGATAAGAAATGTGGCAGACAAGAGAAAATAAAGAGCCCTTGTTTACCTGCATGATGAACTCTCGGCGTCGGGGCATCCCCCTTTCAGAGAGCAACAGGTACTCTGGCTCCTTCTCCTTCTTGGCCTGCTGGATCTGGGCCAGACGGCTGATCGGGTTCATGCCCTGGCCATAGTCTGGTCCCGTCTGGCGGGACAGCAGAGACACGTGGTGATCAATTCCAGTCATCACATTTGTTATCACAATCATCTGTAGTCTACAGAGCTTAACTGCTAGTTCAGTAGGTGTGTAGTCTTGTTTAATATACAACAGTATATGAGTGAACAGAAATTAGATCACACCCATCTGCAATGGACAGATGCAAAAGATACAGAGACAAGCAGAATGAGACAGGAAATTAGTTAACTTGGTGTCAACTTTCACTCATTTTGCAGACGAGTAATTGAAATAGTGACAATGAATAAGTCTGCCTAACTAAAATGTTTTATGACTGACCAGTAGCAACATTTCAGAGTTGACTGTACCTTGCTAAAACCCAACAGATGCCTAGAGCGCATCAAATAATGTTCTGCATAACTTTTGAATTTTAATTCACAGTGTGTTTGTACATCAATGTCCCGGTCTCTCCCGGCCCGGCCCAGCTGCAGTACCTTGAGGATGGTCTTGGTACGTTTCTTGTAGTGCGTCTTGGGTTTCTCCACAATGGGGATGAAGGGCAGCTTCTTCAGGTCCTGCAGGATGGACAGAGCGGCGCGCTTCTTGGACAGCTTCTTGCTGTTGCCCTCGCCCTCGGCGGAGAACTCCCCCACGCTGACGCGGGTCAGGAAGCTTTTCATGTGCGGGGGGCCGCTCTCCTTCAACACCTGGGTCGAGTAGGAATGGGTTGGAAATGAGTATGTAAATGAAACTTCCAGATAAATTTTTCTTATACTTAAACACTCTATGGAAAACTGATTAAACTTCAGAAGACAGTAAAAAACAGAATGAATGTGGGTGTTTTTGTCCTGGATGATATGTGCGAGGGAGTGTGTGCAGCGCACTCTGCAAGCAGCTACACCAGGTGGTCCAAAACATCTGTTCTCGATGGTCATAGTGCTACCCACCCATATGCGTGTTACATATACAAAGCACACACACACACGCACGGACGTACAAACACACATATGAAGAGGAACGTGTTCCTAGATGACAGTCTCTAGTGATGAGGGCTCAGTTTCCTTCCTCTAGCCTCTGGTCACCTGGGAGACCTAAAACAAACACCGGCTGGCGTTAGGTCATGCTTCTGCAATCACATCTACTTCCTGTGAAGTCCGAGTGTTAGAGTGTGTGTATGTGTGCGTGTAGCAGGTGGGGTTCTCCCCAAACTTATTTAGGAAAACACGCTGGAGGAAGAATTAGGTTTCACACACTTACAGAGTCAGGCGGTACTTGTTCGGCTAATGTGGATGCCTTTTCGTTTCACAGCTCACTGACGTTCTCCCTCACTCTCCCTCTAGCTGTAGCTGCTGTGTGTAAATGTTTCTTTGGACTTTCTCAAACCCCCTCCTCCCTCTTTCCTGCTCTCCTTCATTTGAGCCCAATTTGTGGTGCAGACAGCACAAATTGTAGCAATCAGATGCAATCTAGAAACAGTTAATTTGAACCCAGCGACCGATAAAACAGATTAAACTGATAAGCGGAACCTCGAGCATTCCTCAGATACTTCACACATCAACACAGACCAATACCAGACTTTGAGGAGAACAAAGGGTAATGTGTACATACTCCCTCCTTCTCTACTTTATAACTATACCCACACAAACTTGTTCTTTGTTCAATTAACAAACTCAAATGAAAATCCATGTCTGGCGCATGAAAATCAAACAAGGAAAGGTAACGCACAATTATTAAAGGTTCAGAAATTGATATCAGTTGCTAAAAAACTATAAAACTACACCCGTAACATAGTCAAGTCTATTACTGCAGAAACCTATAGTGTACATTAATGAAATATAATTTTAACTTAATTATAATAATAATTAAATAGAGGGTAAAAAGGAGGATGCATTAAGGTTTCCTTGTCCTAACTAACTGGATATTGGTGTTAACAGGGCTGACACTGGCCCCGTGCTTGCTGTCAATGTACCTGTTAGCCTGTCAGCATTCCTGCACGATGACTTTAACTCCACTGTATGTAAGGATGTGTATTGTAGGGCAGCCTTGGAGCACTAGCTGTCCGAGCTAACAGCCAAACTCACTCCCACCACCCAGGGGATCTGCTCTGGTCTTGCTCATCACCAGAAAAAGGAAATGTAACATGGCAGCTTCTTGTACATTACAACATTCAATGGGACTGGATGGATGCATCCAATTTCTCAGCTTTTTTTGGTGTTGATGACACTGCACATCTCTGGCTCGTGGTCAGATGAGATTATGTCACTTGGAGAAAAATAGCTATTAATATAATGTAGATATAATTGGTGTTTGGTTGTGGACCAGCAGGGCGGGAGGCTCTGATGCTGGTGTAGAGAATGATGAGCTGTGCAGGATTCGTTAGCTGTCCTCAATTATGTAGCTGTGCTCAATCAATGTTCAAACTTTCTCTGTCTCTTTGCCCATCACAGACTCTTCTGTGCAGGTGTATCTGTTCAGCTTATGTGTTTGAGCGACATGTAAGCTGAACAAGAAATAAACACATTTGCATCCTGGTAGGTGAGCGGCTAAGACAAAGTGACAGCAACATTCCCGGTTTGATACCAGTCAGGAACCTTAGTTACGTGTAAGTGATTATCAGGCAACCAGCAGATGCTAAACATTTACTGCTCCCAGCCCTGTAAAACTGTGATTTGTCAATTTTACACTTGTTTCTGTACAGATTAAACAAACAAGATCTAAGACCATTAGAGATGCTACCTTAGTGCAGAGCCCGGCCTAGATGTTTCCTCCTGTTTCCAGTCTTTATAAGCTTAAATTTTTTAAGAAATAGTCCAGCACATAAACCCCTGTAAAATGCTGATTTGCTGAATTTACACTTCTGATTTTGTACGGATTTACAGACTAAATGTAACCGTTAATAAGTGACTTATAGAGCTGCTTAGAGGTACATTTTGTTACCTTTGGACAGAGCAAGGCACCTTTTCCAGTTTGTGCAAAGCTAAGCTAACCACCTGCTGGCTCCATCGACAAATCTACCACAGACGTGAATGTTGCATCAATCTCCTCTAGGTCTCTGTAAGAAAGCGAATAAGCTTAAGTTTCCCAAAATGTCGAACTGTTCCTTTAAACACAGTTGCAAGAAAAAGTATGTGAACCCTTTGGGATTTCTGCATAAATTGGTCATAGGAAGTGCAGTGTTTAGATGAGCAGTTCTCAAGAAAGTTGCAAGAACAGGAGCAAGGAGGCCAAATATGTGACCTGTTCCAAACAGGCATGTTTTGAACAGGCACTGCACTAGTTTTATAAATTGGTAATGGGATTATTTTGTTAATAACTAAAGAAACCAATGATACCCCACAGTCAGTGAATTATAATGTCATCTGCTCAAACATTTGTGGCTTTATTATGTAGAAATAATGATAAGATTTTTGCAAGAACTTGCAAAAATACAGCAGAAAAAAGTGACGGACACGTGTTGCAAAAATGAGACTCGTTTGTGCTCTCTAAAGTGGAAACGTAGTTACCAGCAGGAACCCAAATAAAACAATCAAATGTGGCCTGTATACAGTATGTACTATATGGTACAGTCAACAAAGAGCATGAGACAAAGTGTATATCTGTACACACACGTCACACACTCTTGGCCCGGCATTGCGGCAGACGAGCTGCAGTCGGTCTCCTGGCAGACGACATGGGATCTGCGCCACACCGATGGGATTTCAGCACTTCCATTCATTTACGCGCACGCCCACACACACATACATGCAAACAAACACACAAACACCCGTCTAGCATCTAATCACAAGGATCAGGTTGTAACTCAGGAAACACTTGGTAATTCAATGTTGATTTTTTTTTTTCTCTCTTCTTGTCGCTTCATCTCTTCTTTTCTCTAACATGGGAGGCCTTCTCTTCGGCTTCTCATGGAGACATTAATACCCTGAGCAGTCTGAGGATTCGTGCATGCGAGACCTCAGGTACTCTGGAAGAGGAGGCTATGGGAGCAGGGTAGGACAATGGCGGGGACTGGTAGAGGGAAGAAAGGCTCTTTTGTGACGAGCGGTGGATGGACAAGCCCCGAGGGAAGCTGCGTCTTGTAAGATGGGTGGTTCTTGGCCCGGACCCTCTTCTCTTGTGTCCTCCTTGGAAAGGGAGCCTCCGATCCAACACACAAGCTGTGATTTATAGATTGGTTCCTCTTTGATGCTGACATCTGTTTGATATTGCCTGACGGGGGGATTAAATGAGCCAAATGGCTCTCAGGGTGGCGGCGACCCTCATCGTTGCGGAGGGGATGGGAAAGCAGACACTCGCTATAGCGGTGACTCACGGGTAATTTCATGCCCCGGCGCGGGCAGGGATGAGATGATGTGAAAACATGGCTGCTATGAAAGCGTTCACATGAGAGATGACCGTTACGGTTTTGTGTAGGATATATGAATGTGTAACCGTGCGTGTTTGACTGGGGGTGCGGGAGTGTACTGTTTCTTCTCTGTGCATCAAAGACGACACGGTACAAGGGGATGCGACATGGCAGGGTACAAGATGAGGCCAAACATTGTCTAATGGGTTATAATGTAATGGAGCCAATGGAGACCCATAGAGACGTGCGTAATTCACAGTTGGTCTCAAGCCACAGCATATGCATGCAACGCACTGATTGAGGATGAAAGTGATTCTGCTGGAGAGCCATCAGGGGGATGAGGGGGAGAGAAAGGTATGTTATTCCTGAAGAGGGAGAGGATAATTGCCTCGAAGCAGCCTGGCCTTCGGACAGTTTAATTTGACATGGCACAGGAAAACAAATGTGGCGTGACTGAAACGGAGAACAAAACTAAACAACTAATAGTTTTTTTTTTTTTTTTTTATGAAATGACAACACAGTCTCTTTTTACTTTAAATCATGCACAGAAAAGGCTGAACAAACCAAGCTGAACGCTGTCGTCACTGCGCACAAATCACAACTTGTGAAATAGGCAAATAGCTGTTGACGGAGATATGGATGGATGGTAAAAATGAAGACAAAGTGGAGAGAAGTTACTGATTTACTGCTCTTCAGACAGCGGCAATGAACAGTCCCCAGACTGACAGCGAGCACAGCAGAGACCGTTCAGAGGAATGTGGCTGTGGTCTGCTTTTAAAAACCGCTGCTGTCAGCTTCCAATTTTGGAGGGGCTGAAAATGAAAGCGGCGTTAATTGCTGAAAGTGACAAAGACATGACAGATAATGAATCACATCAATCCAGATTTAGCTGGCTGAAATTATTAATAGTAGATCAGGAAGGACAACCTTGTCATGCTCTGATGAGCAAATGCGTTTTCGAACAAAGAAGCAGGGGCGTAAAAGGGAGGACTGGCTAGCTTTCAAGATCATTTTTCCAATGTTGTGTAAACTCTTAATAGCAAGCAAAGTCAACAGAATGAGAATGAGTCTCCCTCCCTTCCTTCCATCCCTGTCTCTCCATTTCCTCTCACCCTCGCCTCAACAGGCAGCCACCCTCTGTGTGATTTTTGGGAGTCATGGTAGGAGAGGTGGAAGGCAGGGATTCTGCAGAGGAAGGGAGGGGGCACGCAGAGTAAACTGAGCCTCCCTTGTTTTTGGCACCTTGCAGAGTGCAGTAGAAGAAGAGAGGGCCGACCAGGGAGTGAATATTGGATGAGTCAGCTGAGATACAGCGAAAGCCAAAGAGAACAGACCTGGAGGTCATGTGAGGACGCGATCGAGCTCTTCGTGGATTTAGAAAAGTTGGGGACCGTGGCTTTAAAAGAGCAGTGGGAAAGCAGCTTTATAAAGATCACCAACCCTATGCTGCAAAATTCTCAGACACAGCTGTTATTTAAAATATGTGCTGGCTGAACAAGCGAGCCAATGCAGAGGTGGCTCAAGATTCATTTCCTCTAATAGTCACTACATGCTGGGTGTTAAACCGAATAAGAATGTACTGACGAGAAAAAGGAAAATCCCACAAAGCGCGAGAATTTCCCGCAGCTGTTCACCTCCACCGAATTAATGACTAAAGTTTTAAGAAATCTATACACTCATCAAAAGAAGCAGGGGTGCGATTTCACACAGCAAATGGCTGACATTTTTTTGATCACAAAAGATGAAATGCTGTCATGATTTCAAGACTTGGCTCAGTAGATGACAGTGACTGATTGATTGATCAGGCTCACCGTTCCTGTCAGGAAATGTCAGAGTAATACAGCTCAGTCACAGTCAGCTGCAGCTATGTGACAAATAACTACAAGCAGCACTGCTGGTCAAGTACTGAATCTCAGTTAGTTTAGTCTGAAAATCTCCAGCTGGAAACACTTTTATGTAATGCACTGAAATTGAGGCTTGATATTGAGCAGCTGGACTTGTATTTTAATGTCAATAGCTCTGTATTAATCACCTCTCATCAGAAGTTGTTTAAGAGATGAGCAAAGGGCAGCAGCTCTGCCCCTCAGCAACATCCTGTGGTTGGAAACCACAATGGGCCATGCAGCTAGAACAAATGTCTACATAAAGGGAACACACAATTTAAAAGGCAGATTTTATTGTTTTATTTAATTTGGACTGATTAGATTCAATCATGCTGTAATTCTCTGAACTGTGCGGGACCCAAAGGCAGACAGTAAACAGAGCAAGTATAATGTAAGACAATAAAGGCATTTTGGTAGATTTGAGGGAGTGTCAGACAGAAAAAGGTTATGTTACAGATGTTTTTTTTTATATAATTGCAGGGTTCATACTCAACTTATTTAATATCCTAATACCTTCATACCTTTCCTGGGTTCATCATTACAGCTTGTATTGGTTATGATGTGCAGGCGAGCACTGTTCAAGCCCGCAAAATGGAATTTTGAATTCTAGTCCAAACCCAGAGGTTCATGTGTCATGTACAGTTACACAGACATTTGTGCAAAAATAAGGCACTAGATAGTATTAAAGCCATAAAAACAGTGTCTTATGTGTGACTAATAAACACAGGTGTGATATGACTTTATAATAAAAGTCTGTTTTGGTTGAAAATGTGTCAGAGAAACAACTTTGCAGCGAAAAAATGCTGGATGTTAAATACAGATTTCGAAAAAACTAATAACTAATCATAAGCTTGTCTAATTTTGTACACAAGGCTGACTCCTAAATGAATCAGTCGTACTGATCAGCAAAAGGACCACATCACTAGAACTCTTACCCCACGTCGGTCCAGAAACAATTTGAACTTGACATCATAAGACTTTCCACACAAACTTCCTGTGGACATATTGTCTTTATTGTCTTTAAGATAAGTGACCTCACTGACGAGAAAATTATGCAAATTTGGATAAACACGCATGTCCTTACGCTGTTTCCTTATCATTAGGGTTTAATATTATCAGTGTGACTCCTACAGTGTTGAAGGAGTTTTTGTAATACTTACAGTACATCATGACTACTCATACATTCTGTGTAGGCTTATCCTCACAATACTAGCATCACAGGGCCGTATTTGTCATGTTTTTCTCACCTCAAAGTTGACAGATAAGTTCCTCTTCAGGGCGATTTCGTAGACCAGGCTGATCTCTGATTTGCTGGCATCAGTGCCTTCCTCAGTCTCAGCTTTTTCCTCTGGACTCTGAAGAAGGAAACATATCAGAGGTGAAAATAGTAAAGGACGACATACTGATTATTACTGCTCATATTAGTGCCACTTTTAGATTATAGTGGGCTATTGTTCATGTAAACTAGTTTAAATAAAGTATTATCTATTATTCATGAACTGTTTAGTATATACCAGACCTGGGCATTATACGGCCCGCAGACCGGAACCGGCCCTTGTGATGGTTCTGCCCGGCCCTGGAGGTCTCAGACAAACCACACATTTTTACTTATGAAGCTACAAAAACAGTAAAAAAAATAGATAATATAAAATAAAATAAATTGTTTT